>OZ010582.1:7679135-7786635 GCA_963932145.1 Acanthosepion lycidas
GCAAGACTGGCCTCAGTTAACAATTATCGCTCAAAGAAAAAAATTATCTCCCTTTTGCTTTTCTTTCTGTTCCATCGACCAGAACCCCCACGAATCGTACTGTGGACATTAATTCTTTATCTTAACTTGATGTCATCTAGGATTCATTGATAGGATTTTCGCCGAGTTATTATCTGTGTGGTCAACTGAATCACTCTGTCTTTCTCAGCATCATCGCATTCTGTCGCCAACAGTCTCTCCAGGTAACAAACTTTTATCATGGCAAGTTTTGGACGCACAACAGGTGGCTCCATTTCCAAAATCAAATGATATCCCCGAAAGATAGTTAATGGCTTATTCTTTTTATTTTTCTCTTCTTCCTTCCTTTTTCTTTGGGGTGGTCTCACCTAATTCTTTGTCGGTCGCATGCTTGACCCAATTTTCGATTATCTTCTAGCATTCTGCTTTGAAATCCTCTTTATCAAATTGAAATTTTCATTATTGCCATGGGCAAATTGCTATCGTTTACCTGCATTCTGCCTTTCCTCGCCGCGTCATGGCATAAATTAATTCTGATAGATCCGAGATCTTAAGAATTTACTTATCTTCTGCGAAAAAAATGCCTTTCTTCGCAAATGAAAATAAAATCTTTACCCATTTTTCTTTTCTTAAATAAATAAAATCGCTCAGTATATCTTTCGTTATAGCTTCCTCTCGCCTTAAGTATTTCTCACTTTTAATTTCCATGCATAATTAATTAGGCAAAAGCTAAATAGTGTCACAATCCTCCCCTAACCAATTTTGTCATTTACTCGTAAATGAGACCTAAACCCAAATACACTATTGAGCATTCATCATGCATCTGTCCCATGCAATTCTATTCTTATTTTCTTTTGACGGTTATACATGCAATGGAAAGTTTTGCTCATTTTCCTCCGTTCTACATGCAAATGTAATGTCCTTTTCATCTTCTTCTGTTTTACATGCAAATGTAATTTTCTTTTCATCTTCTGTTTCTCATGCAACTTAAAGTGTGCGTGTGCCTGTGGGTGCATGTGTGTGGTTATGATGGCTTGTTTTTCTTGGTCAATGTTTTGCTCTCTGCTGCCGGAGGTTTTTCTGCCGCACGTTTCGGTTCCACGTCAGCCTCCTCCGCCGGCATTTTTGCAATTTCCTAGCCGATTCTTTATGGGTAAAGAACACTGCTCGGCATCCCCCTCTCGATGCTCATTTGATTACCGCTAGTTAATTTCCTCTTACTCCTAATCTTCCATATTGCCAATAAGGAAATAGATATCCCAAATGCCGAACATCCCAGGGGTAACTTTAACAGGGATAATATTCGTTTTATTCTTAATGTTCTTTTGGACTCTCTCCTACATACCCTAGTCAAGATGATGGTTTTCTGTGTGGCCACTGTCCACACCCCGTCTGAAACACTGATAGCTTGTGGTAATGCCGTGTTTGCTAATATCTTTACTTCTCTTATTTCCCTCTTTCTTCCCTTCAAAGAATTCTAGTATGCACATTTTGTGGTTACCAGCTATATAGATGCGGCTTAATGATGTACAAAATCCCTAGAGCATCATTTCTACACTTTTTATCTTCTTCAGCTGTTAGCAACATGAATTTTGTTCTAACCGAATTTAAAGCTATGTATTCTGTTTCCATCTTGTACCTTGCCACCATTCTCAATCTCTTCTGGGGTAGGGGATAGGTAAATTTATAACCTGGTATATCTCGAATATACTCCCTCTATCTAACAACGGATCATACATCAAAACTAATATTCGTCTATTTTCCAACAAGGTCACACATCCCAGCGCATTATAATATTTCCACAATTCTTTGGTGGGATACACTGGCAGGCTTAAATGATGGGGAAACTCCGTCTGTATTCTGAGTAGCACTTCCCTTAATACGCTTGGGGACAGGTGTCCCAATGAGAACATGTCTAATTTCGCTCTCACATGTTCCAGCCATGTTGTCAACGACTGATTAGTTTGCCGTACCTTATTTGTAATTGTTATTAGTTGGAAATCCACTAATTTCCTGTAATTCCATCATTACAATTTCTGTTTCATTAATTAACTCTTGTCTCAACCCTTCCAGGTTATTTATTCACCAACTAATTCTTGGTCACTTCCAACCTTGACACATTTAATATTGTCACACTCTCCCTTGCCACTTGAGCCTGCGTCCTCTTGTTTATTTCCAATTCTCCCAGTTTTCTTCGTATGAATTTAACATCATCTTCAGTCACTGTTCCAAACAGGACATTTAACGCTTTTTTCTCAAACGTAACTACCAATCTCTTTTCTCTCATCTGCAGTGGCTCTGTTTCCTTCAGGTAATTTTGCATGCCCCTCCATTGAGCCTCTATCATAGGGGCCTCCGATTCTAGGGAGTGTAATAATCTGAGATATCCTTTCTCCTTGGAATAATCTTGCCCTACTTTCAACCGGGCTGCATCCAGCTGCGTTAGCTCATTTCTTAGTTTATTTAGTAGCGACTCGTATGGTTTAAAATCTATCACGAATGTGATCAACCATTTAGACCTGGTTATTATTACATCACTCGTCTTTTTGAAAATGGTATTTCGGCTGTGCTTCCAAGCTTGTGTGGCTACAACCACCATCATCATCATCATCAACAACCCTTTCATTTTGATCATTCCTACAAGGCAACAAAATTCTCTTGTTTTTAATCTTCATAACCATTCGGTCTTGTTCAATTCTTCACTCAATTATTTCATAATTTCTTTCTAATTTTGTAATACTTCAACTCTTCCCACCCCTAACTAACTCCTAGCTTACCGAATGGTTCGGGCAGGCGCGAGGGGCTCACACTCCAAAGGTCGTACTTCCTGACACCACTGCTGGCCAGTTAGCAATGCTAATAATATTCTTCCCTCCTTAGTGGGGTGCAACTCGCGACACCATCCCCTCCATCCACATCCATCACAGTCAGCCATTATGTTCCTGGATGAACCAGTATCGTTATCTGTCGACACCGAGCGCTTCTATTCTGCACAGCCTTCTTTGTTCTACTGAGACTTGGGCTTCTTCACCCTTCTCAATCTCATCTTCAGAGGTAGTTCCTGTTCGACCTCTCGGTGTTTAATTCCCCTTCAGGAGGCGTTTTGTCCCCTTCTTCCTCTCCTGATTCTTCCATCAGTTTCGAGTCCGCGCCCTAGACGTCTTCATTACTTCTTGAATCGATGTCTAAATCTCTCCTGTTTCTTAGACTTTCTCTGAGCTGGGAAAGGGGTATCTAATCCGCTTCCTCCCACTCGCTGAGCTCACCGTCTTGTTTAGTGCGCCTCTCTTTAGAGCCCTGCACTGCTTGACTGGATTTCCTCGCTTTTCTCTCCCTTTTGACATGGGGACGCGACGGTGACATCACAGGGTCTCCTCTGCAGCGATTCAGGCAACGACTGAACGCCGCTGATCCCCGCCGAGTCTTCCAACTCCGTCACCCGGAATCCTTCGTCTATCTGTCTAAGTCGATCTATCTCTTCATTTTCCTCGGAATCCTCCTCCGTCTCCATTTCTTCCGGCTCAACCAGAGTCGCCTTCCTTATCCTTGTCTTCTTAGGTCTCGGCTCACTCATTTCCAGCTTAACTTTTTCAGCCTTCTTCAGATCATTGTCATGGATCCTCCTTGTTCGTCCTGCCATTTGATCCCATATTACTGGACCCGTCTGATCTACTATTCGGTAGTACGGTTCCCATCTTTGTTCCAGGTTCCCTTCTCTCTGGTGGATTTTATAATAGACAGAATCTCCAACGATCAATTCTACTACCTTTCTTTCAGCATTGACTCTCTCATTTCTTCTCTTCTGTGCCCTCTTTATTCTTCTTCTGGCCTGTACAAATATTTTATGTTGTTGTTCCAGCAAAAGCTGATGATGATCTTCTCCCATATACTTTCTTCGGGGCTTCAACAGGTTATCCACAGGCATGACCACGTCTCTGCCAAACAAGAGGGAGAAAATCTGGAGGTTTCGTTTATCGTAAACCTCATGGCCGCCAGAGCCTGTGTCAAATACAGATCCCAATTTCCTGTATTCTCTCTAGCCAGCTTGGCTAACACATTTCCCAAGGTTCTATGAAACTTTTCCACTTTAGCGTTTCATTGGGGGTGATCTGGAGATGTTTTATGAGCTCTATATTCAAAGCTGTCAGCACTTCTCTCATTATCAGTGCCATTATCAGTGATAAGTTGCACAGGGGCGCCATACCTAGGGAAGATTTCACTTATTATCAAATCGGCTAAAGTTTTAGCCTTCTTCTCTGGTACTGCAAATGCCTCAGACCAATTTGTTAGCCAATCGAGAAAACTCACTATATAGTTGTTTCCTTGTGCAGATTTCCATATGGTCCTGATACATCCATACTCACTTTCTCGAAGGGGAAGTTCGGCACGTCCATCACCTCTAATCGTGCCATTTACTGTCTTCTGCTCTGCGACTGGCACACTACACAGCTCCGAACATAGTGACCACTCCGTACACTTTGGGCCAATAATACATTTTCCCTTTTAGGTCATATGCGCTATCAATTCCCATGTGACCTAACCTCTCGTGGCACTGTTCCAATGTTTCTGGTCTTAAACTTTTGGGCACATACAACTTGGGTTTGAATTCCTCATCCCTACCTGAGATATAATACAGCCTTTCCTCTATTATTGCTTACTTGGTGCTTTCTCCTGCCTCCACCTTTTCTCTAAGGGCAGCTATTTCGCTGTCAGCCTACTCCTTCTCAATTCCTTCTGTCCAGTAGGGATCGGTTATTATCTGTGCGTCCCCTTCCTCGTCCGATTCTAACATAGGGCGATCTTTTAGCTTATTAGAGTTAATTACTCCGATTCTATAGACTTTATCATCTACTCCCTGCTCTACTCTTACAGATCTTTCTTCCAGTTGTTTCGGGATTCTTGAGAGTAAATCTGCGCACGTGTTTTCATTCCTTGCCATATACTCTATCATACAGTGATAGCCACTTAACTTTAGCGCCCACTGTTGAATCTTCTTATTATTTGTCCATTCTGCCTGCAGTAGGTACTGCAGAGGCTTGTGGCCTGTCTTTATAGTAAAGACCGCACCATTCAAGTAGTAGTCCAGTTTTTGGAGAGCATACATGATAGCATATGCTTCTCTTTCTATTACTGGCCATCTTTATTGTGTCTCTGAGAGCTTATAAGAGAGAAAGTATATCGGTACCTCCTCTAGTATGCCTGGCACTGGTCCTTCTTTATCGGGACACGGCTGGGTAAGAACTGCTCCTACACACTGCTCACTGGCATCGGTGTATAGTACCATGGGCTTGATGAGATCTGGGTACGTCAGCAGTGGAACGGCTGTTAACTGTTCTTTTAAGGTATCAAATGTCCGTTGACAGTCTTCTGTCCACTTGAACCTAGCGTATTTCATCGTCAGGGCTACTAGGAGTATAGCAATTCTCGAGAATGCCGGGACGAATCGTCAGTAGTACCCTATAGCTGCTATAAACCATCTTACTTGTCTCACTGTCTTAGGTTCTAGCATTTCCCTTATGACTTTAACCTTATCAATGTCGGGTAAAATACCGTCTCCGTTTATAACCAAGCCCAAATATCTAGTCTCCTCCTTCAGAAACTGACACTTCGATAATTTCAATTTTAAGTCGTGCTTTCTTAGTCTTCTCAAAACTTGTTTTTGATGGAAAAAATGTTGTTCTACTGTTTCTGAAAATATGAAAATATCATCTAAATATGCCATGGAAAAGCTCTCGTATCCTCCTAACACTATTGACATCGGCTGTTGGAAGATTCCCGGTGCATTAGCTAAACCGAATGGCATCACCCTGAACTGAAAAAGTCCCAGGTGACACGCAAATGCGACCTTTTCCTTGTCAGCCTCAACAAGAGCTACCTGCCAATACCCGGACCTCAAGTTCAACGTAGAGAAGTACTTTGATTTCCCTAATAATGTCAATATGTCATCGATTAGTGGCAATGGCACTGCGAACGGTTTCGATATAGATTTCATTTTCCTAAGATCTACGCCATCTTTCTTGCCTACTATCACGACTGGAAAGCTCCAAGGGGAAATCGATCTATCATCCCAACTTCCAACATCTCTTCTACTGCCTCTTCCACAAGGGGTTTCTTATGAATAGGTGTTCTAAAAGGTTTCAATTTCACTGGTGGTGGTGGTGTGGGGGGTTATCGCCGGTGTCTATTTTCATTTATACTGTGTGGGTCTGGCCTAATTCCTTATCTGATTTGGCCACCTCTCAATTTTTTCTTAGCAGACTTCCCACTCTGGCCCTAAATTGATCAGGTGCCAATATCTCTTCTCTACGATTCCTTCTGGTTGTTCTACGTGTTTTCCTTGCTTCTCCTCGAATTTCAATCGATTCAGAGTTCGTAGTGCTTTTCCGATCTCTTCCCCTCTCTTAATCTTTATTGTCTTGTTGGCCTGGTTCACCATCATAATGGGCACTAATTCAGCATCCTCCACTACTGCATCTCACAGAATTACCTCATTCTCTTCTGGGCGCTTCCCTTCTACAGGTACAAATTGCAGGTTTCCATTTTCTACTCTTTTCCCTGTCATCAGACTACCTTTGCCCGACACCGCCGTTCTGGGGGGTAGCTTTATATCTTCCTCCACCACGATTGTTTTAACTTCTTCCGGTGGGCATCACAATTGCGTTCTCTCGCCATTTACTACCAGCACAGTGGGGTTGAACTCTATCCGAGCCCTCTGGCTCTGAACCCAATCTTCTCCCAAGATTGCTTCAGTACACAGGTTGGGGGTTACGCAGAAGTTCTGGGTACTTTTCAATTTTCCAATCCCGTCAGGGAGCCTCAGGATCCTTTTTAATTCCAGGGGATATCCATTTGCCTGTGTGATTTCTATGTCCGCTTCCTGCAACCCATTCTTCTGTTTCACCCGCCTGTATTCTTTTTTCTCAGCAATGAAACAGACGCTCCTGTGTTTATCAGAGCTTTCATTGCCCTACCGACCATTTCTGCCCTACAAGATAGCTCTTTCACTTGCGTCAGCGAAGAGAATATCTTGAATTTCGTTTGCCTGGGTTCATACATTTGGGTCATCCCAGTCATAGGTGCCGGTAGTAACAAATTCCTGTCATTCCTCTCACATGGGGGAGTTCCTCGCCCTCTGCAACCGGGCGGTCCCGGCTGGACCTCTCCCAGTCTCTTACGGCTAATTCTAAGAGCACAATTCCTCTTCAGGTGCCCTGGTCTCCTACAAAACCAGCACCTTCTTCTTGGACAGTTAACTGCAAAGTAGCCCACCAGACTACATACCCAATGTTTTACGCTTCTTCTCATTAACTGGGCCACCCTCTCTCTTATTCCTGGGGGTACTTGCCCTCTACCTAAGTGGCTTTCCTGGCCACATGTCCAACGTTTTAATTTCCTTCTTTTTAAGTGGTCCACCCTCCCTCTTAATTCCCGGGTGGCCCACTGGCTTTTCCCTGGTTCTGTCTCTTGGTCTCAGCCTTCTTTAACAATATCGGTGGGGCACCTTTTCTTAATCCGCACCACTTAGCCAGGTGTCCCTTCTTCCCACACCTAGTACATTTATCTTGCTCAAAGTCTGGGGGCAAACCCCACTTCGTTGGGCAGTCCGCTGCTCTGTGGTCTTCATATCCACATGTCCAGCAGACCAGCCCTTATCGACCCGGTGTGAGCTTATAGCACCCATGCCTTGTCGACCAAGCCTTTCTTTTGCGATCCCCCTCCCACATCTCAGGCTCCTCCACCTCTAGCTTGACCCTTCGATTTCACGCGGGGTCTCTCCCTCCTTCCTCCTTTCTTCCGGCATCTCGACTTAGCTCTTGTACCTTCCCAACGCTTTTCACCTTCTCCCAAATACCCTGGCTCTATTTGGCCAGCGCCACTGCTGCCGACAAACTTAGCGGTCCTGTTTTTAAAACATCGTGACGAATACGCTCGTTACTGAGTGCTTCTACATATAAGTCGGCCAACTGGGCCTGCATCACTGCATCATTTCTCATTACCTCTGGGAAAGCCAATGACGATAGATTCTCCGCTCGGGCCCCCAATTCTCGAGGGTTTTCGTCCCTCAGCTGCGTCATCTTCAGAAGGGCTGTCATGGCATCTATCGCCGTCCCCTCGTCAGCGAACTCCCGAGTCACTAACTCTTCTAGATTTTCCCAATGTTAAGTGGGGCTCACTGTCTAAGTCCTTTTATGAACTCTGACGCTTTCGCTCTGGTGGCATCATACGCCAAATATAGGATTTCTTGGTCTGAGAGTCTATATATCACGCGGCTCTTATCCAAGATTGCCAGCCAATTACTAAAATATCTTCAACTACCGTCAAAGGCTGGGACCCTCGGTCCACCCAACAATTTTCTCAGGTCTACTGTTCAACCCCCTCTTCCACTATGTCTACTCTATCTGGATCGTAGTCAGATATATCTAAAACAAAAAAAGAGACACAATTAGAGCAGCAACAAACGAAATTGGGAGATTAACCGAAAATAAAATATCCTACCTGACAGACGAATTCCAGCACGTTCTCCTCAGGTTCTGGGCTTTCGTACTATAGTGTCTGGAACCGTATGGTTATAGTTAACCAAAGTCCTGTGGTCCGCACTCTAGTCTGTTTCAGCTTGTGTACTTGAGACGCCGGGCGTTGTCCTGGCCGAAATTTTCTGCAACTCCTGTCGCATCGGCTGATCCAGGGTCTTATCCTGGTCACGGCACCAGTAGCGATGACACCCTGGTCCTGCTCCTGTGCTATCCTGTGTGTGACGATCTAACCCTTGGCTGGTTCGGATGGAAATCTGGTTAGATTCGGTATCAGCTTTGTCGCTGCCAGCTCGCTTCCTACGTTTGGTTACCGAAGTAACTGCTTTGATTTCTAGTCTAACCTACCTACGTTGTGATCGTGGTAGACGAAATCTATAAGGCGTCGGGCCGTATTGCAAGCTGAATCGGAGGCAAAGGTGATACCGCACAATTATATGTAAAAGAAAATAATGTAAGAAATCAAAAGATTCAAATGTGTTGAAAAAATACCAAGTATCTTTATATCTGTTTGCTGAATAAGGGACTGCGTCTTTCTCCCAAACTGCATCTATGGATTCGTGAAATTTGCGTTTCGTAGGCGGGTCTTAATATCTTAAGTGTTTTTTCAATGAACTGGTTTTTGGTATCTTCAGGCGATATTCGTAAAACTTGTTTTGGTGGTGTGTGTCTAAGTTGTTCTTCAAATAAAAAAAAATGTTTTTGGTTAGAATCTTAGTCGGAATGCGTGGACATCTTTCAGTCAGCTCCTGCAAGGCTGGTCTCCGAGCTCATAGCTCAACTGCAACTCAGCTCTGTGACTCCAAATGTCGGCAACTGTGTTCAACTGTGACTGTCTCTTTCCTCTGGGGATATTCGTTTATATTATCTGGGTCGTCAACTGAATCACTCTGTCTTTCTCTATATCATCGCATTCTCTCGCCAACAGTCTCTCCACGTAACAAACTGTTATCATGGCAAGTTTTGGGCGCACAACAGGTGGCTCCATTTCCAAAATCAAATGATATCTCCGAAAGATAGTTAATGGCTTATTCTTTTTCTTTTTCTCTTCTTCCTTCCTTTTTCCTTGGGGTGGTCTCACCTAATTCTTTCTCAGTCGCATGCTTGACACAATTTTCGATTATCTTCTAGCATTCTGCTTTGAAAGCATCTTTACCAAATTGAAATTTTCATTATTGCCATGGACAGATTGCTATCTTTTACTGCATTCTGCCTTTCCTCGCCGCGTCATGGCATATATTAGTTCTGACAGATCCGATATCTTACGAATTTTCTATCTTCTGCGAAAAAAATCCCTTTCTTTGCAAATGAAAATAAAATCTTTACCCATTTTTCTTTTCTTAAATAAATAACATCGCTCAGTATGTCTTTCGTTATAGCTTCTTCTCGCCTTATGTATGTCTCGCTTTTAATTTCCATTCATAATTAGTTAGGCAAAAGCTAAATAGTGTCACAATCCTCCCCTAACCAATTTTGTCATTTACTCGTAAATGACACCTAAACCCAAATACACAATTGAGCTAGTTAATTTCGTCTTACTTCTAATCTTCCATATTGCCATACCCTTTATGACGATAATTATTGCCAAAAGATAAATAGTTTCACATATACAAAAACAAATAAAATAAATTAAATCCAAATAAGTAAATAATCTAAGTACATAATAAACAAATTAGCAAACAGCACCCACCCCAAAAACAGTTAGAATAATACAATAGACGATACACAATGCAATAGAATATCAATAATGCATGACTGACACACCCACGCGCGCGCGCACACACACACACACGTATATATATATATATATAATATATATATATATATATATATATATATATATATATATATATATATATATATATTCGAGCAAAACAGTACACATATGGCCTGATGATTGCGTATAGCATGAAACAAACCGTCGCCTATGGGTTTTGCCTTAAATGTCCACTAATATATATAGTTCCTATCCCACGAACGCAGGTGTTCCTCAAGGCTCCATCTACTCTATTCCTTATCTACATAAATGACCTTCCTGACGTTATAAATTCCCAAGTTGGCATCTACGCGGATGACATCACAATTTACTCCTGCCTCAAAAAAAAATCTAGTGTCGCTGACAAAACTAACCTGGCCGTACGTCTCGAAAAGAACCTCGTTTGTGAACTGGGGCAGGAATTGGCTGGTCAACTTTGATGCCTTATAAACAAAACTGCTCTCTATTAATCACCACAGAGATCCTTCCCTGTCTTCCATTAGAATGTCTGACGCCCAACTTCTCGAGAGCACCTCTCTGCGGCTGCTTGGTCGTTGACAGCTGACCTGAGATGGAACAAATATATTGAGTCAATTGCTTCGTCCACCGCCAGGAATGTTAGCTCCCTGTGCCGCGCCAGAATTTGCTTCTCCCCGGAATCGATCCTTCAGATCTACAAATCAAAAATGTTCTCTTGCATGGAGTATTGCTGCCATATATTGTCTAGAGCCCCTACTGTTTGCCTCGGGGTTCTTGATAGGCTCCAGAGGCGGATATGCAATATAATTGGCCCTGTTCTGGCATCTCGTCTACAGTCACTCTCTCACAGACGCACCATCGCCTCTCTCTGTTTTTTTTTGTTTTTTTTTACAAATACTTTCATGGCAATTGCTCAGAGGATTTGCATCCCACTCTCAATATTTCACTGTCGAAACTCCGAAATGTATCCGTCTCTTCTACTCCAATAGTTTCACGTCTCGCTCCTCTCTCCTGTGACTGTGAACAGTTATATGGTTTCTCTACAGAGCTATGTTTCTTTATTCTTGGTTACAAGGCAATATTTCTGAATCTCAATTCTCTGCACATCGTCTAATTTGTGGTTAGTGTCGTGCATTTCCATTTCCAATGTAAGATTTTAAAGTTTCCGATTAATGTCCTTAAGAAGTGAAAATGACAAATAAGAATGATAACATTTTGCACCCGGTAAGATTAAATTAGATTGCTTTCCTTTATGGATCGCTATAATTTTGTTTAGAAGGAAGAGACTGCCATTTATCTATTGAAATAACACTGATCTCTCATTGCGAAGTTTTTGATTCTCTATCTTCTTGCTTTATTATTGAAATCAAACCCAAAATACAGTAATTTTTCTTGAATTTTTTTTCCGACATCATTATATTACTATGAAATTTATTTTAAGTTTGAGCTAACAGCAGTATTTTGTTTCATCTTCTGTGGTTATAGTCGTAGTTTCCCAGTTGGAAAAACAGTATATTCTTATTTTTCCTACATTTTTCAGTAAGAATTCTTTATGTATACCAGTTAATGTCAAATCATATTGTCATGAAAAATGATTAAAAGACTATGATTTCATCTAAGACAAGTGTGACCACTAAAAATCTTTTTTAATGTATCAAGTAAGAATGTCCGATTTAACACAAGACGTTTAAATACATACGAGAATGTCTTCATACGGCCAAAAGGATGACTATTTTTTGTATGCGCCTGTATATATATATATATATATATATATATATATATATATATATATATATATATATATATGTATATATATATATAATTATAATTCAAGAAAGGCCAGGGTTAAACCCACCAACTTTTCTGTGGATACATCATATAATCTTGAGTAGAGTGTTTCCTTTTTAAATTTCGAATGTAGTAAGGTTTTCAATTTAAAACACCCAAACATGGACCGAACATATGAGCAACGATAAGATTTCAGAGAACATTAAAACAATAAGGATAACTTGAAGTTTTGTGAAACCTAATGAGGAAATATGGCTTGGAAAATTTGATACTCACAGAACAGGTAAGAACGTCATAGCTGGAGTAAATAGGTTTCAGAGAGATAAAATAAAGGAAAAAATATCAAGAGCACAGGAATTTGTAGAGAGCCATGATAGCCAACAACCTGAAGAAGAAACAAGTATTTTGCTGGATACGCGGCGACAATAAAATGTGCAGGCGCCGAAATTTATAATTTAATTTATTTATGTTTTTCAACATAAAGTCATTTTATTTCATATATCTTAAAACTTTAAAATTTAATCATGATTAATGAGAAAAAATTATTTCGTTATCATTCGTATATTGCAAGTATTTTGTAAATTCTTTTCTTTGCGTAACTGTTAATGAATTTTTAGTCAACTTTGAAAAATATTCACGATCTTTTATTTATTGTTACATGAAAAAACACTGTATTTATATTAGAATAAATCGTATTTTTGGGAAATTTAAAGACGACTACGATAACAATCTGATTGTATTTTTAGGTAATGGGAAAAATGAAATTTTTGCAGTTTCCCCAGGATGCTAAACTGGATAATCCTTGGGACCATTCGAGCTAATCGTACAGCACGTCAGTAATGCAAACACACATACTTACTTCTCCAGAACATTTCGACGACAAAATCTCAAATTTCATTCATCACTCGATAAAACACTTTGCATGTAGGTGTTACTCTATTCTTTACCATCAAGTATTTCGTTATATTTTATCTAATTTAAATTAATTTCTAAGATGAAATATTTCACGATGTGCTTTTTTACAAGATTCATTGAATTGCTAAACAATTTGTTTTTTTTCCTGACGACTAAGTTGTTTTATTCTAAACACTGTTTGTTTTACATATATTGACTTGGAATGAAGAGATATGTGCAAACTCCTCTTTTCATATCGATAAAATTCCTATCATTTGCCTTTTAATTTTGTACACCAATGTCACACATTCTTGGCATTCTACAACAGATTTTCTTATTAGAACACATTCTGCCAGCTTAAAAAGACTAAGCCTTCATCCTTATTAAACTGTGACATTTCTTATGCATTTATACATAACATATATATAAAAAAAAACATACGTAAAAAAATTAGTATTTAGGAGGTTGTTCATGAAAATACTAATGTTGATGATGTTTAATGCCGAGAACTAATCAGCAAGGCATTCTATAGGGTGAACATCATGAATCTTTTATCAAGAATGAACTTTCAAAATTGAGATTTCATAGAAAATAACACAAGAGATATGTCGTTACTTCCAATTGAAACAGTAGGGTTCAGCACTTAATATTGCCTTTGCAATAAATAGATACTTTTTCCATAACTTAAATACTGTTTAACTTAATCTGGGCATTCGCCGACAATCAAAGTCTACAAAAGAAACTTGCTAAAGAATGCATTATTTCCAATGTTGTCAGTTGTGATCAATAATAAATGTATCTCAATAACAAAATGTCCATTCCTATCAAAATCCGTGAACATGAGGACATTTAATTTTGCACGGAAATGCAATTGTAACCTTTTGCTATGTATTTTGATGAGTAGAATCGAGATTCATTGTTATTTACATTGAAATAGGACAACTTCATCAAAGTTTTCGAAATCGAACGATCGGCGGAGTAAAGTCACGAATGAATGACAGTAAAATAATTTTCTTGTTCGCTGAATCTTCTTACTTTTCACTTATTTTCGTTTTCGTCTTTTACTTCTTTATCTTCTTCTTGTTTCTATTTTTTATTTTATTTCGGGTTATTTTTTTTTCTTTTTCATATACTTCTTTTTCTTATTCTTTTTTCTCTTTATTCTTTTATTTTATTTTATTCTTCTCTTTCTTCTATTTCTTCATTTCTTATTTATCTTTGTTTCATTCTTCATATTCTTCTTCTTATCTTACTTTCTCCTTTAACAAATTCGTCTGTTCCAAATCTCCTGTCTTTCTACCTTTAAATTTTAACAGTTTCAAAATTACTAAATATGATTCCGTCTGCTTTATTTCAAAGTAAACTATGATTCCATTTCATCCGACACTTTTCCCTCTGCAAATAACTCAACTGCTAAAACACACGTGTCTGCTTATGCATCGTAAGCAAGTTACTTTCCGTATTAACTCCTCTAGTAACCCGACTGCAAATTACTACCATATGACGACAGCAGAGCTGAGATATTAAACTCAACAGGCAGAAAGATGATGACGGTATATGAATTGGAATTAGACTTGAGAGAAGAGTTTCTTCACGGTTACAATTTTAGATAGACTCATGGGGAAGACTTATTACTTACCACTTCGCTTCAACCCATCTCAAAACACTGCTCAGCGAGAGAACCGGTCAGTTCATCGGCTTTAAGTGTTACATTAAGAGTATCTGAGTTTCGTATTTTGAAGAATATTGTCAGATATTGATGCACACAGAGATCGTTCTAGAGGGAAAAATTAAGAAAGTAAACTCAAAATTCACAGATATGTTGTTAAGTGTATTTTAACGTAAATCCCATGAAATTAACTGACAAAAAATTTTCTATATGTAAAGTGATATATATATATATATATATATATATATATATATATATATATATATATACATATATATATATATATATATATATATATATATATATATATATATATATATATATATATATATATATATAATTTCTGTAGTTCACTGCTACCAGCAAGCAGAGAATTCTTGTCTTCTGATTATGGCCATGTTGACTGAAACCAGTCGAGTAATCTAAGGGAAATAATAATAAAAACGAAGGAATATTAATATACAACGCAGTGCCTCTGAAGATTATAATTTAAAAAAAAAAATTATTGTTCATATATATATATATATATATATATATATATATATATATATATATATATATATATATATATATATATATGTGTGTGTGTATATATATATATATATATATATATATATATATATATATATATATATATATATATATATATATATATATCTGTGTGTGTTCGTGTGTGTGTGTGTTATCTTTCACCAAATGTCTCCATATTTTGAAACAAACAATAATAATACCAGAAATTCTTAGGTGTTTACGTGAATAAATAAAATGTATTGTCAAGTACCACCGACAAGTATAAAGAAATTATGAGAACGGAACTTTACGCAGACACTCACAGAGAAAAACATATGGTAAATGATTTTTGCACTGATTGATAATTGCATGAAACTAAATCTGGCAAGTGTAAATTTCTTATTTCCTTATCTCTGGATTTAGTCTAATAATAAAATCCTCGTGTGTGCGTGTATGTGCATACAAAGTTAACCTCCTCCTTGCGAAGATATGAAAATTTTGTCTTTGCATGTCTGTCGGGTACCTCCATTTGGACGAACACACACATAATCGCACACATACACACACACAAACACGTGTGTGTGTGTGTGTATTGACATATACATAGATATATGTGGCTGTGTGCTTATTCTTTTATATATATATATATATATATATATATATATATATATATATATATATTAATATATATATATATATAATGTATATATATAATTTATATATATAATTTTATATATATATAAATATATATATATAAAATTATATATATATCATATATATAAAATTATATATATATATATATAAATTATATATATATATATATATATATATATATATATATATATATATATATATATATATATATATACATGTGTGTGTGTGTGTGTGTGTGTGTGTGCATGTGTGTGTGTGTTATTCGGCTATTGGAGAACACGTCCTTTTCTTGCCTTAACTACTTAGAAATTTTTCGGATTCTCTTTTATTTTCAGTTCAATGCTTACATGTATCAAACTTACTTAGCAAATGAAAATACAGGCTGTAATTATTGGGCTATATAAATGATACTCTTGTAGATTATCCAATTTATGGATAATCTACAATAGTATTCAAACTTGATACGTCTGCTAAGAATCTACAATCTTTCAGATGACCCAAACAAATGATTCAGAAGATTATCGATATGAACCCTAGAGCATCAATTACTGTTATTGCTAAGGGACTAAATGCTTCGGGGTCATCTATCGGAAAGATTATGAAATACTTTTTGAACAGATTGAAACATACAGAGCCTATTATTTATTGATTTTCCTCTGATGAGAAAATCTTTCCTCACGTTCAGAAAGTCAAAAACTGATGAAAGATGATTATTTAAGAACTTTAACGACATACCAACAGACATCCACACCATGTATATTTTAAGCATATATTTCTGTCTCTCTGTATTGAAATACCAGATTATAATATTTGCCGACTTATGAAAAATTCAAAACATGAATGTTTCGTATTTTAACTCAAATGTTAATTTAACTCCAATATTTGTCTAATTTTGTGTAAGTCCATATTTAGGTGAAGAGCCCCCCCCCTCTATGTTGCGTTAGAAAATATTCAATTCCGTAATGGGGTAAGTGTTTATATTTATATGTGTATTAACATTATTTTCTCTGTTTACAAAAACTGATCCAACTGTCAAAATACATGTTTCAGCATTCGCCGCCAAGGCAAAAATTCAATTATACAGGCAACTGGCCATCTTTGATTGGCTCATGTGATATTAAGTGCAGTTTTTCTTTCACTTTCTCTGTCCTTTTCCACACACACGTGCACATGCACACATGCTCACATACATACTCATACACACATAATATATATTGAGAAAAATATAGAAAGGTAAATATAACAATATTCTTTTTTACATGTCAGCCTATGCATCAGTATGTGAAAGTCACTTTCTATATTTAAGTAAGTGCTAACAAGAAATGGATCACTATTTTCTATCTCATATTTCTGATATGTTGTCCAATTTTGCATTGAACAGACAATTGTTTTGTGCCCACAAATCGATTTTTTCCATTATTTTTTTCATTACTTGTAAAGCCATAAGAAATACACATTTTTTCAACCCATTTTTCTGGCCCCAACAAGTCGTGCGCTTACAACGTGCGACAGACAAGACGGCATAATAGGATAATTATAAACACACATATGCACAGACACACACTCACACATATATATATTTCAGTGGGGATACTAGTAATTTGTCAATGATATTACTGGAGTAAACAGATTGTCTCTGTTGCTATGAAAATATATGTATTAAGTTCAAGTAAAGAATATTGTTCCCATACTTGTGTCTACAAAAGTTTACTTCTCGTGCAAACAACATTAGCACGATATAAGAAACTTATATCTATAATTAAATGTGTATATTTGCACAAAAATCCTTTTCTATATGATGCGTATATACTTTTTTGCGTATTTTTCCTTTTGATGCGTGTCTGCAAATGTGTGTATGTAGTTTGGCAATCACTTGAAGCATGAATCTGCCAAAGCAACTTTGATTTCTATGCCTCGGTTTGGGAGAGACGTTTTGTTTATACTCTCGCCTAGATATGACAAGAAATAATACAATACATAAAAATATATTGTGAAAATTTCTTCATATATTGCATATGTTCTTTCAAAATTGTGTTAACTGCATGATTTGAAATCACTGTCGCAAATCAAATTTTTCACCGTATTTTTCTTTATCATTTGGTGTCACTTCTTCCTATATACAGGTTACTGTTTTATATTCTTCCATATGCTTTTTACTTTGTCCTTTCTTTACAGTATTCTCTATATTATCCTGATGTTTGAGAAATTTAATTAAGGAGGAGATTATTGTAATAAAATTACTTGAGGAATAAAACGTAAACGCCTTTTTTTGTATATATTTTCTTAAAATACAAAATAATCTTAAAATAGTAGAAATTCATATTATTCATACATACATACATACATACACACACACACACACATATATATATGTGTGTCTGTGTGTGTTTGTGTGTGTGTATTAGACAATATATTAATTATATCTGAAATTCACATATGCATACATTCGCACACAAACACGTATGATATTATGTTTTATGTATAGAACAGAATTACAGTATTTACATTATGCGGACCATTGTCCTCATCTTTGTCGCCATATTTGTCACAACGTTTCGGCCGTTGTACGCTCCGGCCTTCTTCAGGTGGTTGGAATTTCGAACTGAACCCTTTATTTCGATCCCTGGGGTAGACTGTTCTAGTTCTACGTGCCATGTTTGATGGATGTCAGTTATCAGTTATCTCCTGCTAATTTTCCCTCTGAAAGTTCTCCACTGCCTTAACCGGGTATTGAACTCACACTCTTTGGGTTTGTCACTGGATCTAACCAACGTCTTTATCCACTGTGTCATGTGTGACAATGGTCCGCATAATGTAAATACTGTACATAATAACTCATCTCAGAAATATAGACAGAACAGAATTACTTAACTCTACTTCTCCCAGACTGAGTATTTTAGTTGTAATATATCCACTTTTGAAGTGGTTAATCCTTATATTAAATATTTCTAATTGTAATACAAACCCGTTTACTTTTCAATTTTCATATTTGCGTCGTTTTAATAATCCGTTATGAAGGCTCCCGTGTTCATTTTTTATAATAGTCTGTTACTTGCGTATAGGTTCTGTTTTAAATGACGTTTTATGATTATTAAATATTTCTTTAATATTTGTTTCAGATGCTCATATATTAATGATTTATTCTATGGAAACGTTATTTTATGCAGTTACCTTATATATTATATTATTGGTTAGGCGTGGATTTTTAAGTGGGCAGTTTTTTTTTTTCGTTAATTACAGTTTTTGTTCCTCTTATGCGGACATTTCTCATTGTAATTGTCTTTGTTTAATTATTTTCTTTACTATTTATTTTATTAGTTTCTCCATATTCTTTATACAACTTTATTGTACTTTTATTAATGATTTTAATAATCTACTATGTATATGGTAGCTTTTTTCAATTATTATATTTAAATTCCAATTTTTTATACTATTATGAGGAGATTGTTATTTTTCTTTTTCTCTTATTTTTGTATGTAGTCTAGTTTTCTTAATGCTGAGGGGCATTTGCTTCTATTTTCATAAAATATATTTATATTGCTAGAATTATTGCATTTTTTGTTGATAGATATTGGTACAGGTTTAAATACATTAGGTTGTTGATTTGATTTTTATATATTTGGGATTATTATTTGCCTTCATATAAGATGTCTGAGTATTATTTAAATTAGATGATATATCTACGAAATGTAATATTTTATATTACATTTTATGTCTTTTGAAAATTCTAATTTGTTATATATTTCTATTATTTGTTTCCTTATTTTTTCTTGTTTTCGTTTTCTACAGTACAGTTTCTTACAATTTTAAATCCTCATGTCTATATAAAACTCTATACTTCCTATTAATGACATTTGATAAAGTATATATGATATAATCTTTATATGTCCGCATTATGTGCCTTCATAACACCCCATTGATACGGTGAAGTCCTCATTATTATTATTATTATTATTATTATTATTATTATTATTATTATTAGATATACTTTACTTTTCTAGTGTGATAATGATATTCTGCAATAATTAATCATGCCTAATTCTTCGTTTTTAATATTTATGCGCGGCATTGGTAAATGTAATACTCTATTTAGTATATATTTGGTATTGGACGGATGAAAGCTTTAGGGATATTGCTTTTGTTTGTAACATTGTTAAACCAATTATTACATTCTTTGGTTATTTTTCCATTTGTTTAAAGTTTTTCATAATTTCGAACATATTTTTATAATATTTATTTACTTATTCTTCCTATATTACTTTTTCTATATTAATCTTTCTGTGATGAAATAATCTACAAGTAGTTTTGCTTAGATAATTATCCTTACGATCTTTACAATTAATAAATAAGTCTGCTTCATTAATTGATTAATTCTGTTATATAATGTTAATTTTCTTGATATGTTTTTTTTTTCTTCTTTATTTATATTATTTTCTGATTCAATGTCAGTGGCTTTGTAAAACTTATATAAGTATTTTTTGATTAGTTAGTCATATTGGATAAATTCCAGGTTATAAATTGTTCTTGATTTGACTGCTTGAATAAAAAGTTTATTTGATTTATTTGATTTTATTCATTTTTTAATTGTTTTGAAATTTCTAGTTTGATTTTATTGTTTCGATTTTATTTGCAATGTTTATTAAATCATTTTCGAAATAAATAATTTATATTTGTTGTGGTGGATTTTTCATCGACGAAAATGTGAATTTATTGTTGTTATCTTCAATATGGATGTTATTATGTTTAAGAAATTAACATTCTTTCCATTTAAACTTTTTTGAAATTTTCTATTTTTTTCAATGAATTTACTTTTATATTCTAGTACATTTGATGCAGGAAAATGTTTTAATGAATAATCAAATTGTATGAGTTGCATATATTTTGGAAATAAAATTGTCATGATTTTATATAATCCCTAGTCTACAAAAGTGTTCGAATTTTATTCACTATTATAAATATAGAGCATTAATAATATTATTATTTATGAATAAAAAAAAAATTGCTTAACTGCAATTTTCTATGACTCTGCAATTTCGTAGTAATATGTCAACAATTCAAGGGTTTAATTCGTATATTAAATACTTCCAATTGTCATAAATAGGTTTTATTTCAGCTACCATTTTTGCAACTTTTTTCAATTTCGTTATGAACGCTCGCATCTTCATGTTTTTACATGGGAAAAAGTGTTCCTCCAAAAACGTAATTGTTTTTCAATTGTATATTTTCTAATTTTTATTTTTCATTATTATTTTTTCTATCCTTGATTGTTTATAAATATACATATATACATATATACATATATATATATATATATATATACATATATATATATATATATATATATATATATATGTATGTATGTATGCATACATTTTATTATATTTATTATATTACGTTGTATTATTAATTTATATTATTTCCTTTTGGAGATGGAGAATACATGGAAATAAAATAAAACAAGGAAGAATAAAAAGAAAAAAAATAATAACTTATTGTTTCAAATTGTTTATTTTTTTTCTTTTTATTCTTCCTTGTTTTATTTTATTTCCATGTATTCTCCATATGTGTTTTTACCGATTATTTATAATTATTTTTTATCCCGTTTTTTCTCTTGAATTTTTTCGTCTCTTTTTTCTTCCTTTTATTTATTTTTATATAAGGATCTATCATTCGTATCTGGCATCTTTGGTTTAATTTTACTTTTATTCTTTCTTAATTTTGTCTTACTTTTCTTCCATTTCCCCCACCTTTCCACCATTACACGCCTTTTTCTTTCTTTCTTCTGTTCCTTCTTTATTCATCATTTCTTTCTCTTTCGCTTACTCTTTACTAATTTTCCTCTTCTGATTCTTACCTTCCACATTTTCACATTTCCTAATTTATTTCCATTATTTTTTTTTCATTCCTTTGCTTTTCCGTCTTTCTTTCCTTTCACTCAGTTCTGTTCTAGTTTCTAATTATATACATCTTTAAGATTTGTTTCATTCTTTCCTTATTATCGTATAACCTGACGTCATTATCAGCGATCTTTCACGCTTTCTGTCAGTACATTTCATTCAGACTCTCCTATTTATTTTAACATCTTTCTTTCCATATTTCAAATAATCCACATTTATTCAATCCTATCTCGTTCCCTGGCTTATGCACTCTGTAACTTTTTCGATCAATCTTTCTACTCTATGTCTTCCTGTGTTGTTTTGATATCTCGATTTACATACATTCTTGAGCCTTCTGCTTTATTGTTTCTTTATTATATTTATTTTGTTTTCTCGTATTTTCCCATTTGTTTCGCGCCAGAGTCTCGAATATTTTTTCAATCATGTTTTCCCTTTGTATATTTTTTTTATGTCTTTTGCAATTACTTGTCAGTCAATGAGTCAACAGCATGAGCTAGGAAGAAGCCCAAAGCTCCATCTTTTTCAGCCGTAGTCTATCCATTAACACTTGTTCCATTTCTGATGACGAACAGATATTGAACACGTGACACGTGGTTCTGTCTGCGGGGAGACAAAATGGAGTCTATATTCACTCAGTTGTTCGCATCACATACAATTAAAACTTTTTTTTGTGGTTGTTTCAATCAAATTTTCTCCCTGTTTTCATCTACGCTTTCTGTCTTACGGTTTAGATTTATTATTTTTCTTTTTTCCTTTCTTTCTTTATTTTCATTCTTTCTTTTCGTCTGTTCATTACCAATTCGGCCTCCTTCCACACTCTAAATTTTCTTCATTTCCTTTTCTTTTCTTTTCTTTTTTTATGTGTGTGTCACTGCACTTTTTGACCTGTTTTGTCTTTTCCACTGAGAATTATACAATAGCTGCTTCAGAATTTATTCTTCTTTACTTATGTTTACTCTGATGCAGTACTTTTTTTTAATACATCATACTCTATGTGATTTTTTCTCTTTGTGTGTATGCCACTGCATCTGTTTGAGTGAATATATATATATATATATATATATATATATATATATATATATATATATGTGTGTGTGTGTGGGGTGGTGTGTATGTATGTATGTATATATTTCTGAGATGATATTATGTACATTATTTACATTATTCGGACTATTGTCCTCATCTTTGTCGCCATATTTATCACAACGTTTCGGTCGTAAACTTAAGGAAGCAGCACATATTCTATGCCACAAAAATCTCATGAGCCGGCCAATCATAGAAATGTATACAATATGGGAAGCAGTAATAATGAGTGTCAGTGAAAACATTAATAACAAAAATAGTTGCAATATGAACTCTGGTAAAAACATGAATGATAATAGCAAAAATTGCAATATGAGCACTGGTAAAAATGGTTACTGAGTCATTAGGTTTATAATACCCAGAAATCAATACACAGATGTCCTCAAGGTCACATAGCAGAGTGGATAAAAGTGTTAGTTAGATCCAGTCACAGGAACCAAAGGGTGTGAGTTCAATACCCGATAAAAGCAGTGGAGAATATTTAGGGGGAAACATGAGATAACACATAACTGACAGTGGAACGAGAACAGCCTTCCCCAGTGAGCGAAATAAAGTGGTTGAACTGAACCACCTGAAGGATAGTGCGTAAAAAGGCCCAAACGTTGTGATAAATATGGCAATATTTCGAATAATGTAAATAATATATATATATATATATATATATATATATATATATATATATGTATAAATTTGTGTGGGAATGTGCGTGTGTAACTATCTGAGTATTTTCTATCAGAGCGAATAGGGAGATAAAAAAAAATTGAAAAATAGAAATAGTAAAGAAGAGAGTCATATGCGTATTTTCTTTTTTAAGAGAAAAGAGTGAAATATTTTAAAAAAGTATTACAAGAATATGCAGAAAACCAATGGTTTTCCTCTATCTACGAGAAATAACTTTTGCGCATGTTGCTTTTTGCAGGCATATAGAAAAAATTAGCACAAAATGTTGATCATTTGAACATTATCTTAATATTGTGTAGTATGTTGATATTCATTAATAAAAAATGCGCAATTTACTAATAATACATGACTTAAACTGAATTTAATAAATGTACTAAATAATTAAAAAAACAAACATCTTCTAGTTGCAGTCTCCGTTCAAAACGTGGGCGTCTTTCCTTCCGTTGTAGTATTTAGGAAAGTTTGACTTTCCTCATTTCTGTTTATTTACAGAAACTGATTAGGTAGATTTTCTATCACTTTCCTCTATCCCTCTTGCCTTCAATGTGAGAATCAACTTTTCTAAGCATATTTTCTTCATCATTCGACGTAGATATTTCAACTGCCTTTCCATTGTACAAGTATCATATTTGTTTCTATTTTCTCTAAAATTTTGCCGTTACTCACATATTGAATTCATCGTATTGCCACCAAACCTCCTTAGAACCATATTTCTCTTACCTAAGACTTTTCTTCATTTGTGGAAAGATTTTCCATCATTTATTGCCCTATCCGTAGATGGATCAATATTACATAACAATCCAGTTCTCTTTTCATTGCTTCTACCGGAATCAATTTTGTTTCTTAATACTTTGCTTAGCACCTGGAATAGATTTTTAGCAATCTCAATATGCTTTCTGATTCCGGTATTATATTTTTCTCCTTCTGTTAAACATTTCCTAGTTATTTAGTTTCTTATACTTTCTTGGTTTTGGCCTCTCTAATTTGTAATTCGCATGTTGTGATGTCCATTTTGATGACAACCATATATTCTGTTTTCTTAAAATAGATGGTGATTTCGTTTGTTCGCCTATCTTCACTACCTTCTCTTGAAGTTACGATGGTTTAATTTCTCTGATTGCTATCCACGCTGTGTCATCTAAATATCTAATGTCTTTACGATTGTTGTGCCAATAATGATAACAGATGTGACTGGTAGAAATTGTAAGAATCATATTAGACCATTTCCTACACAATAAATGTGACAAAATCTGTCCAAGCATATATTTTCTGAAGGTTTATCATCACTGAAAAAATTTCAACACGGCATATCCGATTAACCGGACGCTTTATAGAAATGACCTACTTCCATGACAGCTTTTTTTATTTTATCAAATTCGGTTTTCATATAAGAAAACATGTAATATGTTTTGAATGTTTTGGTAAGAAATATATTATTTAAACAGTAAATTTATTTACATTCCGACGAAATAATTCTTAACCATCTAAAATCTAAGCTGAATTTGCAGATACAGGTAATGGCTGTGCAAATGTAGAACGGGCTATGATAATGTCAGAATAAAAAATGTAGATTTAAGAAAAAACAGAAGATAACTTTTCCTCTCTCGGGCCCTCATATTGTTATGGTGAAGAAAAATAAAGTGAGAAGGGTGAGCGGTCGATATTTGGGGGATGGACCTATGTAGATAAAAAAGTGTGGACAGAATTTATATATATATATATATATATATATATATATATATATATATATATATATATATATATATATATATAATTTATCAAATATAACAGAAAATGAATGTCTACTATGTCTGATCATGAGCCATACTATGTTCGTATGCTTACTTTAATTTCGAGTGATAATAAAGCCAAACAGTTTCAAACATTTGAATATTTATTATTAAGTTGGACCTTGATCTAAGCTTTTGCCACACGTGACCCATCTTCACAGTGGTTATACGAACATTTTAACAAAGATATCCACCATCGAAGATAATATTTTGTTCTGTTGATAGAAGATTTCTATGCGATGATAACGGTCGTGGAATAACAGACGCCCGCCGTATATTCAAGATGCGGTTCTATGACGCCATACTTCGCGAGAGGCCAAAATATTAACAATAATCATAACACTAAATGCAATTTAATGTGTTGTTTGAAATGTAATTTTGTTGAGTGTGGGTTGTATTGTTTTAATGTAGATGGCCTCCAATAACTGAAGGTTCCTTTTCACTCTGTGTATGTATGAGTATTATTGTATTATCAACTAATATCTCTCTAATAGCATGTACCTAGTTAGGTTTTTGTAAGAAATGTTGTTTAATAAAACTAAGATCTGAAAGGAGACAGGTAATTCTACTGGAGAACGTGGTTGTAATAAAACCAATATATGTATTTGGATTATTATTAGTATCAGAGATAAAATCTCAGAACGGGTATATAAATTGATAGGCTATATTTGTTTTTCGTAGATTATTTAATTGTGTGGTTGTATGATTATTAGAGACTATGAGGTCAAATGTTTTAAATTTTTTGTAATATATGATGAGTTTAAGTTGTTTATTAATGGGTTTAACATTTCTGCCTATTATCATGTTGTTTCATCATGTTTGAAATTATACATTTGGTTACAATAGAATAAGCTAAGAGTCTTATCTTTAATTTGACGTACATTATTATTATTAATATTACAAATTTAGTTACAAGTATTATTAAGTTTCTTGAGATACATTTTAATTCGTTGATCAATTACAGAATTAGGATATCCATTATTAACAAGTGTTTGTTTAATGTTATGTAATTCTTTATAGAATATGGTTTGGGAAGAAGATATCTGTGTGCACCGGATTAAGTTTTATATATATATATATATATATATATATATATATATATATATAACGGCGAACTTATATGGTTGCGGCATTCACAATTATAATAAGAAGATATGAGTTAATGTTAGTAGATTTCCTATATAGAGAAGTAGTAAAGTAATGTTTGCTGGACTTCTCATAAAAAAAAAACTATTCTGTAAATTATTACATAAAATTAAACAAATATATCTTTGTTAAAATGTCCTCTAAAGATGGCTCATGCGAGCCGAAAGCCAAGATCAAGGACCAACTTAATAAAAATATCCGTGTTGGACAATGTTTGCAAACATACAATTATTCGAACGGCTCAAGATCAGCTGTAATAGATATTTATAATATGTTATAAATGATCCTCTGGCCTAATAAATTATATATATATATATATATATATATATATATATATATATATATATATATATATATATATATATATATATATATATCGACGCCATCTGTCGTAATAATTACTGACAAACACATTGAGTTATTAGTCTAGAATGAGAACAGGATCAAATCGTTTTGTGAACCGCACTCAACCGAGCAATGATGAGATAAAAAATATTCAGGGCTTCAATAATGATACCAAAATTCATACTCTGGTTTCCATCTTCAAAATCCCTTAAAGAACCACCAAGGGAACGGTGAATAAGTTTAAAAAAACAGGGAAATGTTAAGATGAAAATTGGATCACGTGGTCATAGCAACTTAAAGCTAAAGAGATCAATTGCAAATGATCCAACTCAATCCATAAGTCCTTTGGCACATGTGAAAATAGTTTAATCTATAACCTCAGAAACTATAGATATGTTTAATTAATGATGAAGATATCATTTTCGTTGATGAACGATTTTATCACGATAATACTGTTATGCTTGGCGCCTAATTTTACATTATTATTGTTCAAAGTATAGCCCAAATGTGTCATGAATCAACGGAGACTTTCGGTAATATTTCTTTAATCATTTCTAAGATACAACGGTTCAAAGATTATTCGAACAATTGGAAAACTTTACTGTCACACGATTTGGACAATTTTGATGTTATACCTGGCACACACCCACACACATTTGTTGAGTGTTGGTTGGTTGATTTTGATATAGAGCGCCACGAAAATTTGAATTTTTGTTTATTTTCATGCTGTATGATACTGCTAAGTATTTTTCTGTATTGTGAAAGTGGACAAAAATTTGTTTTTAGATAAAGTGAAATAGAATTTGTATCCGACGAAATCAGGAGCTCTTACTGAGTAGTGATCACAGAAGTAAACAGGAGGACAATACATAGCGATTGACATTGCGTTTACTTTATTGAAGATTAAATTTAGCGAGTTACATAAAACTGAAAATGTCAGAAAAGGAACTGTTAGCATAGAACATACGGTTAAATCTAGCGAATTCAACTCTAAATTGACGAGATCTGGACCTAAGTCTTGTACTGCGCTTAAATTCCACAAGTCTATGTACCATAGTAAAGAGCACATTAGAACAATTACCATGAAAGCATCTGTAGAAAACGCAGTGGTAAGCAACCTCTTAGTGGTGGTAAAGTCACTGAAAATGAGGACCAATGATATTACTGATTCTTGTTTGGATTTTATGAAGGAGCTCTTGATAAATACCAGAAGCATCGAGGCATAATTAACAGCTATATTCTAAGCATGAACGGATGGTAGACATATAAATATTTAAGATAGATTAAAAAAACAACTTTCTGTGGGTTAGCATCAGCTATGCATTTGGAAGACAGAGAGGGATCTCGCAGATGATTAATGAATATCAATTTAGTTTAGGAGTTTTTAAAATTATAATGATAGCATTTGCTCCAGTTAACAACAGACTGAAGGGCGTTTTAGTCATCAGCTGTTAATTTGACATGTTCGAACTTAGCAGACGTACTATCGAGACGATAGATGTGCTGATGAGAGATGTCTTCCTAGCCCTGTGTGCGTGCGTGTTCCTGTTAGCCTACATATGTATATTTCCTCCCCATATACGCATACTGTCTTAAAGACAGAAATCAGCATACACATATATGAATATGTATATGCACATACACAAATACATACATATATATACGTATGTATATCCACATACAGATATACATACATATACGCATACACATATACATATAT
The DNA here is from genome assembly GCA_963932145.1 of Acanthosepion lycidas. Lineage (NCBI taxonomy): Eukaryota > Metazoa > Mollusca > Cephalopoda > Sepiida > Sepiidae > Acanthosepion > Acanthosepion lycidas. The sequence goes on from OZ010582.1 coordinate 7,707,597, forward strand.
TACCATCTTTCATATACCACATACAAATGTACATACATCCCCAAAACCTAAATTTCTCACAGCCAGTAAACCCTTCGATCTTTGTGGCTTTACAATCTTGTTTGGGGTTAAATAATTAAAGGTAATATGATTACATTTTTATATGTGATATAGAAATCGATAGAGAGATTTACTAGTAAATAAGCAAAGATTTGAAAGCAGGCAATTTGCAAAAAAAAATATGAATACAAGTATGAGTGATAAAAGTATTCAGTATATTGATTTTTTCTCTTAATGCTGAGTTAAAAAAGCCTTCCTTTGTTTGCAATTACTTCTCTGAGCTGTTTTCATATAGTTGACGAATTCATTGAATTATTCTTTTGAAATCAGGAACCAATCTTGGTGTGTAAACACTTAATTACACTGGTCAACAAATGAATCTTTTTAAATTATCAGAGTTGGATAATTACTTTTCTTAGTCAATATTTCATACGGTTTAAGAATGTGAAGTCGCTTTTCCTCTGCCATGTCAGATTTATATTTTCTCATCCTGTAGTTTCCACGCACATATAATGTACAATACATACAGAATATTTTTGTCATTTATTATACAAAATCAAATTATAATAATCTTGAATTATAACCTAAAATCTTTGGTACTTAGAATTTCTCTGGTAGCTATTCTCAGGTCCATCCCTCTATAAAATACAGCAATAGTCAGTTAGCTTTCCTTCTTTCACAAATCCTTGATGTCGTTGCTCCATGGATGCTATGTCCTGATTAAAGCGTTCCACTGCTACAAGGTTCCCTACAAAAAGGTTCAGATGTGAATCAAGGAAATACATTTTCAGTGATATCCAACAAGTCATTACTGAAAAACGATTCTAGAAGCCAGTTTAATTCATTTCTGAAATCTTGAGATTGCTTGTTACCCAGTAAATTTTCAGAGATTCACTTAAATGATTCCCAGTCTTTAAATTCAATATCATCCAAAGTTTTGATGAAGTTACTTTCCTTGTAAATTTCGTTTATTTGCGGACCTACATATATGCACTCCTTCAGTTTTGCTTAGGTAACGTTTTGGAATTTGATCTTTACATATTCAGAGCCTTCTGAGCTCTTTCTGACATGTATCTTCACATATTGTCTCATGAGACCAAGCTTTATATAAAGATTGCGAATAATGTTTTTTGACTTTACTAGTGGCTTATTCTGTACGTTAGAGACTCCGAGATGATATGATTCTTGTTTAGACCACACTGATTGCATTTAGCGCTGGGCAATTGTATGACTATTTCCCGGAACGCAGCAATACATCGTGAACCCTGAGTGAATGTCGTATATGAATTGATGCATTCTTATCTCCCTTTCAGAAATTAGGAATACAAACATCGTCCTTAACCAGATATTATTCTTTGATAGGAGGCGGTAATTTTTCTGCTTTAACCTCTGACAAATCTCTATCAAAATCATTTAACTCTCCTTGCGAATATTTTTGTGGTTCACATTATTTTTATTTGCCAGAACTGCATCTAATTCGGTTGTTTTAATATCACTATTAACTACATCACAAAATCGTCAGACATTTGAAGATCATTCTTTGGTAGTACTGGAAAAGTTATGATATCATCTTTGTGTAAAACTTGCCGATTCTATTTTGGGATACACAATCTTATATTTGGTCTTAACTGTAAATCAATATACATTAACCATACAGAAATAACTGTCATTGAAATGATCAATTGGTTCTCTCTATATCATAGGTAATTAATACGACATTCTCTCTTGCTTTTATTAATCTAATCGCTTAGTCCATAGGAACAAGATGAGTAGATGATATGTGGCACCCAAGTCTTATCTTGATCCGTGAGATGACAACAAATGTACAACTGATAAATCTTTTTTGATTTCAATTCTGATGAAACGTTACTGAACTTTAGCGGGATGATGATGATGATGATGATGATCATCATCATCATCATCATCATCATCATCATCATCATCATCATTCGACACCAGATTGGACAGGTGACGAGTGTCAGACAAATGAAAAATATATGGATATACCAAATATGGGCTAAATGAATATCGTCTAATGGATGTCAGTTATCCCCTGTTAATTCGCCATTTCAAGTTCTCCACTGCCTTAACCAGGTATTAAACACACACATCTTTGAGTTCTGTCACTGGATCTAACCAACGCCTTGATTCACTGTGCCATGTGTCCTTCAAAAGAAAATCGTTAAACTCTCCTTGAGAATATTTTTTTGGTTCATCATTATTTTCATGAACAAAAATTGAATCAATTTCGATTGTTTCAATATCACTATTAACGTCTTCACAAAAGAGTACTTCGTCAGAGATTTGAAGGTCATTCTTTGGTAGTACTGGAACAGGAATCTTATCACCTTACCTTGATCCGTGCGATGACATCAAAAGTACATCAGGTAGAGTATTTTGACTTCAATTTTCATGACACGTTGTTGAGATTTAGTGGGAAATGGACGACCGAAATAACAAGAGTCATCAGGATTGTTTTTTAAATGCCGTGACATCTTGAATATATTTTGTTGAGGATTATGAATATAATTATAATGAGGATAATAGGATAGCGGACTGGACGGCTTACGATTTTATGGACATACCAAATATTGTTTGTAAAAAATGCTTAACTAAACCAAAAACAGTTTTGAAAATTTATAAAATTACAGATAATTAATAATAAAACACAAATCAGTAGTTGCCTATATAAAACATTTTACTGATGCTGATTTGACTGACCGCAGTTTTTACCCGCATTATCTCATCAGAGAAACTCTAATAGAAGAAATCAGATTACTTTTGTTAAATGCGCGGGAAAATATTTAGGTTTTCAATAACCTTGAAAATTGAGAAGTTTGAAACTGGCAGTTGCGCATATTCTTGATGATTTTATTATTTTATTTTTACTGATATTTCAGCTCGTTCTTTTTGGCAGAATTGCTCCCTGAGTTCTGCAACGATATTACATGAAAACATGTTTGCTGATATTATATATAATACTGTTGTTTTATTATTATATTTATTTATCTTTTTTATTTATGTGAGTGTGTTCGAAGAAATTGCACATGTTCTAGATATAATTCCCATGTTTCATAAGACACGTAAATAAAACTTCTCTTTTCTCGTTTCCTTTATCGATCTTACCTTTTTCTTTCCATCGCGCCATTTTATGTTTAAAATTAATATTTTTCTTCTTTCCTTTGTTCGATTTATTCCAGATATCGCCCTCTTTTCTCTTTCCGTCTCCTTCATGACAACTATCCGATGCCAATCTTTTTTCTCCCTCTCAACATTTCCAATCCTATCCCTCAGGTGTTATCGGCACATTTCTATGTTTTCATCATTGCCACACGATCTTTACAAGTGCCCTTCCTCTGCCATCGAACAATCTTACTCACTGTTTCCCTTAAAACTGCCGACGCGCCTTTAACAACACCGCGACTTGAGAAGAGGAGACTAATTTCACGCATACAAATTTCGCCAGTCCCTTTCAACATACGTCATTGAGACTAAAATGTTTCTTGTGTAATTGTCGCTTACTCTTCAAAACAGACAGATTCTTTTGCATAGATATCTATGTAAGCAACTAAAAACTGATTCGTCAAATCATGTGACTGTGTTTATCGTATCTCTTCCTCCGAGGGCGATCGATTTTGTAACCAGACGGGCCATAACACTGTCTTACCAACACCTCTTGATTCTATTTCTGTCATTCCCATGGTTCATTTTCTCCACATCTCTTCCACACCAATCCTTTGAAATAGCAAACTAATAGAATGGTTATTTTTACGCTTTTATAGAAATGCCTCTTCTATATATTTCCTGTTTACTTGCTAGCGGGAATATACAGGATACATAAATATTTGTGAGCTTGCGTCTCTTATATTTGTCGAGGAAAAATAGAAAACCATTCTTTATCTAAAAAAAGAAGAATTATTTACCGGATTAATGATTTTCTGTCTTGCTTATATATTTAATAAATATATAAAGAAGATGAATCACTCAGTGCTTACATAACTTAATGAGATTTTCTTAGGTAGGCAAACAGTTGAGAAAAACTAATGTGCCGCATACATACAGATGCATAAAGATGCATACAGATTCATATATCAATATGAAAACCTAGGGTTTAGATTCAACATTGAAGTTCTTTTTAACATTGTAAAGTTTGTTTTTCAGACGAGATGATAAACTATTTTTGAATGTTATTCAAATTTTAAAAAGAATTACCGTATTTCTTCCACTATTAAGACGCATTTGTCACTATAGAATATATCCAAAAAAACAGTCTAAGTCCTATAAATGATCAGTGTTAAGTTCTTTGTAATCATTACATTCTAAATAGTTACCCATACATTTGATATTTCTTCTTGTTCTGCGATTAATTTATCATGGTTAGTCAGGTTCTCACGCTGGAATGTGCTTTACACTGGGGAAACGTGGGGATAGGAGAAAAGGCAATGAAGTACAAGGAAGAAAAGGACATTTTTTTTTTATTTTTTCCTTCACACATTTCTGGTGGGGTGGGCGTCAAATGCATTGGAGGTTCTCTTTAATTATACGGATCACCAAAGTGAATTTAGTTCAACAAGTATTGAGTGACGTAGATTGTAGGAAAAACAGGTAGTTTCAGAAGTTTACAAAAAATATTGTCAATTCACGTCGGTTATTTGTTTTCTGGCATCCGCAGAGTATATGCCTGCTGAAGCGGTAAAATATATTCGCGCATATAAGTGTGGTTAATAGAATTACCGAAAACATGAAATATACAGATATGAACGTTTTAAGATAGATAGATATATAGATAGATAGATATTCTACTGCCTATCAAATGTAACTGCGTTTTTCCTATATACTACTCAATGCAAACAGACAAATACACACACGCGCGTGCGCACGCACACACAGATTGTCTCTAGCCTCAGGATATTTTGAAAGAATCTTTCTTCAAAATTTGAACATAGTTAAACCGTGTAAGTCTTTCATTCCTCTCACACATGATAAATTGCATCTTCTTGTTATCAGAAGCCACACAGGCAAAAATCATTACCTTTGCAAGTTTTTCACTTGAAAATTACAGTCTTGATTCTCTCTCAAGGATCTGAAGTAGGAATAAAGCCATTGCGTTTGTTTATGCTCACATCGTGTGTAAAATTCTTCTCATCATTGTGTGAGATTATTCCAGGATAATTTTGCAACTCATTCAAGACGAATAACATTCTAAATTTCTTTCATGGATTAACAAGATTCCCCACAGGTTTTATTTACGATTTAATTTTCAAGTGTTTTTTTCCATTCCTCTTTGGACTGTCATATCTGAAACTTCTCTATCATATCCGAAATTTCTTCTGATTTGAGTTGGATTTTTTCTAATTTTTCCTTTTAGGTCTAAGTTGAAATAATGATCCCTCTTATAGTTGCGACCTCCTGTTCCAGGTTTCCATTCTACAATTCCGTCTCTTTTGAACTTATTCACTTTTATCTTGATGGTTTTTGAATGTACTTTGGAGATGGAATCCAGAGTATGAATTTTGGTACCATTACTGAAGACCTGAATGATATTTTTCTTCTTATCATTGCTCCTTTGAGAAGATATAGTAAGAATGACACAAAACATTTAACCTGCTCTTTTTTAGCTGAATAACTGAAAGGTTTTTTCAGTGAATGTGATAACAAATGGTGTTGACTTAACTGAAGATATGGAATAAAAGAAACTCAATTCGATTGGTGTTTTTCTTTCGATATTAGACATTGACACGATTTGTAAATGTTGCCACCAAACCCGTTATGTGTGTATGTGTGTGTAGATGTGTGTTTGTGTTTTGTCCCGACTAACTTGTAAAATCAGATCGTTGTGTCAGGTTTGAAAAATTATATGGACATAAAAGAAATTTTTTTCAAATATTGTACATCGTAAATATTATAAAAGTAAATACTTAGGGAAAAAATCTGTTTTCAGCTTTGGAAACAGCCTCGATGTAGCTACAGAAACCTAATGTTACCCCCAAAATGTTGTCTCCTTTCCTTTTGACAATGACATATTGACCGTTACTGCGGACCTCTGTTTGATACAACTCTTAATGAGGTGTGCTAAGATAATCTGACTGATAGCATTAATTTATTTTAGAAAGAATTCCAGCGACAGGACATGGGTCTGTTTACTTACAACACTGTGAATTGCATATGTAAACATGATGTTCAAAACGAGCAATGATTAATCCTCTTCCTCGAATCACTACATCTACGAAAATGTAGTGTCGGTGTGCTGTTAATAACATCAAATGACAAATGTTATATTTGTATTAAATCTACATTCATCTTCAACGAATAACAACAATTACAAATAGTCCAAAAGAGTAACGAATATAAATATTTTCTAAAATATTTGCAACAAAGTGTCGTCAACTCGTTGTACTAACATTATCACAGATATATATTTTTGAAATGTACCATCGTAAGGTAGAATACTGTATATAGAAATATATCACTGTATCAGTTTGTTAATTATTGAGTTATTTTTTTAAAAATCATAATTTTATTTCGATTTAAGCATAAATCACTGATGTTTTTTTTGAATGTCAATTGTACTAACCAAAATCCAAATGTACCATGCTATATTTTATATAGCGTAAGGATTTAAAACAAAAATATCAAATTTCTTAACCTATTAAAGTCTTAATTTCTATAAATATTCCTTTATTTAGAGTTTTTACTGGATCAATTTCACATACTCTTTCATAAATTCCTAACTTGGAAAGTAATTCATACACCTTGTTGAAACAACACCTTCTAAAATGAGATCTTTTAATTCTTAAAATAAATAGGGGAAAATATGTCTGTAGAATCAATCAATAATGAGAGTTTTGGTGAGAGAATGCTGGTACAGAAAACACTATTGTTGAAATAAAAAAAAACAACACATTCCAACATCTAAGTAACCAAATATATATCATGTATCTATTTGGGATAGCTTTTCCGTCAAATTTAAAAGGTTTTCTTTTTGTTTTGTTTTGTTTTTTTTTTGTTTTTTTTTCTGAGCCTGTGAGGCTAGCAATGCTGGATAGGTTGACATCAGGTAGATTCAGACTTGTTTGGAAATGCTTCGTTAACCGTAAGTGCAGACGCTGTGTAAAACATCTATGATAAATATGTGCTGCCTGAAAATATATAATGATTCTTTAAGATTATTGTAAATAAAAATAATGATGCTTTTAATTGCTTAAATTAAATTATTTGTTTCCAAAATGTAACAAGCTTACTTGTATAAAAGAAGAAAAATCCTTATATATAGTTATTAGTCGCTAAGGCGTCTCCTGAGAGGTTTGTGCTAACTGAATTGCCGTTTTGGGAATTTCGGTCGGATGTATTTAGACAAGTGAATGATGTTAAGCGTTAGGACTGATGGCTTTTCATTATATCAACATTTTGCCAATAAGCGGACTGTGGCGTCTCTATCACAAGTTATATGAACAATGCTTATTCTTTTGCTGCAAACAACAACACCTTGGCCAAAGTGGATTTGATAGGAGAAAATGTTGTTATCATGTGAAAATAAGTCATCTATAGAACAGGCATTGTTACGATTTCTCTCTCCAGGCTACGATTGCATTTCTAAGAATAAGCGTTGATTTGGAGATGTCAACAAAATACTTTTAGTTTTATTAGTTCAATGGGGATTGCACAGACAGATCTAAAATTTTACGCATTGTCATATATATATATATATATATATATATATATTACATTCATACAAAAACAGATATAGAAGTTAATGATATAAATGGTGAGAATACATCTGCTATAACTTTGATTTTGTATGAATGATTCATATAATGTAAATTTAACAGCTCCACATACTTGACATATATATATATATAAACCCAGGACACATACCTTATGTAATCAAATGTCTCCAGAATTTAAGATTTGCCATTTTGTCAGGAAGGTGACTTCTTTATATTGTTGGTTTGAAGATGGTGATCGCTCCGTGCGGCAAATTTGGAAAGAGCAGGCAACTTACCACGGTTTGACCCAAGACATGCGAGTTTAAGTGGATAGATGGATGCTTTGGAAACCGTCAATGCTTGTGTAATACGAAGTCACAAGTTATCGTGACCAAAGGTTTTGAGCGTGCTGTCCTTGTTCAGACTGCTGAGCATGCAAACTCTCCCAGAAACTATAACTAGGGTCCGCTCAGTATATATGCCGTATAAAACACAGGTGGGCTCTGTAGGTGTGCATGTGCAGGATCTTCTAACCGATCTAGCAGAAAGGTAGCATCCTGGCATAAGAATGTTCATTCATGCCTATATGTGTGTGTGTGTGTGTTTGTGTGGTTGTCTTTGTGATTTGTGTGTGTGTGCATGCGTGTGTGTGCGTGCAGCCGTATAATTATATAAGTGAAGGGAAATCTTCGTTATGTCATACATATCTACAGTATTACTTTTCTGTAAATCCCAAATAAAATAAAATATGCCCAGTTATTATGACAAACGCTACCAGATCGGTTATATCATCCGGGCCGCATCAATGAAAACAACGGATATTGGATGAAAACGAGACGAAATCCAAATAAACTTTTAAAAGGTATTTTTAAAAAATTTAAATATGAAAAAAATGATAATATATTGTAGTATATCTTATGTATACCCTTTAAAAATAGACATGTTGGCACGTCTTCATATAAGGAAGCCATTACCGACCGGCAGAAAATATAAACCCACACCTAACCTATCTTTAAATTTTTACATCTTGAATTAGACTTGTATCCTGATTCGTCTAAAAAGGTAACACCCTTTTGAAATTTTGTAATCTCTTTCCCCCTCGAATATATAGGCAGATGGTGTCTATGCCATGTTCTGACTTATGTCTCCAGGATTGGCCAGTTATCCGAAGCCTTCTCTCCCTTAGCGAAATTTAGATAAGAGGAAAGTTTCTTTTACTTGAGAGATGTTGGTAGCTTACGTGTGCAGGAGGAAAATTAATTATGTCGTTACAGGGGAGTACTGATATCTGAAAAAAATTTGTGTTTGTGAATGGTCTGAGACATATTCAGACACATAGCGCGTCTCTAGGTTTCGATGACTTTCCGAAATTTCGACAGCCCGGTTTTTGCATTTAACTTCGGCCATAGTAAACCATAATCATTACTCAATGTTGCTTCTAGAAGTTCAAATACCATACTTCCAGCTGAATTTCTAGGAAGTCTACTTATTTATATCCGTAATATTATCCCAAGCTTCGTTTTTGTTATCACAATAAATCGGCCGTTGTGCACTTGAGTCTTCTTCAGGTATTTATCGTTCCCGTATCCTTCAAGGAATTTCGAAGATTATTCTATTTATACTAAAGTAAGGTTCACCCTGTACAAGATTCAGGCGCCGCTGAATGTAGAAAGTTACGTAATGGGGTAGTTCAAATTAAGAGAGGTGGGGGGTGAAGTTAACGGTTATAGCTGTAGACTAGGTTATGATTGTAATGATCGGGAAACATTCTCTTGGGAGTCTGATTCAAAGGGCATTGGTTCGCGGGAAGAAGCTGTTTCAGTGGAACTTACTGCTCGTAGATGGAATACAGAGAGAATGTCGGTGGGTTACTTATATGTATATGGCATACCAGGTTCTAGCCGTGAAGGATATACTTGGGGGAACCAATAAATTAATTTTGATCGAGCACTTTCTCTTAAATAGCGATAGCCCAGTAATAGACTTGCCATATACCGTCAGTAAAAAAGAAGTGAGAGGGTGGAAAATAATTATTTTCTGAGAAGCACTAGTAGAATCTTTTGAACTCTATGAAAACTGGAAGGTAATCACGGGGCAGCTCCCGACCAATTATGACAACAGTACTTTTTCGACTAAACTAGCTCATAGAAAGCTAGAGAATATCATGAGAGCATAGGTACTTACTGGAGCGGTAAAAGGTGCCGATCATTTTGGCGGCATCTTTAGCGATGTATCGTATATAAGTGTTCTACTTGAGGTCGAGTCTGTGTTTGTGGCCCAACATTCTCTCAAGGCATTGTGCCTCCTTGAAGGTGCATCCGGTCATCGTGACTGTCGGTAGTTCGAGTCCTTACTTATAGATTTTCCCTCTCAGCTTAATTACATTGAATCCTTGGATTTATTTTCCAATTATAATGCCATCTAATTGACGAACCGATGATAGGCTGCGGGCCAGAACTGAAATGATTACAATAAAATTAAGTAATGTAAATAATCACATAACTAGCTGAAGTATGAACACCTGAAGTTTTCAATGTATTGTATCTCTGCACTTCTATGGATATCAATGTTGATTTATCTTTGTTTCAAAATCAACTTTCCTTTTACTATGTAATTATTCAGGCAAAAACATTTCTTTAGTCTTTTCTAGGATATGTCAAAATATTCAAGGAAACAGTCTAGCATCCGTCTCTAGATGTGTGCGCGAATGAAGACACCAGCGAGTGTACACTTTTCTATATATATGCAAGTATTCCTGCTTCATTTTTTCAGTAAACCTTCTCTCTTTGCTTATTCCAGAAAGAAGTTATCGTTGATGTCAATCATCAACATTTAGGTGGATAATATTAGCACACACAACTGAGTGCTAACTGCCGTTTTTATGTAATGATTTTATTATAATTCAACCTTAATTGAAATGTTGATACGAATAACTAATAATTTTATAAAATAGGGCATCCTGCCTATAGACTCTTTCAAAATAATTGTGATGTGTAATTTTCCAAGAACAAAAATCTGCTTAAATCTTCGTGTTCCATGAAAATTTCTTGCTCGTGAAATTACAAACATTTATTTCACCGAGCCTGCAAACGGATGGATGCTATTTCAACACTTAACGCTAGTCAGAAGTGTGTTAAGAAAAAATTTAATGCCGAAAGCGCGTAATAGGCTTTATATTATTACTTACGAAATTGAAAGATTTACAGATTTTCAATAGTATGGACAATTGCTATTCTTTAAAAATATATCCAAGAAAATAAACAAGATTTAATCAAACTTATGAACAGTAAAAAAATCCGGAAGAAAAATCTAATAAAATCCAGTTCAAAATATAAATGTTACTCACAAGGTCACCAAATCCATCTCTCCATGAAGAAAGGCAAACATATATTGCAAAACATGTTATTTAAGAAAACAAACAAAGTGATAAACATATACAGCTTCTCATTCTTCTAGAAAACAATTTGCTAAGAGAGCACAATGTTAATTGAAAAATATTGGAATGTAAATATTGCAATTCTTGGAAATGCGAAACACTTTGTAAATGCTAAGTGAAAATGAGACAACCTCAAATTTACGTGAGTAGAACATTCAAGCTTGATTATATAAGCAGTCATAGTACAAAGTCGAAAATTCATTCTTGCACCCACGTTGTTCTTAATTTTCACTAATGCCCTTCCTGGTGTCTTCAGTTCTCAGTATATTTATTGACGACACAACTTTTTATTCTTGTCTTAGTTGTAAGTCTTACCGGATCGATAAGGTGGAATTGTTAACTTATTTAAAAAATGACGTAAAATCTGCTGTTAATTTGAACAATTTCAAAACAAAGCTACTTTCCATTAATCCTCTGAGAGATCCATTTCTGCCTTCCATCAGCATGGTTGATTCTAACCTCCTAGAGAGTGACTCGTTGCACCGTCTTTGATTAACGTTATCTCCTGACATGAAGTGGAAAGATTATATTGAATCAACTGTTATGTCATCTGGTATGAAATTTGTTCCAGAGTCATACATTTATCCTCTCCAGAATTTATCTTACATATTTTTAATTCAAACATACATTCATATTTTGAATATTGCTGCCACATATATTATCGTGCTCCTTCTCTATATTGAAAGATGATTTGATAAATCCGAAAGAAGAATCTGCAATTTCATTGGTCCTGATGTGATATCTCTGGTTCATACACATTCCTACGGCCGTACTGTATCTTCACTATGCCTTTTCTATAAATGCATTCATGGTAATTGCTCTGATGAGTTTATTGTACATAGAATTTCTAAATTGAATCGAAGTACTAGATTGATAACAAGGTCTCATACTTTTAGAATTGAATTGTCTTGATGTAACTGTAATTTATTTGCTAAGAGTTTATTTTCTCAAAATTCTCGCTAATGAAACTCCCTTCGGGTTTCTGGCTTACCAGTCAAATTTGATTTTCAAAATGTAAATATAATGTCAATCGTTATATATTGTCTTCTTGATTCCTCATCGTTTATTGTTCTTTCTCTTTAATAATGATTTTCTTTTTCTTATTCTTTCACACACAATAACCTCTTGTGTCAGTAACCTCTGTCCTGTTGCCTTGCTTGAGATGACATGATTAAAAATTGATTTATATCCCAGATCGCAAAATTTGTGAGACGTTTTAGAAAAAGTAAAATTATTGCGTGTAATTTAGATCTATGGTTTAATTTTCTGTAGTACTTGAATGTTTATCAGAGTAGTAAAATTAATGAAATTCTTTTAGATATTAAATTGCTTTGCAGACGAGAATAATCGAAGGAATAAATTAAAATAAAACGTATATTAATAAAATCTTGTTAAAGGACAGAAATGTATGTTGTGCCATGGAAGGATTCTGAGAATACCATGGGATGAACATGTAAGAAATTCTAAAGTTTTGGGGAATCATGGACAGAACAATTGAATAAAGAGAACATCTTAAGTATAAAAGAAACGCCCATAAAATATATATATATATATACTTAATAAGTTTCTACATTTATTGGCACATGAGTCTTGTATTTTGTAAAATTTTAGGAAAGGAAATTATTGAATTTTGATTATACATGAACTTGGCTGAAGTACAGGTTAATCGTGCAAATTTGACAAAATTAATGCGTCATTTCCCTTGATTGATTTCGCAATAACTCTCAACAACAGAAGAAAATATACAAAATTAATAAAGTCTTTGTTTTTAATAATTTCACCCCAAGAAATTATGAAAATTATGGGCGCATCTAAATTCTAATCTATTATTTATTTACCAAATGAGCCAGAATTTTATTTGTTTTTCTGCGATTAGTATTACCGGCAAAGATTTGCCTGCTTGATTTCTAGTTTATAACAACTCATGGTCATCATTCAAAAACAGAAAACCAGGAAAATGAACAAAATAAAATCTGTAATTTGAAGAAAAAATATATATGTCAGACGAAAGTAAAGAAAAATAAAAGGATGTGAAGAAAAAGAAAGGATTTTAAAAAGAACACATGAAATATAATAAAAGTAAACGGGTGGCATATTAAGTAAATTTTGTTAAAGAACAGAAGTGTATGTCGTGCTACAGAAGGATACTGAGAATACCATGTACTGAACATGTGAGTAATAAAGAAGATTGGGGAAAAATCGAAACAAAACGGATAATTATAGATCATATCTGAAAGAAATAGAAGAAACTTCTTGGGTACACAATAAAAAAGCGGACTTGGTGAATTCTGGACATATCAAGGCAAGATGCATAGAGGTAAACAAATAAATATTCTACTTAACGAGTTTGTGTAAATGATCAGTAGAACAGACATTAGAATATACCAAAATGACCAATCTTACTAACAACTAAAAAATAGCAAATTGCCGATAGCCATGATATTTCATGTCTTGAAGTCATACGCACAGAGAGAAAGAAGAAGAAGAAGAAGAAGAAGAAGAAGAAGAAGAAGAAGAAGAAGAAGAAGAAGAAGAAGAAAACACTGTTTCATGTCTAATGTCTGGGCCAACAGGCCAGATATTAGAAATGAAAGATATGTGTAGGGAGATATTTTCCTATTTTACAGTGCCTTGTTTCAACGTAATCCATCTGAACAGGGTTGTTTCACTAGACTAATTGAAAATTCTAATGCTGTTAAATTCTAACGCTCGCCAATTGTCTTACTTTGGAATATTTCATGGGTAAACATAGACTTAACAAGAATAAGCGGACAGCTTGTTTGACCAACGAAATTACAACAACACGACTAAAATACTGTGCTTTGAATTTTTACAAATATTGATGTCTTAAGTAAATATTATAGATTTACAAATATTATCACGAGGAAAACATGAATAAATATATAGTGATTATGTATATGTTCTAAAACCATTTTCTTTACTGAGTATTAATTACTGCCTCTCACACACCTTGTTCTTCCATATATTTGACACAAACACGTGTGTTTCTATTTCTTTTTTCTTTTTTTTTTTGGCGTTTTCATTCAGTTCCGCTTGTATTTATTATGTCCTATGAATGCCATATTTCCACAGCTTTCCTTTCTTTATCATGTATCCTAGAGATCTCACTTCTCTGTTTCTAAGAAATTAGAGTTTTAAAGAACCAAACATATCTACAGATTAATTTCTGCTGATTTCTCATAAAACCTGTTCTCTTTTTTTGTTATAGCTGCTGCTATTGAAGATTTGATTTCATTTGTCGTTCTTTCTTAATATTTACTTCTATGCAGCTTTGGTTTATGCAGCAGAGTTGTGCAGAGTAAATTGTCCTACGGGACAATAGCCTAGTAAATTAATGCTTTGATTTGTTAATTTGGGGCATGTTACTTTTGAGCTTAATTCATAGGGTGGGCAGTATGTACTGTGCATTAATAAGAAGTAAAGGAGATATCTCTACACATGTGCAGTGGAACGAGAACAGTCTACGCCTATAGATTATTTAAAGGGTTCTAATCGGAATTTTCCTGTAGATTACTCGGCCCGATAAACATGATATATGATGATGTCTGGAGGGTACAACGGCCGAAAAGTAACAACAAAGTTGAAGTCCATAGTCCGAATCCCAGCCATTTAGATATGAATTTTGAATGTCACCTTTTTTTTATTCCAGTGAGGCTTCATATTTGTTCTATATTGCCTGTCGCATTCCTAACATCGCCAATTGGGAGTTCGAATTTATCTTACTGATTAACATATATTCTGTCATCATACAATGGCTTCATTCTTACTGGTTTCCGTCACTACATTTTATTAGGGTTTCTTTACATTCGTTTTTGCAAAATTGGATAAAAATACAAGTAAAAATTGTCATATATTAGGCACTGATAATCTCAATCAATGTAACTTTGAGAAAAATGCTATCATCTGAATGTGGACATACACGTCTACTACAATCGGAATCTGGACACATAAATTAACCTTATATATATATATATATATATATATATATATATATATATATATATATATATATATATATATATATATATATTATTCTGGACATTTGTAAATGCCACCATAGCACATAAATATAATTATCTGAGTCTGGACATCGTTAAAATCCGTGGCGCTCATGATTTTTAACAGTCTTTTCTGGGAAACCATATTTGCGATCATATGATTCATGACATTCATAAATGCTACCCAATGAGATGGAACATACATAAATGCAATTATATCGCTCTTGACAGCCATAAATGCCACAACAGTTACCGGGCTCTCATAAATGCTCACCTTTGAGTGTGGACACTCATCTCTACTATCTGAGTTTGGAAACTGTGAAATACCACCAGATATGTCTCATAAATGCAATCATCTCAGTCTGGAGATACAAATTCACAACCCCAGAGAATTAATTAAATGTTTGGATTCACAGTTACGCTTAGGGATTCACCAAGAGAACCATCTCCGATAAGATGAAGGCCTTCAATTCTTTGTATTACTGAAGAGTTAGATAAGTTGATTAAGTGGAAGCAACAGGAACGCGAATTAACTAATAGCTAGGGGTTTAAGAGGTGGGTTCATTTAATTCTTAATGGTGTTTGCAAGTAAGTGAAAATAACAATCACAACAGAAATTGAAACTCGGCTCTCCTATTAAAAATGCCGTGCGATTATCCACTACAACACTGTTACCCCCAGTCCTACAACATCTCGTATTCCCAAGCGGTCATCCATCGAGTTACTGACCATAAACTGATAATGTAGCGAGGTATCTGTATGACGAGTGTATCACTTCCTAACTGTCGTTATTTGATGTGCTTTATAATTTGATTGTGTTTTTAACTTTTCCGTACTTTTTCTATGGATAAGTGGACACAACAGTCGTGGATTTTTTTTTATGAGAGCAAATAGTATGCTTTCAAAAAGAGACTGATAGGAAGAATTTTTTGGTCATCTGACGTATTCCTTCTGGTATTTTAGCTTCTACGATCGAGATTGCGATTTTGGACGCATAGGAACTTGAAATCTTTTCTGAGCAACTGTCTTTCCATTCATTTCGTACAAATGGAAAGAAAGTAAACAAGTCGTTGTTAGGTTTAATGCTGTTCACTGGTTATCACTCTGATATAGTTGAGGTCTTTTATATCGCTCTGTCTGATTAGAACTTGATCGATATAATGCCCGTCTTTTGAGACCAATTAAGTGGTTTTCGGTCAAAATGTATGTTCAAATATTGTTTCATTAATACACAGATGTCTTTAAGTGAAGAAATCAAGGATATAAAGGTGTTTTCAAATAATTTTTACTAACATGTGATCTCTAGAGCAGGGCTTCCTATACTTATTTTTTCTCTGGGTAGTATTTTCGGAATGAAAATTTGCTCGCACCTCACCAAATTTTATGTAATAAAAGTACATCTTTTGAATAAAACAACAGAGAGACGATTAAGGGGAGATAACCGCAAATTCGAAATAATTCTTTCCTCAAGTTTACAGACCCTAGTTACTATATACTTTAGTTATGATAAAAGGCAAAAATGTCACAATGACAAAAACGGTCAATAATTATTCATGACTATTTATACTCTGACTTATGCCTGCAATTACAAATAATCCATGATAATATTATAAATTATGTAATCATACGACTTTTGGGATATATTTATTTTTTGAAAAGTTTTTAAATATTTATTTGCCTTTTAATCGTTCCGCCTCACCTGCTATCCTCTTCCTGCTCACCGTTAGGGTACCACTGGTCTAGAGAATGTTTACAAGTGTGCAATTTCACATACCCGTTGTTTGTTTAAATCGTTAAAAAACAATATAAACCGTTATTGTTTTATTTGTTAGAAAGATATGGATGCGTATGTTGATTGCATTACTGGGAGTGGTAAGTTTGAAGGAATCACTAATACATGTTGAAAGGCGAAAATTATATACTGAATCATGTGATACACGGCCGACATTGTCATTATGATCTAAATACTATTGAATATTCGAAGGCGAATATCGATATCGCTGTCATCAGCGACATTCTATTCTCAAATCAAAGCAATTAATATCCAATTTTCGTAGTCAGTCAGCAAAGAAGAGATACTCTGGCGTAGTCTTTATGCATACCCAATTTACCCAAAAGTCACTCCAAGAGTGAACCCAGGATGGGCCTTCCAAGTATAAATAGTTGATTTTTAAAAGATTTCAAGGACAAAGGAATATGTCGAACAATCGGCTTGTCTTTAAATTATGTAAGATTTCAGATATCATACCCTCATACCACTCTCTCTCTATCTGTCTATCTATCTATCTATCTATCTATATGTATGTGTGTGTTTGTGAGTGCGCGTGCGCGTGTGTGTGTATGTGTGTGTGTTGGATAGCTGTTGGGGAAAGACATTTGGCTTTACTTCTGATGCATCAGTGTATGGGTGGATATAGGAACTTGTGATAGAATATACAGGAAACGCATCCGATGGCTAAAAAAAACAGGACACACAGTTGACTTGAGCCTTGACCAAACAGAGACCCCAGGTATCCTGAGCGGAAGAAAATGCGTGATTGCGTAGGCGCATACTGGAAGAATCCGTAGCCACGTGAAGTTGTTTATGTGTCCATGTGTCATTTAACCGGCCCAATTCTTGATCTTGAAAGAGTGGCTGGCCAGTTCACCGAGGATTTGGGTCCGTCAATTCCTGTCTGCGCAATCTTAACCTCTGTGATTCTCTTTCACTCTATATATTCGCCGTAATTCCATCAATAATGATATTTATATTTACAACATATATATATATATATATATATATATATATATATATATATATATATATATATATATATATATATATATGAAGAGCGAGGGAGTGAGAGAAATAAATCATAGATTTATTAATAAATACTATATTCAAATATAATTTATTTTCTACAACATATATTTAATTTGAAGCATAATCACCGTCTATACAATTGTACAAAAATAATTCAGGTTAAGGAATATGAATGAAGTCTTGGAATTAGCAAAGTCATCTTAAAAATTCTAAATTCTGATATTATGTCTTGGATATTTCAATAGAAATTTTCTCGAACAATTCTGAAGTGAAGATGAATTATGATGTCAAATGAATCAAATTGTGTTCTATATTCAAATTTGATCCGTTCTTTGATAATTAAAACAGAACATTTTTCTAATTTGACTAATGTTTTTAGTTTTAAATTTGTTTTAAATATATTACTGCCCACAAGTGAGTACAGAAAATGTCACGTCTTTTCTTTGTCGCCTGTGCCAGAATGTGGTATCAGCATTTTTGATGCTATGGTCATAAAGTATACATATTTGTTTGTCTCAGTTAACAAAAGTTTGTGTATGTATCACCGAAAATCTCATATATATTCACGTTCATAATATCTGCAAAGAAATATATACTTAAAAAGAGGAACAATTTTCTTATTAGAAAACCATTCAAGGAAGCGTGTTATTTGTTGCGATGGAAAGAGAATTTCATTGTAAAAAAAGAATAATAGTCCCATTTTGAAAATTGTCTTGATTTGTTTAAACTTATTCTTCAATTAAATAGGGGCGTCAAATTAAAGTCTCGAGATTATTGATTCAGTTGCTTATAGCAACGTCTGGTCGTCCTCCTAAATTTGCCAAGAGAATAACGTTTGCCCTTTCAAAAATGGCATTGTTTGCCTTCCGCAAAACATTTAGTAATGGATTTGAACTTTATCCATTTCCGAAAGTTACTGAGTGTTAAATAAAAGTGATATTTCAGCATAAAAAAGAAATGAATTATTTAAAAATATATACCTTTTATACAATGAATGGTATTTTCACAAGTATTGTACGTTACATGAGAAACGTGCTGATTGTAATTGTTAAAAGTCCGTGAACCAGAACCAGATGACAAATAGTATATCAAACTTTGTCTTTCTCGAACGGAAGAAATGAGATTTTTTTATAAAGAAAAATAACAAAAAATTAATATCGAAAAATGCTAAGCGGGTGCGATTAATATTAAAAACAAATCCTTATTAATCGAAAAATAATCAAATAATTAACTTATTTGGGAGAAAGCAGAATTTTCAGTAATTACAAATAATAATGTGACAATTCTGTGTCATTAAAGCATTTGAGAAGGAGTCACGGTGGATTGATGGATAGAGGTGCCGATTGAAGAATCGGAGAGCTGAGTTCGAATTCCAGTCACTTAAATTCACTTTAATATTCTTAGAAAAGAATGGGTGGCAACTGGTCTCGGAGAATGACAACTCTGAATTCAAAACCTGATCATCAAGGTTTGGGGGGGGGTTAAGCATTATATATATATATATATATATATAAAGTATTTAAGAAATTTGGATAAGAAATAAGAATGTTTCTTTTAAACAATTGTTGAATTCATAATAAAAGATTTGTATATTAGTTTTGTCGTATATCTAAATAGGAAAACAAATTCAGACAAAATTTAATATTGAAAAATATGAGTTTATATTAATTTCAAAGATTTATTCTTTTAAAGAACAATATTAATGACATTTATGTAAACAGAATGAATTACGCATGAAGCACAATGGAAAGATAGAAGTTATAAAATTATAGTGCATAAAAAACAACTAATGTCGTCACTGGATTTGTGGGTATTAATTTATACAACGTGTCCTACTTTTTATGCCAGTGTATTAAAGAAGAATATTCATACGAATATTCAAATTGATTACGAATTGATTTCTTAAATTCTTTCCTTATGAAGATCATTGTAAAACCAACATCTAAATCTATTGAGAGTTAATTAGGACAAGAATATTCTCCCTTTGTTAAGGAAATAAACACAAACACATTTTATGCATGTTGATTCGGAACATTTTTACACATATACAATTGGTATTGGATAAAAATATGGTAGATTAAGGCGAATATTTATACTTGACAAGATTGATATTAATGGGCCCTCGATACGTTTTTACCGTAAAAGATTATATTATTTTTAAATTAAGATGGCATTAGTGAAGTTGACAAATTTTGTTCTTCTCTATTACGAAAGTGGGAATGATATTCTAAACGTAAATCTCTTTTGTGTTGGTAGATACCGGCTTTAAACCACGTGATGCCCCCCCCCCGATACCAACTCATTTACATTGTAAACGAATTACTTGATAGGTATCATCATTTGTAATGGTGCTGAAGTTATTTTCTACCTAAGCATTTCTACTTGGATTGCCTTGGATGCGATGCTAATGATTTTAATTTTAGTTATAACTAATTTATTTTCAAGTTTATTATGAAGAGTGTTAGAGGATAGTATTATGAATGTTGAGTTGGTGTTCTATTGAAGGTGTCTAGTTTTCTGATCCATATTAGGAATATATTTGATCCCAACTCTTTTACCTTGACGGATCAGTGAAACAATACCACCCAAATGTTTTTTTTAAGTGATTATAGAGTATTTAATGAATCTTATACTTTGAGAAAAGTTTGTAACGAATACCTAAACTGTGCGCTGCAGTGTGACGTCGTCCCCTGGTCGTAGCGCCAACCGTGTCGTTCTATCCCAGTCTACCACGGCACCAACGGTGACGTCCTACTTTGATTTCCCGTCTGCCTACCCACGTTGTGATTTGATCTAGGCGGAGGAAATCAATCAGACATCGGGGCCGTACTGCAAACCGAGTCCAACGGGGGTGATACCACAAAAATACGCATAAAAGGCAACAAAATGAAAACTCAAAAGTTCGAAGTATCAAAGAAAAAGGTAAAAAACTTTATGTCTAGTTGTTCGATACATATGGATTGTGGCACGTCGTTTTCCGCTGGGCAAGTTTTAACACTTCAAGTCGTCTGCTCTTTAAGAAATTGGTGTTTCGGTGGGTCTTTGGACGAAAGTCAAAAGAAAAACTTATTTCGGTGATCTGGATCTAAGTCGCTCTTCAGAATAATTGTTCTTGGTTTGAAGATGTGGGTCTGGAAAATGTGCGGGAATCTGTCAGCTATTTGCGAGGCTTGCCTTAACCGAAGACTGCTGGAACTCGACTCTCTCAAATGCTCGTTGTGGCTTCGTTTATATGGGCGCCGACCAAAACCGGGGTGGGTTTGTCGGCCTTGGGGGGTTCCTCGATAATTCTAAATACATATCCACCTCTCTGGTTAGGAATTTTCACCTTTTTCCATTTTTGTGAACCTTTCCTCACTCCCACCTTCTCATCATACCTCAGAGGGGCGTGAACTGCCCTCCCCACATCTTCGCGGCAACCTCTCTTACTCATCCTCCAGATGGACGGCAACAGCCTCCCTCGTGCATCACGTGATCACCACTCGACCAATGATGTCTCAGCCGGGCGTGGACGAATCTGCAGCTTGTTTCAGAAAAAAAATATCTTCCTTAAAAAAGAAAATTATCTCTTTTTTCTTTCCTTTTTCTTCCCCTTAATGGTTTATCATTTCTCCAGCCGCGAACGGGACAATATGACAATGGCGGTCATAACTCTTGTTCCACACGTGGTTTACTTCAAGTATTTATCGCTAATTATCAGAATGTGTGGCCTTCCCGACATGGTCTCAAAAAAGGACATCTCCAAAGCCCCAGCCGGTCCGTCGCCTCGAAGAAAGAAAAAAAAAAAACATTTATTTTCTTTCGGCACAATTCCTGATAACAAAATTTTATTATCGCAGGCCGAGGATGCACTTGGGTGTTTTTTTAATTTTTCATAGCCGGCCTGTAGTCGATAATAAGATGTCTTCCGTACCAATAGTTTGTTTTCATATCTTTAGATAACACAGCCGATGCCAAAACATATCTGATTCTTTCCTTCCTTCGCCTTCTTTCTACTCAGAATTTCCCTGTCATTGTAATGACACTCCTTCGCCATTTGTTACTTATCAAAATATCCTTTTATCCATTGTCTCTTAGCTGTGTGTGTGTTCTTGTTTAACACTCACGAGTCGGTTCTTAGCCTCTCTTTTTCTTCTTTTCTTTCTTTTCCATTTCTGCCTCGTTAAATGGTGCCACAATCTTCCCCTAATCGATTTGTCATTTACGGGTAAATGACACCTTAAACCAAATACACCATTTAACATGCATCATGCATTTGTCCCATGCAATTCTATACTACTTTCTTACATGCAACGTAATGTTCTCTTTCAAGTTCTTCTGTTCTACATGCAATGTAATGTTCTTTTCCTTCTTCTGTTTTACATGCAAGTGTAATGTTCTTTTTTTTCAAGTTGTTCTATTCTATATGTAATGTCATGTGTGCGTGTGCCTGTGGGTGCAGATGTAGTTACTATGGCTTGTTCTTCTTGTTCAATGTTTTCCTCTCCGCTGTGGGAGGATTTTCCGCCGCACGTGGCGGTCTCACGCCAGCCTCCTCCGCTGGTCTTCCTGCAATTTCTTCGCCGATTCTGTATGAGTAAGGAACACTGCTCGGCATCTCCCTCTCGAGTTGCTGCATGCGCATTGGATTGTCATTCGTTAATCTCCTCTTAATCTTAATCTTTCATACTACTATACCCCGATGGCTATAACTATGAATGTACCCATCACTATTGACCAACTTATCGCGATCTGCTCATCACCTTCCCAAGCCATACCTTCATTTCCCAACGCACTTAACTTGTCCCTCAATTGATCAATATCTATCTTTTCTATCGGCTTCATTAGTTCTGGCATTTTATTCAAGGTAACATTGGGGAATCCCTTCACTATTGGCTCCCATAATTCTGTACAATTGACTAAGCCTCTGCCAATCATTTCTATGATTGGATCTTTCACTTCATATCTTTCTTCTTCCTGGTAATAGGGGGGTAAGGACATAGATATCCCAAATGCCGAACATCCCATGGATAAATTTAACAGGGATAATGGTGGCATTACTCTTAATGTCCTTGTGGACTCTCCCCCACACACCCTAGACAAGCTGATAGGTTTCTGTGTGGCTACTGCCCACACCCCGTCTGAAATACTGATAGCTTGTGGTAATGCCGTGTTTGCTAATACCTCTACTTGGCAAGTTCTCTTAATTCCCTCTCTCTTCCCTTCAAACAATTCTAGTATGCACATCTTGTGGTTACCAGTTATATAGATAGGGCTTAACGAGGTACAAGTCCCTAGAGCATCATCTCTACACTTCCTAGCTTCTTCAGCTGTTAGCAACATGAATTTCATTCTCCCTGAATTTAAAGCTATGTATTCTGTTTCTACCTTGTAACTTGCTATCATTCGTGTAGCTACCATCATCATCATGATCATCATCAACCCTTTCATTTTGATCTTTCCTGCAACAAGATTCTCTTGTTTTTATTCTTCATAACCATTCAGTTTTTCTCAATTCTTTACTCAAGTATTCCATAATTTCTTACTAAGTTCAGCTCTTCCCTCCTCTAACTAACTCCTAGCAGACAGAATGGCCCGGACAGGTGTGCGTGGCGCTCACTCCCAAAGGTCGTACTTCATGACACCACTGATGGCCAGTCAGCAATGCCAATAATCTTCTTCCGTCCCTCGTGAGATGCAGCCCGCGACTCCATCCCTTCCATCCACATCCACCACAGTCAGCCAGCAAGTTTTTTTTTTTTTGGATGAGCCAGTGTCGTTACCTGTTGACACCGAATGTTTCTATTCTGCACAGCCTTCTTTGTTCTACTGAGATTTGGGTTTCTTCACCCTTCTTGATCTCATCTTCCGAGGTGGTCCCTGCTCAACCTCTAACCTTCCCTCTGGGTTTAATTCCCGTCCAGGAGGTGTTTTGTCCTATTCTTCCTCTCCTGATTCTTCCTTCTGTTTAAAGTCCTCGTCTTGGACGTCTTTAATACCTCCTGACTCTTTGTCTAGATCTCTCCTGTTCCTTAGCTTTTCCTTGAGCTGGGAAAGGGGTATTTATCCTCTTCCTCCCACTCGCTGGGCCCTTCGTCCTGTTCAGGGTGCATCCTTTTAGAGCCATTGGCTGCTTGATTGGATCTCCTCGTCTTTCTCTTCCTTTCCCTTGGACCTGGGGGTGCGATGGCGACCTCGCGGGGTCTTCTCTGCACCGATTCAGTCGACGACTGAACACCGCTGATACCCGCCGAGGGTTCCAACCCCGTCACTCGGATCGCTTCGTCTATCTGGCCAAGTCAATATATCTCCTCATTTTCTTCGGAATCTTCCTCCGTCTCCATTTCTTCCGGCTCAACCTTCCTTGTCCTTGCCTTCTTAGGCCTCGACTCGCTCATTTCCAGGTTAGCTATTTCAGCCTTCTTTAGATCATTGGCATGGAACCTCCTTGCTCGTCCTGCCACTTGATCCCATATTACATATGATACTGGACCTGTCTGCTCTACTATCCGGTAGTACGGTTTCCATCTTTGGTCCAGCTTTCCTTCTCTCTGGTGGATTTTATAGTAGACAGGGTCTCCAACCTTCAATTCTTTTACCTTTCTTTCGGCATTCACTCTCTCATTTCTTCTCTTCTGTGCCCTCTTTATTCTTCTTCTGGCCTGTACAAATATATTATGTTGTTGTTCCAGCAACAGCTGATGATGATCTTCTCCCATATACTTTCTTCGGGGCTTCAATAGGTTATCAACAGGCAGGACCACGTCTCTGCCAAACAACATAAAGTAAGGAGAAAATCTGGAGGTTTCGTTTATCGTAAACCTCAAGGCCGCCAGAGCCTGTGTCAAATATAAGTCCCAGTTTCCAGTGTTCTCTCTGACCAGCTTGGCCAATACATCTCCCAAGGTTCTATGAAACCTTTCCACTTTAGCATTTCCTTGGGGGTGATATGGAGATGTTTTTACATGCTCTATATTCAAACCTGTCAAAACATCTCTCATTATGCTGTTTATATTCTCCGTGCCATTAACTGTTACCAACTGCACAGGGACGCCATACCTAGGGAAGATTTCACCTATTATCAAACCGGCCACAGTTCTAGCCTTCTTGTCTGGTACTGCAAATGCCTCAGGCCAATTTGTTAGCCAATCGACAAAACTCACTATGTAGTTGTTTCCCTGCGCAGTTTCCCCATATGGTCCTGATACATCCATACTCACTTTCTCGAAGGGGAAGTTCGGCACGTCCGTCTCCTCCAATGGTACCATCTCCTGCCTTCTGCTCTGCGACTGGCACACTACGCAGCTCCGAACATAGTTAGTGACCTCTCCGTACAATTTGGGCCAATAGTACTTTCTTCCTATTAGATCACATGTCCTATCAATTCCCATGTGACCCAACCTCTCGTGGCACTGTTCCAATACCTCTGGTCTTAAACTTTTGGGCACATACAACTTGGGCTTGACTTCCTCATCCCTGCCTGAGAGATAATACAGCCTTTCCTCTATTATGGCATACTTGGTGGTCTCTCCTGCCTTCACCTTTTCTCTCAGGGCAGCTATTTCACTGTCTGCCTGCTCCTTCTCAATTCCTTCTGTCCAGTAGGGATCGGTTATTATCTGTGTGTCCCCTTCTTCGTCCGATTCTAACATAGGGCGATCTCTTAGCTTATTAGAGTTAATTACTCCTATTCTATAGGCTTCATCATCTACTCCCTGCTCTACTTTTACAGATCTTTCTTCCAGTTGTTTCGGTATTCTTGAGAGTAAATCTGCGCACGTGTTTTCCTTCCCTGCCAAATACTCTATCTTACAGTGGTAGCCACTTAACTTAAGTGCCCACTGTTGAATCTTCTTATTATTTGTCCACTCTGCCTGCAATAGGTACTGCAGAGGTTTGTGGTCTGTTTTTATAGTAAAGACCGCACCATTCAAGTAGTAGTCCAGTTTCTGGAGAGCATACATGATAGCATATGCTTCTCTTTCTATTACTGGCCATCTCTGTTGTGTCTCTGAGAGCTTATGAGAGAGAAAGTATATCGGTACTTCCTCTGGTATGTCTGGCACTGGTCCTTCTTTATCTGGACACGGCTGGGTAAGAACTGCCCCTACACACTGCTCACTGGCATCAGTGTATAGTACCATGGGCTTGCTGAGGTCTGGGTACGTCAGCAGGGGTACGGCTGTCAACTGTTCTTTTAACGTATCAAATGCCTGTTGACAATCCTCTGTCCACTTGAACCTAGCGTATTTCTTCGTCAGGGCTACTAGTGGTATGGCAATTCTCGAAAATGCCGGGACGAAGAGTCGGTAGTAACCTATAGCTCCTATAAAACCTCTTACCTGTCTCACTGACTTAGGTTCTGGCATTTCCCTTATGACTTTCACCTTATCCATATCGGGTTTAATACCGTCTCCGTTTATAACAAAGTCCAAATATCTAGCCTCCTCCTTCAGAAACTGACACTTCGACAATTTCAATTTTAAGCCGTGTTTTCTTAACCTTCCCAACACTAGTTTTAGATGTAAAAAGTGTTGTTCTACAGTCTCCGAAAATATTAAGATATCGTCCAAATATGCCATGGCAAAGCTCTCGTATCCTCCTAACACTATTGACATCAGCTGTTGGAAGATTCCCGGGGCATTAGCTGAACCGAATGGCATCACCCTGAACTGGAACAGTCCTAGGTGACACGCAAATGCGGCCTTCTCCTTGTCAGCCTCATCAAGGGCTACCTGTCAATACCCGGACCTCAAGTCCAACGTAGAGAAGCACTTTGCCTTCCCTAATAATGCCAATATGTCATCTATTAGTGGCAATGGCACCGCCAACGGCTTCGATATAGAATTCAGTTTCCTAAAATCTACACAAAAACGGTGCCCGCCATCTTTCTTACCTACTATTACAATTGGGAAGTTCCAAGGGGAAATCGATCTTTCGATCATCCCGGCTTCAAACATCTCTTCTACTGCCTCTTCTACAAGGGGTCTTTTATGAATAGGTGTCCGGTAGGGTTTTAATTTCACAGGGGGGTGATCTCCGGTGTCGATTTTCATTTTGACTGTGTGGGTCTGGCTCAATTCCTTGTCTGACTGGGCTACCACATCTCGATTATCCCTCAGTAGACCTCTCACCCTGGTTCTAAATTGATCCGGTGCTAATATATCTTCGTCCACTATTCCTTCTGTTTGCTCTACAAGTTTTCTTCGTTCCTCTTCGAATCTCACCTGATACAGAGTCCGTAGGGTTAGCGCTTTCCCTATCTCTTCCCCTCTCCTAACCTGTATAGTCTTTTGGGCCTGGTTCACCATCATAATGGGCACTAATTCAGCTGACTCCACCACCGTCTTACACAGAGTTACCTCATTTTCTTCTAGGCCCTTCCCTTCCACAGGGACCAACTGCAGGGGCCCTTTTCCTATTTTCTTCCCTACCCTTTCTCGACACCGCCGTTCTAGGGGGTAGCTTTACATCTTCCTCCACCACTATTATTATATCTTCTTCCGGTGGGCATCCCAACGGCGTTCTCTCGCCATTCACTATCAGCACAGTGGGGTTGAACCCTATCTGGGCCCTCTGGCTCCGGAGCCAATCTTCTCCCAAGACTGCCACCGTACACAGGTCGGGGGTTACGTAAAACATTTGGGTGCTTCTTAATTCCCCAATCCTCACAGGGAGCCTCACCATCCCTTTTATCTTCAGGGGATGGCCTCCATCTGCTTGCGTGACCTCTATGTCCGCTTCCCGTAACCTACTCTTCCGTTTCACCCGCCTGTATGCTTCCTCTCTCAGCAATGACACAGATGCTCCTGTGTCTACCAGAGCTTCCATCGCCTTACCCCCTATCTCTGCTCTACAGGATAACTCCTTCTCTTGCATCAGCGAAGAGAACACTTGGGCTTTCCTCTTCCTGGGCCCCACCCTTGGGTCATCCCAGCCATAGGCGCCGGCAGCAATAAATCACCTTCATTATTCTTACGGGGGGGAAGTTCTCCGCTTTTCGCACCTAGGCGGGCCCGGCTGGACCTCTCCCAGTCTTCCGCGGCTGTTTCTAAGGATACAGCTTCTCTTCAAGTGACCTGGTCTCCTACAAAACCAGCACCTTCTTGCCGGACAGTTCGCCGCAAAGTGGCCCACCTGACCACATGTCCAACATTTTGCTCTTTTACTCTTCAACTGGGCTAAACTCTCGTTTACTCCCGGGGGACCTGTCCTCTACCCAAGCGGCTCGCCCGACCACTGGTCCAAGCTTTTATTTCCCTTCTTTTTAACTGGGCCACCCTCCCTCTTAATTCTGGGGTGGCCCGCTGGCTTTTCCCTGGTCTTGTCTCTTGGGCTCGGCCTTCTTTGTTAATATAGGTGGGGCGCCTTTTCTCAGCCCGCACCACATGGCCAGGTGTCCTTTCTTTCCACACCTGGTGCACCTGTCCTGTTCGAAGTCTGGGGGCAAACCCCACTTCGTCGGACATTCCGCCGCTCTGTGGTCCTCATGACCACAGGTCCAGCACACCAGCCCGTTTCTACCCGGCGTGGGCTTATAAAATCCATGCCTGGTTGACCATGCCTTTCTATTGGGGTCTTCCCCCCCCACCTCAGGCTGATCTACTTCTAACTTGACCCTCCGATTCCACGCGGGGCGTCTTCCGCCTTTCCCACTTTTTCCGACCTCCCGACTTAGTATCTGGTTCCTTCCATACCTTTTTACCTTTTCCCATATGCGCTGGCTCTCCTTGGCCAGTTCTATTGCCGCCGATAGTCTCCCCGGCCCCTCTTTCAGCACGTCGTGACGAACACGCTCGTCACTTAGGGCCTCCACATACAGGTCTGCTAACTGGGCCTGCATGACCCCATTGTCTCTAACCACATCTGGGAAGGCCAATGATGACAGCTTCCCCGCTCGGGCCCCCAATTCTCCAGGGGTTTCGTCCCGCAGCTGTGTCAGCTTTAAGAGGGCCCTCATGGCCTCTATAGCCGTGCCCTCGTCGGTGAATTCTTTGGTCAATATTCCCTTTAATCTTTCCCAAGACAAGTGGGGTTGACTCTCCAAGAGCTCCTTCATAAACTCAGAGGCTTTCCCCTTTGTGGCGTCATACGCCAGATACAGGGTCTCCTGATCTGTGAGTTCATATATAATTCGGCTCTTCTCCAGGACTGCCAGCCAGTTTTTAAAATCTTCTCCACTGCCGTCAAATGCTGGGACCCTCGGTCCACCCAACAACTTTCTTAGGTCAGCTGACAACCCTTGTCTAACCCCCTCTTCATCACCCACTGCTCTATCTGAAACATAGTCCGACATATTTAAAGAGAAAGACAATCTACGCAGCAACAATCAAGCAAAGTGGGAAATCAAGCAAAGTGTCCTACCTTACAGACGATTTTGTTCTCGTTCTTCTCGGTCCCGGGTCGTTTTGAGTCCTATTCGAAATTTCTCAGCAACAGCGGTCGATCCAGGATCCTGTCCTGCTGTCACGGTACTAATTGTGGCAGTGGCTGTTCCAGGGTCCTATCCTGAGGTCACGGCACCAGTTGTGACGTCGTCCCCTGGTCGTAGCGCCAAATGTGTTGTTGTATCCCAGTCTACCACGGCACCAACGGTGACGTCCTACTTTGATTCCTCCTCTGCCTAGATCAAGTCACAACGTGGGTAGGCACATTGAGCTCTCAGGATTTCATCCTCTTTGGATTTACCAATTTGGTTTACCAAGTTCCTTATAACTTAATTATACATATATATATATATATATATATATATATATATATATATATATATATATATATATATATATAAAAGAGGTTTGATTCGGTGAAATAAAATTGTAGAGGTTCGAAACTGACTTGCCACATTGTTGTCATCATTTTGTTTACAAACCCACAACTTGAGTAACAGGATATTTTGTCTATATGAATATTTCCTACATTTTCTCTTTTAACACAAATACACACTCCCACAAAGAAATACACATATTTTTCTAGTCCCTGTGCATGCTATATATACCTATGCATGCATACACATGCAGATAGATAGATAGATAGATAGATAGATAGATAGATAGATAGGTTTGAAATAACAGACCAAATATATCTGTATCCAGGGAAGATGGCTATTGCTCACAATTATTAATACATTGCTTCATTTATACAAACAAGTTTGGTTCCTAAAAGCAAAAGTCAAAAGAAAGAATGAAATCACTCTCATCAATGCTGGATCTAAAACAATGAAAGGTCATACGATGATACAATACTTGATGATGTCACTTTCTCTACCCACAAAATTTATTGTTGATCCATTCAATACGAAAGTTTTTATGAGCGATATTTTAAACTCGGCATTCTATGAAATGTGGTTTGGGTTCACCGATCCTAACTTCTTTATAATAATGGCGCTTCATTTATGATTTATGAGTCTGATCCAAAACCTAATTCATGAGAGAAAATACTGCTTTGGGCACACGTAAAATTTTAAATTTCTGTTCAATTATTCCCCGTTCAGGAAATACAATTCAATTGGTAAAAGCCACGAAGTTTTATGAAATGTTAGGTTTTAGTTTTAACCAATTCAGCAAATATTTAGAATCGATCAACTGACACCGTCTAACATAGACACAAGAAAGCATTGGTTACATAAAATTGTTCCGTCTGGAAACGGTCAGATAAATAGGTAATATTATTATGCGATATCTATAGGTGCAACCCAGAGAAAAAGGCCTTGTTAAGCCAATCATCTATTCAGCTTCTGTCTATACAGAATTTATTTTGAGATGTTGGTTTTTAGCTTATCTCAAATACTTAACAGTAAGACCAAAACAAAATAGGCAAAGTTTTCAAGCAGTCATATATCTGTTATGCAGAACTAAATATCTTCGCTGATAATCACAGTTATCATGAAGGCATTTGCTAGCACATGAACACTTTCATTTGAGCTTTGTAAGCGAGAGAGAGAGAGAGAAAGAAAGAGAAAGAGAATATGCTTCCCTAGAGGATTTGGCACAGAATACACTTTCAAATGTTTGTCGTTTATTTAGCTGATAACATCGGGCGATTTTAATTAGTTGCTGGTAATACTAAGCAAAACTGTATCTATATTAACAAAGTTTTTTTTCTTTGTTAATTACAGTAGTATTTTAGGAATATAAAAACAGCATGCGTGGCGCACGAAACATGTCCATTTTCATGACTTGTGACGTTCGTGAGTGAGACGCATTCTGTTCGCAATTTCTCAATCTTTTCTCTACCCCCATTTGCCTATTTCAATTACTCAGGGCATCAGACGAGATTCACTTTAATAATCTATTATGAGGAGGATATTTTTATCGCCGCGTGACCAAACTGGTCGCTAGGTATTTCAGCCTCAAAATAGTATCCGTATTAGTACGTTAAAATTTATTCTTTCTTTTCTGTCTGTGATTTTCACAATTTTTCGCAAACCTCTCTCATCCCTCTCTTGAATAAATTTACAAATATTTATTTCCAGATTCTGGTGACTTATATATATATATATATATATATATATATATATATATATATATATATAGGCCTGGACGTGATACACAATGTATAGATATCTTGCCTAGAAGGTAAAATCCCTTAGCTTTAATAATGTAGTATGTTAGATTCTCAGTGGATGCGCAAAATAATTGAAGTCAATGCCTGAAGTGTTTAGAAATAGCAGAGATGTTTCAATTAGAAATGATGTTTAGCAGTCTCTCTTGACTAACGACGATTCTCCTTATATAGAGAGAAAAAGACAGGTAGAACATTTGCAATATTACGTCAATTTCAGTAAACATGAATTTGTCGAAAAAGAATTTACTGTATAGCAGAATTCCCTTGTAGAATGACATCTTTGCGATATGTTAAACATCAGTCTCAAACGAAGACCTTTTACTGTACGAAGTTAAAAAAAATATTTAATGAGTGTATATAAGCTGGTATATATATATATATATATATATATATATATATATATATATATATATATATATATATATATATATATATATTCGATCTGTGTCAAAAGTGATATATATCAAATACTACGGTTGATGCTAACACGGTTTGTACTAGAATGGTTTCATCAGGCATTTAGTCACGATGTTTCATATAAAAATCTCCCTTATAAGCTGTTCTTCTGTTTTATAATTTGTATGCTTTTCTCTCTAATTTAACTCTTAATCCTTCCCAGTTACTAGTGCAAATACGTTTACAAGTTAGTTTCTTTTTTAAAATGAAACATCGAATCTAACTGCCTCATGAAATCATTCGGGTAGTAAATCTGTTTGCGTAAAGGGCCGTGTTTCCAATATTTTATATCTTATGAACATATATATATATATATATATATATATATATATATATATATATATATTATATATATATATATATATATACAAACACACAAGAGAAAAATTTATAAGAATAGTATTTCTTGCCTTTTATTATTATTTTTTTTTTCTTTTTCATACACTTCATCTGAAAATAACATGTGTTACCAAGGCCTTATAAACCCCCGCCTATCTGAAGATAACGCTCTCTAAGAATTATCATTCCTGCGGGAGATCTGCAATACTAAAATAGTCATAAACCAACATTAAAAATTTAGATTGAGCATACGTGCACTACACTTTCTTGCAGATGAACTTGTCACCTCGCACCTGTAGAAATTAGTGCAATGGGGGAAACCGATCGACCAGCATATCATGAAAGTGCATCTATTTACATAAGAAAAATATAAGTAGATAAGGCAAAAATACAGAATGCAAGAAAAGTAAAAAATCGATGAAGCACTATCATTCAAAATAAAAAGCCGACATTAAACAAAAAAATAATTCAGCCGAGAAGAAATTATCTTCAAGCGCATATGATATAATTAATGTTCGCACATATTTTTCAACAATAATAAAATAAAAGAATAAAATCAAATCATCTATATATAGTTACAGTATATGTAGTCATGTGCGTATACAGGTACATAGTTGTATGTATGAGTATGTTGAATGAATGAGTAGGTATACATACAGAAACACATACAGACACACACACACACACACACACACACATATATATATATATATATATATATATATATATATATATATATATATATATATATATATATATATATATATATATAATTTGCAAGAGGATAGAATACAGACAGCACGCGATGACCAGGACAGAGTAAGAATATAAAAAAAAATACTTAGACACTAATATTCCATGTTTATATGTTATTACATTCGAATCGTAATTACGATCCAATTCATCAGACCGATATAGATATATATATATATATATATATATATATATATATATGAACAATTACAATCTTACGGTCTGCTATATTTATGGAATAAAGGGCTCAATATCAGAGATAGAGCTTGTGTAAATATAAAAGTGGGAATATGAAAAAAATAGCTATAGCTGTTATATAACGATAAAAAATAAAAAAATAGAAATAAAAAAAATAAATACTACGTTTATTAAAAATCGCAAACCGAAAAGAGAAAATATACAAGTAAAATAAATTGACCTAAATGCATCCAAGTAAATAAATAAACAAACCAATCCCGATAAAGTTACCGTTAGAAAAAAAACAAATAAAGATAATCAACCCAAATAAAGACAAATTAAAAACTGTTACTGCCAAAATAATAATTAGAATAAACTACAACAATCAACCCCCAAACCGATCAAATAGCTTTAATTAAATTTTCAAACCAAAACAAAACTATATAATAAGTGATATAAACAATTTTTTACTACGTTAATAAAAACACCGATTAAAAATAAATAAATAAATAAAATAAGAAACAAAAATAAAAATAAAAACAAGCAATATAATTTAACCCAAATAAATAAACAATAAACAAACGACATCCGGTAAAATAACCCCCGTAATAGATTACCCACAATGCACCACTGACCCGTATATATATAAATAGCCGAGAAAAATAACAGCACACGTGGCCTGACGATTGCACATACCATAAATATACTGTCGCCTCTAAGTGTTGACTTCTATGCCCACTTATATATATATATATATATATATATATATATATATGTGTGTGTGTGTGTGTGTGTGTGTGTGTGTGTGTGTGTGTGTCTGTTTGTAGAAGTGTGTGTTTTTATTCAAAATAACAATAAAAATTCCCTGGATAACAATTCTAGATTACGAAACGGCTTCGATTAAAAGAAAATAAACAAACGCAGACACATACAAATTCAATACAAAGCTAATGATCGGTCGTTATCATCTGCAGTAATTAATGTTATTTGCACCAAAAACTTATCGTCAGTGATCATAAATCATTAACCTTACACATAGATATGTCATTCTTCTTTCTGTCAAAACGCGTCTTTCATTACAGATGTTCAGTTTTCTCTTCACTTTTGCTTCAGATATCATACATCCTGTAAACACCCCCCACATATATATATATATATATATATATATATATATATATATATATATATATATATATATATATATATATATATATATATATATCTTATAATTTTCGATGTTGGACCCACTAAAAGAACGTTGTCTCTACGGATAAATTTATATTTGAATAACATATCATAATTTAACAACAAGATATATGTCTACATTTTCAATTCAGAAACATTCATGTCGAAAATACTTCTATACTATTTCACGGAAAGAATAAGAATTCTTGAAGCTATCTATATTTAAAAAGAAACAAGGAATCCAAACCTTAATAAATTAAATATGAATGCCCCGCAAATGTTTTAAAATGTTTACAACAGATAATTTGATATGCCAAAGTTTGCACTAATACTTGATTTTACTATTTATTTCGTGAAATCTCAGCAAAACCATACATAGTTTCTCCCCGTACAATCGCGTCAGCGTTCTTCACTAGACGAGTAAAAAAAAATAAAGTCCATATGAATTTTGTCTTCGACAATAATGAACATTACAATATTTGTCTTCGACAATAATGAACATTACAATATTTGTCTTGCCACAAACAATACCTTGAGGATGTGCTCTGTCGAATGTTCTCGGAATAAAATAAATATTTATTAACACGGCGATTTTCTGTTGTCGTTCAATAACGACACTAAAAAGCTTATCCTTGAATATGAAAGAATCCAATTGAAAACAAAAGTAAACAGAGCATGCCTAATTTATTCAACGAAATCACACAAACTCACACACAGTCTCTCTTTATATTTATATATATATATATATATATATATATATATATATATATATAGATTATTTGGTCAGATATAAATCTACCATAGTTTCATCAATTAGGCATTCTCATCCGGTATTTGCCTATATCGTCTGAGGATATCATAATAGAATGATCTCCTTTTTTAAATTTAAAAGCTCTGTACATTTTTTTTTAATTTTTATATTCTTTATACATGTATTAAGCCCTTTTTAACATAGCAGTTGCCTAGTCTAATTTGTCTGTCTTAGTATATATGTACTGAAAGCAAGAAAGAGAAAGAAATTCAGAGAAATATTTGCTCACGAAGTAACACACACATTTCTACTACATGTGTTTTTGTATATATATTCTTCTGTGGCACACCAATAACAAAACTGTCATAGACTATTTCTACAAATAACACATTTCGTATGCACACGCGCATATTTCTAAAGAACAGTAAGATATTCACTTGAGGATGAAATGGAACTGTCTTTAATTTAATTAAAAAATTAAATTCGGACCTTCCATTTTTGAAACATGGTTAGAACTGTGTAGCGGAAAAACCATATTTAAAATCAATTAATTTATAATATATATATATATATATATATATATATATATATATATATATATATATATATATATATATATATATATTAGTATAAATGTTATTTTTATGGACTCACGTATTTAGGCCGTTTTCCTTGGGGTTTTTTTTTTTTTATTTGTTTTGTTTTTTTGGTGGGGTGCTTTTTAAACTGTGAAATTAACCGATCGAGATTGCGTTAATAATTTCACCGTAAGAAAAAGAAAATGCAGCGATGAGAATTCAAATATACACAACCACTAAAATAGCGTTTTTATTAACGAAGAAATAGTGTCGGATAAAAAAAAATAATTCAAACATATGTGTATGTGTTTGTGTGTGCCTGTATTAATCTTTTAAGCAAATTGCTTATAGATCTGCGGACTTTTTATCAATTGTTGCATTAGTATATTTCACAATGATGTCAGTATTGCATTCATTGTTTTTTATGCACATTTTAATGGGGTGCGAGAAATTTTCAGGCTGACACATAATTGTTGAAAATTCATCTCAAGTTTTTACTCTATAATGGTTAATATATGTATCTGCTTGTTTCTCACGAGTTAATTAAATTCATTAAAAAAATAAAATGTATATGCAACATTTACACATCTATTTATGCTTTGGTATATAGATATGTTGACTGAATGGCCTGATGCGATATTTTCCTAAAGTGCGCGGCACATAATTTATTGAGTTTGTAAGAACATTTTCACAATGAATTCTACGATGATATTGACCATAGACGTATTTACTACGATATCATTGCAAACTGGCGATATGCTTATTCACTTATTAGCCGCAAGGCTGCTTCTAAAGAGTTACTAAGTTGCAGCAATGCCGCGCAATCTATTCACAAGTTTGTTAAAATGAATATACGTTCCTCATATAATTCTGTTTATTTTTCGATATCTAAATACGACATTTGATGTAGTGCAACGTATATTTCACATTACTTTCTTGTTGAAAACATGTGACGGAAAATGATTTACATTTTGTCCGCTAATCTCAGCTACCGTAACTACAGTTAATATAACATCGAAGTATTGTTCAAAACTTTCTCGCATAGACGGTTTGATTTGTAAGTTACTTGCGAGCAGAACTTGCAATAAAAAATCGACGAAGTCTCTTTCCTTATTTGACCTCCGCGAAAGATTAATCCCGCAATTCAACAATAATAATAAAGAATATAGCAGTTATAAAAAAGAAAAGAAAAAGAGAAGACAAACATTCAATAAAAGAAACAATGTACAAAAAGCAGATGCTTTCTCTTTTCTCTCGTCTTTGCGTGGCGCCTCGAGACTCATGGGAAAAGGGAAGAAAATTGTTTTAACAAAAAGCCGCTGGAAGTAGCGATCATCTTTAGGTAAAAAATGATTTACACTAGCAAAATAAACAATCATGTTTGGCGGCATTCTTTCTTGGCAAAAAGCAAGCGGAAGAATGTTGCCGTCTTTGAGCAAACAACGGAGAAGGAGGATTTATTATTTAGCCTGTCGACTTAAATCCTTGTCATCCTAAGAGAAAGTGCACTAGTCATCAATAGCTGATTTTTACAAACAGAATTATTGGTTAATAATAATAATAATAATAATAATAATAATAATAATAATAATAATAATAAGAAGAAGAAGAAGAAGAAGAAGAAGAAGAAGAAGTATGTGGCACGTGAGGACATCAATAATTACAGGCTTGATGGGAAAAGGTTCTCACAGAAGGGATCCCTGTTAACCCAAGACATAAAGAAATGAAAAATAGTACTCCCACGCACAGCTCACACATTACAATGTGATTTATTTATGTAAAATCTGTGTGATCTTTTGTTTTAAGTATTTATTTTTTTTTCTTTTTTTCATGATGTCATTTCTAACGTTAAGTTTCTGGTTGGGACCGGGAAATAAATGATTATATACCAGAGATAAAAGGAAATAATAATAATAATAATAATAATAATAATAATAATAATAATAATAATAAAGGGAACATCAACAAACCCTGTTGAAGTTGGAACCCTCGGATTGGTTGGAAAAGATTCCAGTAGACCAATTGAAGGGATTCCTGGAAGGGCAGGCCTTAAAGAAATACGAAAAAATTTTTCTCACGAGTACAGCCCACATCTTACGAAGGGCTTCATCTATGTAAAATATGTTGTTGTTTTTTGTTTTTTTTTTAATTGGTTAGTAGATGCTGTCATGATGCCATTACTGACCTAAATTTCGGGATCCGGGAGGAAATGTGCACACACCAGAAATCAAAGAAAATATAATAATAATAATAATAATCAGGGTTGAAAGCGGAAACTGAAGGTTTTATCCTTGCTGCACAGGACCAATGCTTGCTAACTAGGAATTATCAAGCACATATACTAAAATATTGTGTCAGCCCAAAATGCAGATTCTGTGATAAATATCCAGAAACGATTGATCATCTTGTATCAGGTTGCACGGTGTTGGCACCCACTGAATATAAAACCCGACATGACAGAGTGGGCCAATATCTGCACTGGAAAATCTGCAACTTCTACGGGAAGGAAACTGAAAGAAACTGGTACCAACACCACCCAGACCCAGTTACGGAGATAGGACCTGTTACAATTCTATGGGACTACACAATTCACACTGACAGAACAATCAAGGCCAACCGCCCAGATATTGTTATTAAAGACCACAAACAAAAACGGTGCCTCCTTATTGATATGGCAGTCCCTGCTGACTGCAATGTATCTTTGAAGATATTCAAAAAGCTATCAAAATACAAGGACCTTGAAATAGAGGTCTCGAAAAAGTGGCATATGGGAACATCAACAATCCCTGTTGTAGTTGGAGCCCTAGGACTGGTTGGAAAAGATTGCAGTAGACTAATTGCAGGGATTCCTGGAAGCCCATGCCTCAAGGAGATACAAAAAATTGTTCTGACAAGTACAGCCCACACTTTACGAAGGGCTCTATCTATGTAATTATTTTATTTTATTTTTATTTTTTTTTTTTTTGTCAGTGAAAAGTGTCATGATGCCATTTCTAACCTTAGGTCCCTGGGTGGGACCCGGAAAGAAATGTGTAAACGCCAGAAAGCAAAGAAAATAAAAATAATAATAATAATAATAATAATAATAATAATAATAATAATAATAATAAGAAGAAGAAGAAGAAGAAGAAGAAGAAGAAGAATTTGCTATCGTGATACCACAGAGAATGTTCTCATGTTAACATCGGTGATGATCTTAGTTTAGAGTAAGCATTGCATTCATAACTTCTGATCATAATTAAGTGACTGTGTTAACATGGAAATATTTTGTCTTGGTAAAGTAAAATGCGTTACATAAAAAATATCCCGTTCAATATAAAAAACTGATATGCCCTGAAGCATTACTGTTCATGAATTGATGGTTCTTCATGGCCGGTGGTGAGTTAGTTCTGTTTCACTTTGAAAGATGAGACAGCCAATGCGATTGGAAACATATTTAGATTAGCTGTGATCACTCTTAGACGAATACCATCTGACAGGAGCTTGTTACCCGAACTAAAATTAATTCTAACTGGATTCCACTAGGTATGTGATGCATTTATCAAAACGTGTCACGACAACGCGTACATTTGGCTCGGATTCATAATATGCACATTTCAGTGTAATCTTCATAATGGGCGCCATGGGAGCAATGCTTGTTGTCAAATATTATTATTATTCGTTCTTTAGGCATTCGCTTGAACAGAACTGCTAACAACTGGTTGTTGCTTGGCGACCAATCTACTTACAACTCCAGCATTCTCAACTAACTGTCAGATGCATGACATTTTATAGAATCTTCAGTTCCTATAGTTTCGTCTTTCATTTCAGAATTCCTGATCAAAGGGAGCCAATTACTGAAAATGAACGGAACCGTTATTTTACACTGATTTTTTGCAGGAATTGATTAAATTAAATCAATTGAAAATTTTGAATGTAAAAATGAATGAAAACTTAGGAAAATTTAACCCTCCACAAAGAACAAAATTATAATATTTCATAGTTTCATTAATATATCTAGTATCCAAAATTGGAGTAATTTTGTCATATTTGGACGGGAGCTCTCGCCAGCCTTGATAGAATCCAAAAGCTTCTCCGCGCAATTCTGGCCGTCGAATTAGTCTTCACCCTTCAACTTCTCTCCCACAGGCGGGATGTTGCAAGCCACTGTTTTTCTCCACCGCTACATGCACGGAAAGTGTTCGGATAAACTACATTCCTTGGTCCCGCAAAATCAGTCCTTCACAGCAAGAACACACGATGACATAGTAGCAAAGCACATACGTTCCCTCCCCATTCCCTCGCTGAGACGTAAGGTCCACTGGAGGAGTTTCTGAACCGTGGAGACGATGTTTCCCCGATTACAAACTTAACCTTTTCAAGTCAAAGTTTAACCGATATTTATCAGTTATATACACAGAATTGTCTCGGAATATAACTCTCTACCTAGAGTAGCCACCGGCCCTTGGAAAGGGTTAGCCTAGTAAAAAATAAATAAATATCCTCATAATATAAATCTACATTATATGCATAATGAATGGACTTTATAAAGTTGAATCCACCATTTTATGCAAATTTATATGCTTAAGTATGTATATAAATGAACATGCAAATAGCTTATTAAAG
The DNA here is from genome assembly GCA_963932145.1 of Acanthosepion lycidas. NCBI lineage: Eukaryota > Metazoa > Mollusca > Cephalopoda > Sepiida > Sepiidae > Acanthosepion > Acanthosepion lycidas. The sequence goes on from OZ010582.1 coordinate 7,747,986, forward strand.
AAAGTATATATTGATATCATTTTACTTATGGCCATTTTTAATTTATATTTAAATATTGCAATAGGTTATAGGAAAGAAGAAAGGTTAATAAAAGATATTGAAAATTTATAAAGTGATGGGAGTAAACATTTTATAATTGTGTTAAGCCGTCATCAGAGAATTAAAAAGAATCACTTCATTCATTATCCAGATAAGAATAAATAGACTCTTTTGAAGAATGCTACAATACGCTGGAAATTTAGATCAATATTTGATAATATGGTATTTCATATTTCAATCGAGAGAAATATGTAAGATAAAAAGAACAATACTAAAGAACATAAAAGTAACCAGACAGCATCAGAAAAGGAATGTTTATGTTGGCCGAAGAATAGAAAGTCAAACTGACTCCCAACTGTAATTTTTAATGATTTATATAAAGCAAAATTGGAGGACCTTGACGACTAGGACTGAGTTCGGTTCTTTCCTGTAAATTGCTAATGGTTATTTAGAATTATTGTTTTATATAACTTTCCCTGAATACACATATGCATCCGAATTTAAAAAGAGTTTCCCTCAAATGATTGCTTGGTCTAAGCAATTGTATCAGTATCGGAACAACGAACACAACATGCACAAATGTGGAATAGATACTATAACAAAAAAATTACCTCTTTCACTTCTTCAATTTTAAAGATTTAGTCAGTCATATTTGTTCATATAACGCAAGAAATATCTAACACACTATTTCAAACACGCTTCTTTATCTCAAAGCAAATAGATGATAATGATAAACTGAATGTTTTGCAAACACTGCTCATTTTTGTGATTCTAACATGAAATAGACATGTAACACATTATACAGTGTGAAAATGGAAAAATATATTGATATTCATGAATATTGTTTGATGAAAATAATTGAAAATATTCACAATATTTGTTTAAATAGATAATTCTGCTTTGAAAGTTGTTAATGCATAATATCCATATACACTGCAGACTGTGCGTAGACATTTTGAAGCATATATATATATATATATATATATATATATATATATGTGTATGTGTGTGTGTTTGTGTGTGTGTGTATATATATATATATATATATATATATATATATATATATATATATATATGCGTGTGAGAGCGCGCACGTGTGTCTGAAACCTGAACTGTTTCATTGACCTAGACTTAGTAGCTTTCAAAGTAACTACTTTTCACATGATGTCAGATTGTTGCGAACAACCTGTACACACAAACACACACTCTCTCATATATATATATATATATATATATATATATATATATATATATATATATATATGTGTGTGTGTGGTGTGTGTGTGTGTATACGTGTGTGTGAATGTGTGTGTGTGTGTGTGTTTGTGGTTTGGTAATGGCTTCAGTCTGAAACTTTCATTTATTTCATACAGTTGATCTCAATGACCACACATTTATACATGCCCGCATATATACGTTTATAATCCGTATGATTATCTGAGAAGAGTGCTCATTAAAAGAAATAGTTCTATAAATATATAGACACTATGTACATTGGAAGCAAAAACATAGTCTGAAGAATGCATTGGAACTGCAGTTGACAGTCATGTTTTTTTTCTTTAGGCTTTCCTGTTAGATAGCGTTAGGGCGTGATTTTATCTAAGGATCTTCGCAAATAACACCTTGGTTTTATTTGAAACATACTTCATATGAATTTTTTTATTTTAAAAGTATTGCATAATAGCGTCATTTTCGTTTCCCAAATATGCCTATAATATTCACGTATTGTACAATGAGTCTTATATCTAAAAGGTATTATCTTTATGGAGAGCGTACTCTAAAGAATTTCATGTGCTGAAAGGCATTTAAAAAATGCAATGCTCGATTTTGTTGAACGATACAGAAAATTAGAGCAAGCAGTTTCTCCTTGGTAAATATTAAATCACATTATAACTTGAGAATAATCAACGTTATAAAATGCATGATATTTCAAATATAAACTATGTACATAAACTTTTCAGAAAGCCTTTTCAACTTTTTTATACTAGTTATTTTGATATGCTATCTCTAAAGAAGTAAAATATCTTTAAAAAACTATAACAAAAAAGAAATCCAATATATCTTCCTAACGCCATTCTTCCTACAAAGCATCTGATTCTTTATCGATAATGATATTGAAAGTCATGTCTAATATAAATTACATTCCTCAAGGAATTGATTGATTAAACAAGTGCAAGTCTCAGTAAAAGCAAATGAGTGTTTTACTGGTTGGAAAGCGTTCAAAATTAGTTAATATAAAACATCTAACATTGCATGTTACATATCTAATATCATTTCGAGATCACATATCTATCTTATGACCTGGAAATAATTAAAATTTTAACATTGTTTACTATTAGAAGAAATATATTCAGCTTAAGGAAGAATTTATTGATGAAAATTTCCAGAATGAATACTAAATAAATATAGACTAATTCAAGAAAGGTACAATTATTTACTGATAGTGTAATAGAAAGACTATAAATATAAGCATGAACTTATTTTTTTTTTACCTAATAAATCGAATAAACTTCTTCCCTTCACCAGCGTGTGTGTGTCTGCGTGTGTGTCTGCGTGTGTGTGTATGCCTCATGGATATACATTGTAATAATTCCTCATATGAAAATCTTATTTAATTGCTTCGTAATAAATAAATTTGATGTACGTGTCTAATTAATTCATTCGTTTCCATTATGAGGATTTGAAAATTATTTTTAATAAAATATATATTTTGTGGCCAGTAATGAAATATATATTTTGTGGCCAGTAATAAAATATATATTTTGTGGCCAGTAATGAAATATATATTTGCGTTAGATTTTTCATTCAAAAACACTTTTGTATTCCGTGAAACATAAAAAAGAAGAAAGCAACAAAAACTAGAATTTTGGACGTCATTCATTGTGGAGTTAAGCAAATTTTAGATATTATTTTCCATATTTACTTATCTAAATATTTCGTCGAAGTTTTCTTATGATCGGCCTGACTTAAATACAATTATCGCCATGTTGGAAAAGAAAAATATTTCGGGTAGGCGCAGTCCTCGAGATGACGCACGAACTTTATGCAAATATGTTCTGTTCGGTTCACGTGAGCAAATATTTGTTACAATTTTGAGAAATGACTACACAAGTTGTGTCCAGGCCAATCACAGAGTAAAAATTGATCGTCGAATTATCAACGTTTCATTATTCCTGATGCTTACAGAGTAAAACTTTTTCTTTATCTTCATCATCTTTTTCTAGCTGAACATTTATCATTTTTTTAAAATAATGAAATATATTTGAAGAATTATAATCATTAAATGGAAAGAAAATAATTTGATTGCTAAGAGCATGTATTATATATATATATATATATATATATATATATATATATATATATATATATATAACATATTTGTAACATATTTTAGTCTTCAAGACACACACACGCACAGGCACGCACACACACACACATATATATGAAGAAATATAATTTTAAGGTGTGCTATATTTATGTGATAAGTGCTCAGAGATAGAGCTTATGTAAATATAAATATAAAAGTGATCATTGAAGTCAACACTCAGTCGACAGGCTGTTTCATGCTAGATTGCATCTAGCATGAAACAGTATGCTGTTACGCGATTTGGTCTATCTAGCAGTTACACTGACGATTGCGTCTAGTATGAAAAAGTCTATCGCCTCTGAGTGTTGACATCAATGTTCACTTATATATATATATATATATATATATATATATATATATATATATATATATATATATATATATATAAGTTATGAAAAACTTGGTAATCCGTATGGGTAGTCCAAGTAGGATGAAATCCTGAGAGATCAATGTAAATCCAGAGCTAATATTTAAAAAAAAAACAGACCACTTTAATTTTCCATTATAATAATTTATTTCACTCGAGCCCTTTTAAAGGACTATGGCTCATCAGATAGCACTTCCAAAAATCGACTGACCTAAATATTTCAAAAATCTTGCTGATGATCCAGAGACCTTTAAAAGGGCTCTGGTGAAAAAAATGATTATAATGGAAGCTTAAAGTGGCCTGTTTCTTTAACGCAAGACGCTTCGTTAAGACGAAACCAGTACTCCGGTCACTAGCGGGTTTGCCTAAAAATAAATACGTCTAAATTCCCTTTCAACCCTGCCGTGCGCAAATGGCTTAGGTGCAAAAGGAACGGTGAATAAGGGAAACTGGATCAGGAAATTAAAACAGCAAGAGGTAAATACATTCCTATTGTTCAAAATCCAATATTGTTATAAAGACTTCGAAGAATCCATTAAGATATCTTTAATCATTTCCAATATACAACGGTTCAAATCTTAATCTAACTATTGGATGATTGTGCTGTAACAAAATTTAAACAATGTTGCTATTACACCCGGCATATATATATATATATATATATATATATATATATATATATATATATATATATATATTATAAAAATATGATTCCTTCGCTACATAAGAGTTCTCATGTTTCAAAAACGAGAGCCGAAATCATCCAAATAATTAATAAAATTAAGTTGGATTGTGGTGTTTAGTCCCGTTTCATCTTCAAGCGAAATTTTAGGATTTCGGCTCTCGTTTTTGAAACATGAGAACTCTTATGTAGCGAAGGAATCATATTTTTAAACAAAAAATATTATTATAATATAAGCTCTACTTCTTTATGGAGCACTGTCTTCTTAAAAATAAAAACAAAAATACTAAGGAACCCCGGATTATGCACCCAACGTGTTCTTTTCTATTTTCTGCATACCTGCACAAGGATATATATATATATATATATATATATATATATATATATATATATATATATATATATATATATATATATATATATATATATATATTGCAGCAACATTTTTTTCAAATATCTTTCATTGAATACGACAGACAAGGAAGATTGCATTAATATTTTTTTTTTAAGTTTTACCAGCATGTGCTAACATTTCTTCCGTTTTGTAAGACTTAAGATTATAAAAAAATTATCCATAATTTTTATTGTTCCCATTGCTTTCGCCACTTCGATAGTCATTTTCAAGTGTGTTTTGTCGCTGGTGTTTTTATTTTTCTCGATTATTGACTGCTATGTTGTAAATTATGTTTGTGTTCTGTTTTTGCAAAAAGAGCGTTTATTCCAAACTCTCACAAGTCTGGTGAAACTGAAATTTGCGTAAGGTTCTTTCTATTTTTTAAAAATTTTTCAACATTCTATTTCCACTATTAAATAATGTAAGGCTAATTGTAGGAGAGAATTCTTTGATATATAATGCCTCTCGAAGAGCGAGATGTTACTGATCATGGGAACTGTAAGTTTCTTCAATTACCTCGGAATGATGATTTTATATCGTCCTACTAAATTTAATTCATATATAAATATATGTGTGTGTGTTTGTGTATTTATGCTGTGTGTTTTGTTTGTGTGTGTTTTGGTTGTGTGCCTTTGTTTGTGTGTGTTTGTAAAATACAGGTTGAGAATAAATTGTCGCCATTTTATTATTTATTTCGCGCATGCGCGTTGTTTATTTGTTATATTTTTATTATTTAGCCAGAATATTTGTGACAATTGGGCGCCGTCTGAGTAAAAAGTCAACCATTATGCAGTTCACACCAACAGAAATTTTGAAACGGCCTTCTGTACCGCTTGTCATTCTCGTCAGTAGATTCAATATAAACGTTGTAGAATGTTTGACTATCAATCAGGGTACAGTGCAGAGGATTTTGAAAATGATGGATGATATATACAGTCAACATCAGGACGTTTGGAGTGATCACTAATGATGCCGAATTTATGTCTCCATTACTCGTCCTACATGTCTTCAGACTCAACACAGAGGTCAACATCAAGTGAATTGAGGAGGTAGTGCTGAACTGGGTCAGGATGATGGCTGCGGGAAGAACCTATGTCTTTAAACAAGATTCTGCATCATACCACACAAACAGGAGAAGCCAATCATGACTGTCAGACAATTTCTGCGACCACATCATCCCTTATATCTGGCCACCAAACACCTCAGACTTCAACCCACTTTTTTATTATGTGTTGAGCGCAGTTGAGCAAGAGACCAAAACAAAACTCCTTCTAAAAACGAAGATGAACAGAAAAGGTTTATGACAATATTCATCGAATAAAACAAGGAGACCGTCCAGAAGAGCAGCGGGAAGTCTTTTGGAGGCCCTGGTTGGAGCCAATGGCAATTTTATTAAATAAATTTACTGTTTAGTATTTCAGGATGTTTTTTTTTAATTTTGTTAAATATATCTGTTAAAATTAAATCAGTGTTATTTTCATTTTATGCATAAATTAGACAACAACTCATCCAACGTGACATGTACTAGTTGTAAAACTGGAAACAAAATATTTTCTTTCTAGAATAAAGAATAAACTTTTATGTCATTTGTATGTTAATGGATTTAAAGCTCAAAATATTTAATGCTCACAGATTAAAATGATTGGGAAATATAAAGTGCTACGTCTGCAATTATTATTAATCATTCCCTTATTACAATTATCTATTTTCTATCCATAGGATCCCATTTCGTTTCTCGTGGCAGATTCACATCAGACGAATCTTGGGTAACTGAATTAAATATGAAAAATGAAAAAGAATCCATTACGTTACGCCTATTGACCTACGACTTCTTCAGAAGAATTATAATTTTATAGATAAAATGGGATATATTAACGTTTGGCGGGAGAACAGCAAAATATGGATTGCATTACTACACCGAGAACGCTCTAGTAGTTTAGTTAGTAGTGGATATATGTCATATAGTACTGAAATTTAATTTTCAGAGTAAAGCATCGAAATTAGTGTAATTTCGTTACACATTCGCCTTAATAGTTTAAAAATTCTTTTACCAGTGCATTACAAAAGGTGAAATTATGGTTTGGCCTATTACACTAACGAATAACACAATGAACATATTGTTTTGATCTATATTTTCATTTTCTCTACTAAACCCGTTAAAAATTGAAGACAGACTAGCCACAAATGCACACGAATGAAAACTGTAAATGAACCTACAACACAGCATCATCTACCATAATATTTTGTCCTTTTCTTGGTGTGAGGAACGCGCCCCAATGTTTGAAACACCCCTCTCTCTCTATCTCTCTCTCTCTCTCTCTACATATATACATATATATATATATATATATATATATATATATATATATATATATACATATATATATACATATATATATATATATATATATATATATATATATATATACATACACACACTTACACATACATATATACGTGTGTGTGTGTGTGTATGTATATATATATATATATATATATATATATATATAAATTTTAAAGTGAACATTGAAGTCAGCACTCGGAGTTGACAGGCTGTTTCAAGCTGGATGCAATAGTCGGACTGACGAGTTTCCAGCTTTTATATTTATATTTACATACACTCTTTCTCTGATATTGAGCACTCTATCCCATAAATATATAACACCTTAATACTTTCTTCATATATATATATAATTTGTATGGTTAGGCGTTTGTGACCCTCGGTTTTCACACTTTTGTGGTCATCAGTCAGATCGGCGCGTGTCTGAGTGGTAAGAACGGACGCTTTCTGATCATGGTTCGAACCTTACCATGGTCAATTTGTCAGTAAGGTGACTTCTTGATAGTAGCGGTCTGGAAAGCGCCTGAAACCATACTCTACTTGCGAGTCATCAGTCGTTTTGCTAGCACGTAGTCACAAGTCATCATGTCTTATCAGCTTTGAGCGTGCTAGCTATATTCAGACAGTTGATCACGATACATAACTCCACGCATCGTTACATTATAAACCATGCACACTCTGGGTTTTGAACAAACACAAATATGCCTGAGCTGGCCTCTGCAATGGTTGTTAGCTAGCCGTCCTAGTAGATTGGCTTCCTTGGATTCAAGTAGCTTCGCCATTTAAAATTATTATTAATTTTACTGCCGATGTTGTTGCTCTTGTGGATGCGTGATTGAGGAATTGAGCCGAGTTCGAATCCCAGTCGAATCCATTACATTCCTTTACGTGCTAATACTCCTCTTCCCCCCAGCTATGGGTAAATAGCAGGATAGACCGGGTTCTATGTTTTTGGATGACAACTAGTCTACTACAGAAAGAAATGGCAACCTAATGCGGGGAAAGATATCTGCCTCTCTTAAGCGTGTATCACGGATAACACATAACTGACTGACTGTTGCTCTTATTACAATGTCTTTTACAGGCTCTGGTTAGTTATCCTAACGACTTCTTTATTCACTTATTCACGTGTTGTTGTTTTTTTTTTTTTTAAGATAATGAATGATTGGGTTATTTGCATGTGTATAGCTTATCAACTCTCTCTCTCTCTCTCTATTATTTAAATCCGAAGCAAATTGTGGATTATAGAATAATTTTATTTTCTGAGTGAATATTACATTAACACATTTTTGACAATAATACTTTCAGATACAATTTCTAATGTTTAACCCATAGTCAGGGAATATGGATTCATATTTTATTTAAGTGTTTATTGAAAGATGAGAAAGCGGATCCTCTGAAAGAATTGTAAGAAATAGACATTATCTAAATGCTAGTCGGGAATACTCTTCCTGATTAAGAAAGTTTTTAGTGAACATATCTTCCGTCTTCTTAATTCTGTTCTGTTATTGTTGTCTCTCCTTAACAGTAGATTTTTCTCAGATTCTCTAACACTCTGTATCCTCTTGCATCTTAATTGCTTTATTGCCTTTCTTGGGTTAAAATAATAAAAAAAACTAATTTCCTAAAAACTTTTTGAAACACATGCACTACAAGTATCGAATACGAGCAAGAATTATGTCCTTTATAAATTATGTTATCTTTAGTCAAGTTTCACAGCTTAATATTTCCAAAATATATTGGTACAAATATAAATTAATTTGTAAGAATTACTTCATAAAAATGCTATCTAAAAACAATAACTTCATAAATCTGTTTATGTAAATTATATTATTTGTCATATATACAGTGCTAATTGTTTTATTAAAACTATTCAGTGTTTCAAAAGAGTTTAATCTTATCTTATTGTAGCTTTAAGAAATAAACTGAACACGAATATATAAATGCATCAATTAATCTTCCTAAAATTGTTCGGAATTGAAAGAAGTGCAATGGTACATGTAACTGGTTCCAGGAAAGTGATTGTCTCTAAAGATAGATGCGATTTCTTTCCATTTTTGTTGACATGTATGATATAATTTGACTTCTGGGTCACATTCACAGCGCATTTAGTTCAAACATTGTTTTGTCTTTTTTCCCCATTTTGCTATTTAATGATATTTTTGTCTTTCTCTCAGATTTGATGTTCGTTATTTTCGTATTGTTTTTGTTCGTTATTCTTTAGTTCTTGCTAAATTGTCTTCGAGGTTTGCGTGAATCCCATTTGGCAAACGAGTTCATTTGCGTTTAGAAACTGATTGTTTCGATGAATTTTTCCAAGAAATCAAATAAGTCGAAGTGGAATGAAGGGGAAAAAAATAGAGAAAAACCAAGAATTCCCCGCCTAAAGACGGATTGTTAAGAATAGAATGGCATAATGACCATTAAGAAATCAAAATGAAAAGAATAAGAATCTGTCTAGAAACAAATGTACAGCAAATAACATCAAGAATTCCAGCAATCACCATTAAAAATATGTGTTTTATTTATTATTAGAAAATCATCTTTCTTTAATACTAATATAAAGTTTGAAAGAAGTCGCCATATACAGAGCAACAAATGCTTTTATATGAAGCAAGTGCAACTAGAAATCCTCCTTTAGTTTGATATTATTAGGAAAATGATAATTGTAAAACTTCATTGTTTCTGGGGAGAGGAGAGTTTGCATATGAGAAAAGGTAATCTGTATCGACCTTTCACCATTGGCCATAATGAGCAATTTTTATCAGTGTATATTTCATTAAATAAAACGCACACATTAACTATAATTTATATCTAAATATATAGGACGATGAATTACAATTACTTACATTCGGAATATTGTCCTCATCTTGGTTGATGCTATCATAACTTTTCTGCCTTTTGTCCGCTGGTTCTTCATCAACTAGTTCTCTATTTGGTAACCTTTAAAGAATTTCGATCACAGCCCTTTTTTTTACCCGGGGGTTTAGATTATAGACAACTGTGGGAAATTGCTGTTGGATACAGGGATATATATATACACCTAATGAAGGCCGGGGAAAACAACAACAGAAACATAATGACAACAACAAAGATATGGACAATAGTCCGTATATAAATATGTTAAATAATGAAGTAATTGTAATCCAATAGAAACTGAATCTTTCAGTATTCCATAAGATTTATACAAGTATCAACTGATCTTTCTTCGAAAGAAGATCTTTTTTATATATATGAAACATTCGTAATTAGTAGAATCTGGTAAACCTGAGATGCAGTAGTATTAACAAAATAGAAATAGGGTAAACTTAACAGACTTAATTATATCAAATTAAGTATTTTCTTTTAATTTAACATCTCAGCTGAACTTGAGTAAATTTTCAGTATATAAAATCTCCTCTCATACTCGCAATGATAGTTCTAAATCTGTTTCTTACTCCATTCGTCAGTCTCTCTGAGATGGTGTATATAAACTTGACGCGATCATCTTCCACAAAAAGGATTCCAATTAAGCTGTCTATGATATGAGTAAAGTTGCCTGGGGTTTTATCACAGGATCTATTTAGGATCGACATCTCATCAGAAGAGATCATGGTCGAACGATGCATTGAACATGCTTCGTTAGAAATTCGTATATCAAATCAGAAAGCGTCGAGTAAAACACTGATCACGTGACAGGAGAATTAGCAGAAAATGCCGAATCCCAATGACAGGGGGGGAAGAGCTTTTGTTATTGGCTCAGCTTTTCAATCAACATGGACATTTATTAACTTAACTGTTGAACGAGTAAGTTCGGCGTGTAATGAAGCCTCAGGATATTTGAAATTCGATATTGTGAAACCGTTCAGGTCGCATATCGATCAACGTAAAAAAAATTTAAAAAAGATAGCTCTCATTTATGAACCCTTGGGTATCGACATGTTCAGGTAAACGAACATACGGGCATAATGTAGAAGAAAGAGAAGACATTTAATTGCTAATCTGAACTGGTAGAGTGCACCGACCTTAAAATTTGATATTAGAAACTTGATTTTAATCTTAATATACTTCGAAGCGCATATCAAATTATTTCTGTTCTACGTAATAAGCGGATCAAACGATAAAGTGTACGGTGAACGGCGAGAGCTCCAATGAATTTTCTTTCTATGTTAACGCAGTATAACTTTACTAGTTTCAAATTTAATTTGTTTAACACTTTCAAATACAGGAACTATCTACTGGATACGAACTGGGTAAATTTTAATTTAATATTGATTGACTTATGTAATATAAAACGATAAATAATATTAGATTCATTCGCTTGATTCGTATTGACTCCTAATTATCTGTTCTAAACGGATAGATAAACGCACTGTTTAGCTTAATGTACTTTATTTAGAAATGAAATGAGGATTTTAACACTCTATTTCATATTTATTCCAAGTAAAGTAGAACTGACAATTTTAAAGAGTGTTATGGTGGATGGATTTGTCTGGGATAGAACAACTTGCAATATGGCTGCTGGGGAATACAGATATTTATTTCTCTACTAAGCAGACAGTATATTTAAAGAAGTTCTTCTAATACAGCATAAGCGAAAGTAATGTAAAGTGCTGGGAAATCAGACTGTGATCAGCCAGTCTTCAAACGAGAGATGGACTTCCCGCTTAGAAAATCAAGTTAAATCATAGGACTTAGATTTCGAGTCGTCTGGCCGGACGAAATAGCGGGGGTCCTTATCAGTTAGTTGCTAATTTCTATATTTAAGAAAAAGGTCAAATCTCAATTATCACTTTCCATTACAGGCTTGCTGCTATCAGCAAAATTTCAGAGAGTGTTACGAGACACTTTCTTGAAAAAGAAAATCAGGTCGAATGCTGGTTGCCTGCAGGCGATTTCTTTTATCAGTAACATGTTTCAATTTCATATCAGCCTAAACTTCATGTCGAATATAAGCAGACATAAAAAATTTTAGTGTCCCCTGCTGGCACTTACTCACAAACATCTTTCAAAATCGGGAAATATTTATCCAACTCGGAAAAATTCTAATGCATTTTACATATTTGGTTTTAATTGCCGAGACATAAATTTAATGTGCTTGTTGGTGGAGGAGGGGGTTCTTTATTAAAACTATACAAATACATGGCTCAGGATCCCCTCAAGGCAGACGATGTCTAGATGATGTGTTTGATATGAAGGCAATAGTAGAATATGAAGATTATGAGAATATGGATGATAAGAAATGACAGGTTCTTGATTTGAAGAATTTGGGGGGGGGCTTTCCCTAACCCTCATCAAAGTGAGAATCTGATCCACGTGGCAGGGGTTGTTAGGAAAAAGATTGGTGCTTCTTACTTAAAGTTTGAATACGGGGATAATGAGAGTGATTCGAATACGTATACGTAGCATATCGATTTTTTTACTGTAAATGATTGAATTGGTGGGACTAAAATATGCAACATGCCAGAACATTCGGAAATATGGATTGAGTAGCGATAGCCTTGTAACATTGCATCTGTGAGGAAGAGAGGTCAGGGTGGAAAGTATGCCATCCAACACGAGGTTACTTGGAACTGTGTTAAGTAGTGAAATTTAATATCGGACAGTTTCACTCCAGATATGACAGTAATAATTCGTTTAAATATCTCATCAGGCATTTGAAGATATAACATGACGAGAATTAATGAAGTACTTTCTGGAGTCGTACAATGCGCCAACCGTATCTCTAGCATCTTTAGCAATGGATCAGATACATAAATTCTAAATGAACTCGAGTCGAAATAGACATTCCAACAAGACCTGCTGTTAATCGTAACTGAAAAAAAACGGTGATGATGAAATAGCTCAGTTTTTTAGGTATAGAATTTTACAACTCATTTTTCAACTTGAGTTGTTTGAGCATAGTTCAGAAGAAATCACACGTCAGTCTTGGCTGATATTTTTTATTTTTCTAAGTACTTCCATAAACTTTTCTATCATCAGTGTTAGCTTTACTAATTACCTGATAATGTTCTTAGGCTGATCACAAATAAAATGCAAACTGAAATAATTATCTATTAGCCTGAATGTAGGTAGGGAATTATATTTGAAGTCACCTTAACTAGTTTGTGCTTCTTTTGCAGGAATTTCTTTGGGGAAGATATGAATGTATTATTTTTAATGTTTCTGCTCACAATTACATTCATGGTCTGTCTATGAACAGGCTATGATTGATGAAGTATCGATAAAGGTCTTTATTGTAATATATTTAACCTAGTTAGTTAATTGATTTCACATTTACACAACAACGATGATGCGAGGAGGAATCGGTGATATATTGGCACAGATTTTCCCGTCAGATTATTGCAGACAAGAAATAAGCAATATTATAATTAATATTGTTAGTAAGATGAAAAAATTACAGAATGAATTAATTTCTCGGAAAAAGTCAGATGCAGAAAATTTGAGGACGAGAATCCCGCCTAATTCAGACAGATTTAATAAGTTGATATTAAAAGAAAATAAACTGCTACGTAAAAAAATGAGACTAGTTCTTCCTTCTGAAGTTATGAACAAGCAGGCATGTAATTATTGCACGTCTTATCAAGATTTAAGTAGAACAATTAAGGTTCATATTTGATCTAACACAAATAATACAGTGCTTTATTGTTATATAATGAATATCTAAAGACAGAACAAAAAAGTGATTCATTTAAGTTTGTGTCTTCTAAAACAATTGGAATCATTATCATTTCTTTGAGTTAAGTTTTACAATTCCATAAATGGGTATATAATATAGCAACAACACTACAATAGATTTATTTGATTCCTGATATTTATAGTATGTAAAAATAATGTACAAAAATTGGCACATGGTCAAAATGAGGGATGAGGAAGGCTGGTCTTCAACTGTCTTATAATTAAACTTACCAAGAAACAATAACTAACTCAATCTTACCACATTAATCCTAAAACCAAAACAACACTGTCTTACTTAGCATTCTTATTCCAGTCACCTTAATGCCTCAGAGATTCTAGAAAGTCATAACTAGTCCCCGTTTCTACAATTTGCCTGTGAGGGAATAAAACAACAGGATTTAAAAATTTAAATAATCAATTTAAACAGAATTTATTTTGCAAGAAAAACAAAAGAAACACAAAAGAAAATTCAGTTAATAATAGAACCGGTGACAATCATTCATTTTGGCAGAAACATCAGTTCACTGGAGGAAATCAATGCCGAACTTCAGTAATGCAAACAAATGTTCGAATAAGCGGTCACCAAAATACCCAATCATCAAAATACGACAACAAATACGAAAAGGACACTCGAAAAACGAAAGGCATCCCGCATTCACCAGAGAACGGACATCTCTCATCATTTGACGGGGTTGTGGAGGGAAATGAGTTTATATAAAATAGGGAAAAATAAAAGGGACCAATGGGAATACACCCCATAGGAAAGTGAACTTTGACGGAAACAACGAAATGCAAAAGAGCATAAACTACGCTATTTTGGGCGAGATTGCTAATGTTCAAACCAGAATTTACAATATCCTAGTACCTGACCGGCATTAAAATGCCACTCTAAGCATCTTTGACTTAATGTAGATGTGCAATACTCAACCACATTTTTCCAAATTCTATTAGAAGCCACCTTCGCCTTTCTGTCCTAAACTTATATTTAAAGAACAAGCTCATTTTAGAAGAGGTAAACCTCGTCACCATAGAATTTGTGGACAAAGAACTATGATGTCTTCAATAAAATTGCACAACGAGGCAACGACACAGTAGTTGAAGAAAACCTGATCCCGGGTGTTCATCGACTCACCACAGCTAACGCAATTTGGAGACCTTTCCAGTCCCGCCGAAGATAGTCTCTGGCCGAACGAGAAGGCTCTTTCCAACACCGCCCAGGTTAAAGGAACATGATCAATCCGACATTCACTATAGAAGAAACACTCACGTCGGTATAAACAGAGAAGATCCTTCTCGCAAAAGTGTACACTTCTCAAGGATGGGAATTTCTTACGGGCTTCTTCATTCCAGACTTCCTTATTCTCATCCGATTGCGACTATATTCAGTCTAGGTAAGCGATGCGAAACGTATGTTGAAGAATCTCAAAGCTGGGAATATCAAGAACGTATTTCAGAAGGGTGGAGGTAACAGATCTCCTGACATGCCTTCGGAGCCATGCCTCTCCACAAGGATAAAAAGATCCTTACTAAAGCCATTAGTGTTGCATACAGGAGTGGAAGTACGAACATTCGGTAAATGGAAAAATGGGTAGATTTCTCTTGGACTACAAACGAACTGTGAACTCAAAATTGTACTGCACCTTCAACCAAATCATTTCCGAAAAGGAGATCGGGACTAAACCAGACGCCGATTATCTTGACAAGCACGTCTGTCAAGAGGAAAGCATTGGAAAGAGAAAAATCGCAAGCCAGCAGATTTATTGCGGCTGATCTTGACACCTGTCACCGTAACGTAACTTCTGCAGACTTCTTCAATCTCGACTCTGCTGGACACAAGAACCGGAACGTCGTCAGCATGGGTGAGTACCTGGCCATGTTGTTAGGACCAGGACGGGAAATTCCGCGTAGGATCAGATTCTTCGTTAAATTGCGAAGGAAATGTTCAACGCAAGAAGGTAAATCATTGAGGAAAGAGGTCAGCCTTGATGGATGGAGCGAGAAATGAGAAATGTTCCGATCTTACTTCATTCACTTTTATTAGCGAACCGGGGGACACATACAGTACTTGGATCCAGGTGCGAAAGTACGGCCCAGAACCACAAGTCGCAGGAACAGCATCCAGAAATCTATGGTCAACCCTATCGAATACCTTGGACTGATCTACATTGATCAGCGCTGATCACTCGGCCGCCATCGAATTCGGTTCCTATTGTTAAGTTTTTGTTTATCAACTCGTGTCTAGATAAAAACCGATTCCTTATTTTTTCGTGCTGAAATCAAAGCGATAACAGTCATTTAACCATTCCGTCTTTCGTATAGTAAAAAAAAATTGTGCGCACGCTTGTTCTCCACAGATATTGACACAATAGTTTTTTCAACTTCCTATAGTTTTTGGGATCTTCCAAGACTCCACCATCTTTTACAAGGTGTGAGTAACTATTGGCCTTCTCTAAAACACCGCACTATCCATTATACATTTAGAACGTCGGGGTCTTCTAACAAGTGGGTGATTATTGTCTTTTTTCTTTTGTTTTGTTTTTCTGTTTAATATAGTCCGCCTACATTTCCTTTGTTCGCATTTTGGCCATTATTCGTTTCCATACTATTGTTTTTTCTTTAATTTCATCTTTGGTCGTTTTAGTTTCACTCATATATGGGTTGGCAGGGAGGCGAAAGTGTTTGCACATTTAACGGGCGTTCAGTATTTGAAGTAGATCCACATAGATCCTTCACATCGTTTGCCGCTTGTCGGCCATATTTGTTAAAAGTCTTTCGTATCAAGTCAAAGAAGTATTTTTGTAAAATAAAATGAAATAAAGTGAAGAAATGAAAATTAAATAACTTTCTTCCCAGAAGAGAACAAATTAATTACTAATCAAGTCAAAAATAAATTTAAACATCACTCAAAAAAAAACGTTGTTTTTTAATTTTGAAAAAAGTTCGGCGATAAAAAACAAGAAACAAAAAAACAGGACAAAACAAAACAAAAAAAAGAACAGTAACTTAAAAAAAAGACTAGTAAGTCTAATGTAACTATATAATTACAGAAAATAAAACAACAGAGCAAAATTTCAAGCAACATTTATAACCGTAAAATTAAATAAACGGTAGGAAAATAAAAATTACAATGCTGAAAATTTAAACAGAAACACGTGTAACACGAACTGATAAAAATACACAAAGAAAATTTAAAAGTAGAAACACCGAAAAAAGGTTAAATACGAATCAAGAAAAGAAAAAAAGAAAAACAATTGCCACTGCAAGAAAATGTTGCATTAGACTAAACATGTAATTTCGGCTTCTGCCAAGGGGGATAAAAAATAAAGAGTGAAAACTGAAAAGAAAAAAAATTCGCAATAAAACTAAATAAAATCAAACTTATTAAATTGATTCAGTAAGAAAAAAGTTCCAGGCAAATCCAAAACACAACGGTCACAAAATATGACTTTAAACGGCCTGTTTTATTTGACACATTCTTCTTTAGTGCTGAAAAAAAACAACGTTTATTTTATTGTAATAGATGGTTAAAGGCGAGAGGGGAGAGGTGATGTATTTCTTTTCTTATTACATAAGCTTCTGTTCTGCATCATTTACCATGTATTTTTTGTGATTTGGCTTTTTCCTTTATTGTTTATTAATCTAAACGCACAAAATTAAATACAGTTTTAAGTGAATATATCACCGAAAATATTATCATAAAAACAAGAAAATGTACAGTGAAATTAGTATTCAAAATAAGAATAGACATGTGTAAATGCAAATATTTCATTTGAAAAACTCAAACTACTGTAAAATTATCCACTATTAAAGCTTTGCTTTGAAAATTGTAACATATTATATCTTGATTTCCTTTTCGAATCTCTCCATATATGTCATATAATATTTAGCAATAATTAGACCGGAATTATGTTGCAAAGAAATATTTCCAATTATTTTCTTTTTCTATTCAATTTCTTAATCTTTCATGAGTTAATTTTGTATTCAGCCAAGATATTCATGTATCGAAGCTCCATCATTCTAATTTACTCTTTGCAGGGCTTCTCTTCAATGATCGGTAACGTTTTATTAGTATTATCTGCTCTTGTTACATCAAATAATAATTCATATTCGACTAAAATAATATTGTCATATTTAAAGTATCTCTTTAATGCAAAATGAATTTCATTGTTTTACAGATTTGCGCATTGGGAAGAAAACAGATAACAACATTTTAATATGGTTCAAATATTATCTCACCTTTTCTGGGATATACTGCTTAGAGATTAGAGACAGTATCTCATAAAACAAAGGAGAGATTAGAGTGATAACTGCATCATCATATAACGGCGTTCTGCAAAGAAATACAAAATATTTAAAACCCTATGTATAATCATGTACAAATGAATAAACAGGAAACCGTGCCAATCATCTTATAAAAGAATATTTTACGAGATTTACAATCTATAGTTTAACAGATACAAGTGGACCCATCCATGAATGGAAATCATCTAAATGTGAACACTCCTCTATAATACAAGACCTAACAATTTAATAGAATCGTTTTTTAAGGAATTTTTATCCGATGTCAGAGATAATTATGACAGTGCCATTTTTCAATAAATTCAAAAGAGGCAAGACAAAAATTAAATCAATTTGAAATATGTTTGCATAATTTAAAAGATGGAATTTGGCACGGATAATTTCTCCAAGATTCTTTCCGATTAGAATTTATTATGACCAACAAATCAATCTTATTTTATTCTTTATAGAACTATCTTAATTTTGTTTAAACATTATATCAAATATGGCGTCTGTTCAACGTATACACCATACTGAGTACTGAGGAATTTCTTAATAGAAGGCCAAAATGAAATCCTTGTTTTCTCCTTATCTGACCAGATCTAAGTAAGATGAGTTTCTTAAAATATATCACAATGTAAATACAGAAAAAGAAAGAGTAGCCAGAGTAGAAATGAGAATATTAATATTTTTTTAGAGTGATGTAGAAAATTAATAGAAATGCCTACTTGTGTTTTTAAAATTAAATTGCAAAACAATTCGACAATGTTACTATAACGATTTAAAAATAACCCACTGGAATAACCCAAAACTAAGCTCTGTGATTGAGTTGGGTTATCTAAAACTATAGAAAGGATAGCAAGTACATTTTTAAGCAAATTTGCATTTGACATCGGTTAGAAAATAATATGTACTTAACTACTGTCTTTATGATTCAGAACAAACTGTCATTCATAAATATACGTCAATCCTGTAGATTAACAGGACAGTATATTGTAACAGCCTCACACGTTGAATTATGCTCCTGTGATTTTCATAGTAAGTATTTTTTTACGTGGAGTGACTGACCTCACAAAAACAGTTTCGAAAAGAGAATTACTAAACAAACTAGAGATTTACAATCAGTTCGAAGTGGGAAGTTAGATGAGTCACAAATAGAATTTGATTTGAATTTACGGACAAAGCATTCAACCTTTATTAGCGGAGGATGATAACACCTGAAATGAATGAAAGAGGTTGGGGTGTAATAGAGACCTTGCACTTATTTAGCACCCTATTAGAGAGACGGCAGTAATCACCAATGCCAAATTTGTTGGGGGCAATGCGTTGCCTCATTCTCTCAGCAAACAAGGACTTGGGTACTTCGAGGACTTACCTTATTTGTTACGAGCAGCAGCAAGTAGGAAGTTGTTATTGCGAGCGCTGTCCTGCTGGTATAGCCGGAAATGTTGCTTCCTATGTGATATGGCGGCCGAGTATACTGGTATGAACCTTGGAGAGGATTGCGGTTCCACCTGGTATTCCCGAGAAGGGAGGAAAGCGTCCATGCCTGCTTTAACTCAGAAATGTGTTGCAACTTTCTGTTTTCTTTAAAACATCCTCGTTTACACGGGATTAGTCTATATTATCATAAGTTCTATTCGTCCGTATTTTTCTCCACATTTGTCAATAAAACGATATTTTTGTCCTTTTAAGTCTTGTTTTCATCTGTGAAGAGTTTATCAAACATTCGTATATGCGACTAATTTATTTACATGTCTGTGATCTGAAATATTTTAGAAAATCAAAAGGAATCTACTTAATACTTATTTGTTCGATTAAAATACCAAGAAAACTTTTATAGCTTCGTTATTTTCTCCATTGTGTGCCTCATCGGACGTTAAATGTTTATCGTTCATTTAAGGAAATATAATCAAAGAAAATATTTTTTAATTATTTAAAGAGAGATAAAAACAGTATGAGTACAAATATATACCTCTTGATCTACTGAAAGACTAATCACAACATATATCAAACTTAGTAAAAAAGATTTCATTAAATTATTTCAAAAGTTATTTGATTTATGAGAATATGTTTTTTTTTTGTTTTTTTAGTGCAGACAAAATTCTTTACTGTATTTACTGATCACAAAACATTTATACAGATTTAATCTAATTATTTTATAATAAATATTAATGCTTACATACATCAATATTAAGGAACACACACACGCGCAAGCTCACACACCCACATATATATATGTGATGATATACATCTTATTACATGCCTCTTTATCCAGTACAGTCTCTCCATAGTGGAACAGAAATTTGGACGCAACAGTAATGTGGTTCTACAAAAGGATATTGAGGATTCCTGGGCGAGATGAATAATCATCGAGAAAGTTTTAAAGAAAATGACAATAAAAATACTTAAAATCAAAAAAGAAAGATTCCTGGAACAGTCATGTGTCTTGAAAAATGTAACCTTTTCGGGTCATAGACACTGGGGAATACAGCGAGTCAACTACCTGACAGGCTTTTGTTATTGGATGGTGGAGAATCAATCTTAAATTCCACAATGGATATGCAGTTTTCGAGAGACATGATCGTCCATATCTTGAAGGGTCAAGGCACATAGAAGAAAAAGTAGATACTTTTTAACAAGGCAGGTTTTCTGATTTTTTGACAGTAATCGTATAATTTCTCACTAGCTGTCCAAATATATGATCGGGCTTAGGAAATTGTCTTCTGCTTTGGGAAATAGATAGCAAGCTCGTTTCGCCGACCACTTTCCCTGTGTACTGATTTGGTTCATCATCGGGATTCTAATAAGACAACATTGTGTCAGGCTAACAACACGCTGAATAATACTGATATAACTGTGTGTGCAATTCCCTCCTTTTCTTAAGAGTTATGATTTTTTTTCATTTTCCAAACAAAAAAAGTAACACTAAATAACATCAACTAAGGACACAAAGTCAATGTGCTGACCGTATTTGGAAAACAAAGAAACATTCCTATAACTCTAGCTACATAGATTTTTTAAAAATCGTTATAGTCATGGAGAATATTTAGACAATTTGAACATATTTTATGCCAAGAAAAGTATTACATGAACACACAAAAATTAAGTAAAAACAATTGTCAGCGATCGAAATTAGATGGAATTGTCGAAATTAGATGAAAGTAGATATATCTACTTCTCTCCAAGGTTTTTAATATCCACCGATAAATAAATGAATAATAGCAATCATAAAGTATGATATTAAATTTAGGACTTAAAATGAAACTTCTTTCTTGATTATACGTTTCCCAAATCTCTCATTAATTATAGTTAGAAACCAATAATTTAAATGTCAAAATATTTCCTTCAGAGAGGATAACAACAATGCTAATTTATAACACTAAATGCGACATAGATAAAAATAAATATACACCATTTTAATTCATATTCCAATTATTTTGATTATATCTACAAATTATAATCATATGCTTCGCGTATTAAATAATCGTAATATTGGGTTTCGGAAAAAAAAACAATATTACGCAAATATTTTATCTTGTATGTCGTCAGAATGAAATACAAAAGTATGAAATTTTAAAATCAAGAATATTGTTTTCGGTATCCAATCCAAAATGACACATTACTTTCCATATTGTTCTTTCTAATAAAGCTACATCTTTGAAGTTGTTTTTCTCACTTTTGGATGATTACTTTCGTTCATCTGTAATAATTTTCCTACCTTCTGTGAAAATCACTAAAGAATACAATTTACCATTGGATATTGCATTTACTTGTAACAGTTTCTTTTTCCAAGCATTTTTTTTATAAAAATTCAGATAGATCATATATTTATTCACACAAACGCATGTGACACTATTTAGCGGTCGCGTGAAAATTAAAAGTGAGAAATAATGAAGGCGGGAAGCTGAAAAAATTAAGGCGATAAGAAGCTATCACGAAAGACATACTGAGCGATTTTAACAAAAGAAAAGTGGTGAAGATTTTATTTTCATTTCCGAAGGAAAGTATTTTTTTTTTTTTTTCGCAGAAGGTAGGAAATTCGTAAGATCTCGGATCTGTCAGAATTAATTCATGCTACGAGGCGGCAAATAAAAGATAGCCATCTGCCCATAGCAATAATGAAAATTTTAAATTGTTCAAGTAGCCTACAAAACAGAATACTGGAAGATAATCGTAATCAGGTCACGTACTGACCGAAAAAGGCCTCAGCTGAGGCCACCCAAGAAAAAGGGAAGAGATAAACCATTAACTATCTTTTGGGGATATCATTTGACTTAGGAAAGAGATCACCTGTTTCTGTTCAGAACCTGGACACGATAAAAGTTTGTTACTATGACAGATAATTGGCGACAGGGTGCGAAGACGTCCAGTTGACCACCCAATTGACGCTTGGCGAATATCTCGTTAATAATTCCAGATGACATTCGGTTAAGGTAGAGATTAAGAACCACACTACGAGTCGTAGGGGTCTGGTGAAAAAAAAAGTAGAAAAAAAAAGGAAGATAATTTTGAGCGATAATTGTAAACACCCGCTCTGCCGAGCGTCATTGGCCGAGTGGTGGCGTGAGCGGTGGGCGAAGGTAAACATATGAGAATGAGGGGAGGCCTGTTGACGCCTCTGAGGGGATTGGTGTGAGATACCACTATGAGAAAGAAGGGAAACCTGTTGACGCCCCCTGAGGGGATTGGTGTGAGATACCAATATGAGAAGGGAAGAAATTGGGAGGACGATTCCTTAAGAACCCCTCTAAAGCAAAAGGTAACGGACTTCCAAAAATGGAAAGTGATAAATTTTCGTGTCCAAAAACAAAGCAAATCCTTATTGTGGATTTAGAATTATCGAGGAACCCCAAACACGACAGGCCCACACCCGGTTTTGGTAGGCGTCCATATAAACAGAGTCGAAGCAAGTCGACGGCAGTTGGAGAGTTGCAGTTAGAGAGACAGACGCAGACAGAGTTGAGCTGTGAGCTCAGAGACCAGCCTCGCAGGAAGCTGACTGAAAGATATCCAGGCATTATGACTTAAACTTCTAACCAAAAACAATTTATTTTTGAAGAACGACTTAGACTCACAACAACAAAACAAGTTTCACGAATATCACCTGAAGATACACAACAAAAAAAAACAGTTATCGAAAAACAACTTAAGATATTAAGACTCGCCTAACAACCACGAAGTGTCACGAATCCATAGAAGCGGGTTGGGAGAAAGACGCAGTCCTGTATTCAGCAACCAGATATAAAAATATTCTTTTTTAACACATTTGAACTTTTCGAGTTGTTGCTTTATTTTCTTTTACATATAATTGTGCGATGTCACCTTTGCTCGAATTCGGCTTGCATTACGGCCCGATGACTGATTGATTTCGTCTACCTAAGATCAAATCACAGCGTGGGTAGGTTACACTAGAAATCAAAGCAGCTACTTCAGTAACCAGACGTTGGAGGCGTGCTGGGAACGACAAAGCTGATACCAAATCTTGTTAGACATTTTATGACGGTCGTCTTCGAGTATAGAATCCAGAGGTTAGCAATGAATATTTCGGAAACAGTAGGAAAGCGTAGTTCATGTTAGCAGTGGATATCTGTCATTCGAACTGGCTCACTAGTTATATAATATATACTGGCTCACTAGTTATATAATATATACAAGAAACTGTAACAACCCCCTTATTTCAACCGCTTTCCTTAAAAATTTTAGTAAAGTCAATAAATACTATATTTCCAAAAATTATATTTTTTTTTATTTTTTTCTAAGCATTCATAAAATACATTTAATTATTTTTATTTATTTATTTTATTTTATTTATTTATTTTTTTTTTTTTAAAGAAAATTAATATCCACAAAAATTAGTCATATCACTTTGTCCACAGTTAAGTACTTCGGGTTAATAAGCATGAACAACAATATTATAAATCTGGATTGTGATCACAACAAAAAAGGGGAAGAATTGTTACTTTACCCATAGCTGGGACCCATTAAAACAGTTACCATCACTCCGGGTCAGGGTGATCCTGAGAGTCATTAGAAAGTGAAAAATTGTTATTTTACCCATAGCTGGGACCCTTTAAAACAGTTACTATCACTCCGGGTCAGAGTGATCTTGAGAGTCATTAGGAAGAGGTTTGGGCTAAAAGTAGGACTATTTACATTTCTACCCCGAAAACTAAGGACTCGCATTCATGCCAAAAACTGAACTGACGTTTCTTAAGACAATAACTAATGGATGCAGTTTTACTTACTACCCGGGACTAATTAGGACCTTATAGGGACTTAATGGATGCAATTTTACGTCTTGCTCAGGACCAATAAGGACCTTATAGATCAGTACCAAATATGGCAGAAGTGAAAGCCCGTAATTTGAATTTCGTAATTGATTTTGTAAATAAATCCGTCATATTATTTCCCGATTGAACATATTCAATTTGTACTATTTTCTTTTGTACTTGGTCCCTAACAAATTGATATATGCTTTGATCTTTGATGTATTATTAGATTTCTGGCCAAAGCAATACTGTACTGATTGTCGCAGTAAATAATTATTGGCTCAGTTATTACCAGTGTTGTAACCGTTTTTATTAGTAATTTAAGAAAAATAGCCTCTCGTGTTGCTTTTGATAATGCAATATACTCAGCTTCACGAGTAGAAAGTGAAATGATCCCCTGTTTCTTCGATTTCCAGCTGATTATTGGCTTACCGTCAGTCAGCTTAAAGCAATAGCCTGTTATACTCTTACGATCTGGTGAGTTGGCCCAATCAGCATCACAAATTCCTTCCAATTTTAATGGTTTATCTGATTGTCGAAATACTAGGCACTGACTCTTAGTCCCCTTCAGATAACGTAATACTTGTTTAGCCCTCGTTAAATGCACAGTCCCCGGTTTATTTAAGTGTTGGGACAACTTAGTAACCGTATAGCAGATATCTGCCCTGGTTGATGTCATCAAGTAAATAAGACTTCCGACCAATGTTCTGTATTCTTTCTCACACGCCACTATACCATCTTACTTATTCATAATTGTGTTTAAATCCATTTCACATGGAGTAGTTCTTGTTTTACAATTTTGCATGCTAAATTTAGATAAGAGTCTTTCAATGTATCTAGATTGATTCATTGTAATAGTGTTGCCTTTAAATTCGAACTGTATACCAAGAAACCATGATAGTCGACGCAAATCGGTGATTTTAAACCTTATTTCTAGGTAATTTTTGATTTTTAATCGAGCGGCCTCACACTTTGATGCAATTAACATATCGTCGACCCAAATAACCAGAATTACTAATATTTCATTATTAAATGTTCTCGTGTATAGACATGGGTCAACTTGGGAGGATTGAAATTGCTGTTCAATTAGATAAGAATGGATTAATTTATTCCATGTTCTTCCGCTCTGTTTGAGTCCGTATAGTGACTTTTTAAGTTTCCATACATAATTATCACCTTCTAGAAAACTTTCTGGCGGTTCTATGTATATTTCATAATCGATTGCAGCATTCAAATAAGCTGCTTTCACATCCATATGGTGTATATCCATACCATAATGTGCAGCCATTTGCATCAAAACTCTAATTGTTGTCATGTTTGTTGTTGGACTGAATGTTTCTGCATAATCTTCCCCGTATATCTGCGAAAATCCTTTAGCTACAAAACGAGCCTTGTACACTGGCGATACATCCTGAGTACACTTTACAGTATAAACCCAACGGCTGTCGATAATATTTTTATCACCCGGGACCTTTTTTAATTCAAACGTGTCGTTTGATACTAATGATTTAATTTCTTTTTGCATGGCAGCTATCCACCGTCTGGAATTGACAGAATGTATGGCTTCTTGATAATTATTTGGGATACATTGTACCGAATAACAACAATCAATATCGCGGGTATTACATTGATCCATTCCAAAATAATCTGGCTTTCTTCTGATTCTTGTCGGATAACGCGGAATTTGTCCCCCCTTATCAGTTATATTCTCTTTTAACTCAAGTTTTGCGTCCTATTTTTCCTCGTCTACATCATCTGGTATAATACCTTCCTCTGATTGTGGATTTTGAACGGGTTTTCTACTCATAGGTCCATAATTGAGCCATACTAGTTAGGTTTGGACTAGTTCGTCGCAGTTAATATTCTTTTCTTCGGGTTCCTCCCCTCGCTCAAAGGAATCTGTAAATCTGACGCATCTAATTTTCCTTATCGTTTTAGTTTGTGGAAAATAAATCATATAGGCTGAACTTGTCTTATCATACCCAATAAATATGCCCCTTTCATTTTTTGGATCCAGTTTCGCCCTGTGGTCGACATATGAATAGCAAATTGTACAAAATATGCGTATCACTCACATTGGGTTTGAAGTTCGTATAAGATTCGTAAGGAGTTTTTTTTTTTTTTTAATTTTACTATTATAGCAGTGGTTTCTTATATATACCGCTGTATTTAATGCATAAACCCACAGATTTTAGGGTAACTTAGATTCTATTAGCAAACATCTAGCCATTTCAAAAAGTGTCCTCCAACTGCGTTCAGCGACTCCGTTCTGGTGTGGAGAATAAGAACAGGTTTTCTCATGTTTAATGACTTCATTTATTAGGAGGTTTTCGTAAGCATCAGAAGTAAATTCTCCGCCATTATCTGTCCGAATTATTTTTACTTTTCCATACGGGGAGATATCGGATAAATAGATTTTTGTAGCTTGCAGGGTATCAGATTTATTTTTCAGAAAATATATCATAATAAGTCCTGAATATTCGTCAACAAAGTTTAATACATATGAATAGGTGTCCATACCCTTTGGGGAAATTGGACGCGCTAAATCGCAATAAACTCTGAACAAGATATCTGTTGCTTTTGGGATCCGACCCCGCTCTCTATATTTCGTCATTTTAACTTTAATACACGTGTCACAATATTGTAAGCCCTTTGGAAATGTAATTTTCATTCCAGTGACGTGTTCTTGTAATCTTTTAACATCCGAATTATTACAGTGGCCTAATATTTTATGCCAAGTTCTTAAGTCGTGCTTGGCTGTCTTCGCAGACTTAATACTTTTCAAATAATACAAACGTCCATTTTGCTGTATATTAAATTCAGTTCCGTCTGGATATATTAAATTTGAATTGTCTCGGTGAAAATTGATTTTAACACCAGTTTTAATTGCAGACTGAACTGAAAAAAATATTTTGCTTAAATTTAGGAATATATAAAGCCCTTTTTAATAAACATTTACAAATATTTCCATTAGTATTTCGTAGATAAATACAGGCATCCTCTTTTTAAAACCAAATTATTAGCTCTGGTCCCGTCAGCTAACTCAATAAAATGTGAATCAGGCTCAAAATTGGAGTCGAAAATAATAAATTTTGTTTCATCTGTAATTACATGATTTGTCGCACCCGTATCGACAAGGTAAGAATTATAACTACTGGCCACAGCACCCAATCCAAACGAAAAGGCATATGTACGTCCATTCGAAGAAGTTTTTACATTTTTACAAAAGTCATTCCGTGTATAAAATTGACATTTCGCACAGACATGGCCGACATTACCACAACGAAAACAAACAATATTTCTTTTAGTGTTTCTTCCTTTATAATTCTTTTAATAATTGTCTTTAAAGCCCTTATTCTTAATATCATAATTCCTAGTCTGATCGGTTTGAGGAACTGGTTTTCAGAATTTTTTAAATGACGTTCTCAGTTGCATTACGTTATTGTCTTGATTTTGGTGGGTACACATTTTTTCAGTTTCTTCATAGCTACGTAACGCCATTTTAAACTCAGTGAAAGTTAATTGTTTATCTTTTTGAGTTATAACTGTCGTGAATGGCTTGAATGTCGGTGGTAAACCCTTTAAGACCATGGCTATTAGCAGCCCGTCCGAGATAGTCTCACCTGCAATTTTTAAGGCATGTGCAACATTCTCCGCTCGGATGGTGTAATCGGTTATAAATTCATTTTCTCGTCTCTTTAATGCGGTTAGTTCAGTATATAAAGCAATAATTTTAGGCTTACTTTTTGACTAATAGTGTTCACGCAAAATCTGTAGAGCTCTCCGGCCGTTGTCTTTGGCCTCTCTCATTATTAAAGACAAACTCCGGTCATCCAGGAATTGTATTAATTCAGTGAACACGGTCGCATTTCTTTCCATGAAACCATCATCCCACACCTGGTCAACATTGAAAAGGATGATGTCATGGAGTTTTCGTATTCTGAGGTAGCCTAAAAACTTCGTCTCCCATAATTCATATCTCGATTCATTCCCGTCAAAATATAATCGTGATCTGGGCTCATAACCAATGTTAGACATTTTATGACGGTCGTCTTCGAGTATAGAATCCAGAAGTTAGCAGTGAATATTGCAGAGACAGTAGGAAAGTGTAGTTCAGGTTAGCAGTGGATATCGCAGCAAAGTAGCAGAGCGTAGTACTTCCTTCTGTCATCTTCGCTTGACAAGCTGGCACTGGTCATTCAGGTAGGTAAACAAAAATGGCCGCCTTTATACACGACGGATAGAATGTTCTGCGGCTTCTGATTGGTTAACCTTCTATTGGTAGACTATAAAGTGAGTCGTGTCATTCGAACTGGCTCACTAGTTATAATATATAAACCGGCCCTACGCGGAATCGCCGTTCCTGGAGGGGCTCGAGCCAGGGTTTCCGCGTACGCCGATGACGTATCTGCTTTCGTGTCGTCCCGGGACGACATCGAGGCGGTACAGAAGGCGCTTGATCGGTACGAGAAGGTGACAGGGGCCAAGATAAACCGCGACAAGTCTTCCGGCTTGCGGTTAGGTGCCTGGAAGGGGGTCGCTCTTCCGGGCCGCTTCGGTTGGACGGATGGACCTGTCCGCATTCTTGGAGTGTGGTTTGGACCGGACCTCCAGCTGGAGAAGAATTGGTCTGAAGTACTTGCAAAGGTCGATTCTGCCGGCAAGACTTGGAATCGACGGCGGTTGTCCGTGAAGGGCAGGGCGGAGGTGTGTGCTACATACATTTTCCCCCTGATTCTTTATCGATTGTCTGTACTTCCTCTCTGTGAGACCCATTGGAAGGCGCTCGAGCGATCGCTATCCTCCATTTTATGGAGGGGACGCGTGAACAGGGTCGACAGACGAGTCTGCACTAAACGTCCGTGTCATGGGGGGCTGGGAATGCCGCACCTCTTGAGTCACGTCCGTGCCTCTAGGTTGGCTTTCCTACGCCGCGCATTGACTGGGAGAGATCCGATTCTGGAGGGGATTGTTAGGGACGCCTTCCCTAGCCTTACCATCAGTCCCCCCATCTCGAGGGTTGAGCGCCG
The DNA here is from genome assembly GCA_963932145.1 of Acanthosepion lycidas. Lineage (NCBI taxonomy): Eukaryota > Metazoa > Mollusca > Cephalopoda > Sepiida > Sepiidae > Acanthosepion > Acanthosepion lycidas. Next base: position 7,777,413 of record OZ010582.1, read on the forward strand.
TCGTAAACCCCGGGACGAGTCGGATTTCATCCGCGAGTGTCGGTCGGCCTTGAAGACCATTCCCCGGTCCAGTGACCTGTCACGGCCTAGGAAGGTCTTCTATCGTGGATTAGTGGAGGGGCCCGCGAAGGATTCCCTACGTGATACGCTCGGCTTGTCGGAGGAGGAGTATCGCTCCTACTGGTCTTGGGCGCCAGCGGCGGATTACCTCAGTAACCCTGAGTTTTCGCTTACCTGGCGATTGGCTCGGAATCGGCTGCCTCTCAACGACAAGGCTTTCATATGGGGTTTGGCGGATTTGCCAGACTGTGAACGGTGTGGTCTTGGCTTAGAAGAAACGGCTCCGCACGCCTTCTACCATTGCCCCCGGGTCCGCCCCTTATGGGACCATGTCGGCGAGCTGACGGCTCGTCTCGCTCCCGAACAGCTTGTGTCCATTGATCGCGCATACGCGTGTGACAATGTGTCGCCCCCGTATTCCGGGGTGAAACGGATGGTGTTTCTGACCCTGCTGGCCACGGCTCGAATGGTGATTTGGACGACGCGAAAGGAGGAAGTCTTGCGGGGCAACCGTCTTTCTCATCAGCATCTAATCCTATTCTTTGAGCATCAGCTCAAGATGAAGATTAGATCTGATAGAAAACGATTGCATTCGACAGTCTTTAGCGAAAGGTGGGTAAAAGAGGCGAGCTTGGTTCGTGTGACCGGGGCTAGCCTTGATTTTCTCTTCTAGGTCAACCTATTGCACATCGGGGTGGCTTCCTGTGGAACCCTCCCCTTGGTTAGGTTAGACAAGCTTCAGTGTACCTAGTTAATGTGAGTAAGTGTTGTTCCTGGCCTGTAACCCGGCTACTCTTTGGTTATGGTCCAAGTCGAGATTCCCAACCTCCCCAGTTTGTTTTTAACCCTCCTTTTCATCTCGACTGGGTCAGCTTTATATTTCCCCATTCCCGCAGAATATTTTATCCTTTTTCCCCACTCCCTTAGCGAGAGAGCTTCTTGATTCTGTCCCCTGGGCAGAATACAGCGGCCTCTCTATTTTGAGGGTTGGACGGTCCCCTACTAACATCTGTTATGTTTAGTTTGTATTTTGTGTTGATATTCATTTGATTATTGGGTTCATCTCCCTCCCCTCTCATTTTATCATTATTAAAATTTTATGTATTTTATGTATCATCATCAAATTTTTATGGTGTGGGGCGCGTTTTTTGTAGGACCCCCTGGTAAGAATGCGGTATTATGGTGATTGAAGGATTGTTTGGTGACGGACGAGTTCTTGTGGTGAATGGGTAAATTGTAATGTATGAATGGGTCGTGAATCTGATTAGCTAGGTATAGGATAGTTAGTTTGGACCAGCCTCTACCCCTCCCCTTTTCGGCCTTGTGCCACAATTATGTATTTTTATACATAATAAATCTCCTAGTTATAATATATAAAAAAAAGCTGTAACAAATCTAACCAGATTCCCATCCGAATCAGCCAAGGGATGGAACGTCACATTTGGTGCCGTGACAGCAGGATCACGTCACATTTGGTGCCGCGAACAATACCATGTCACATTCGTCGTCACAGGATAGCACGGGGGTGACGTCACACGCACAGAAATACGCAAACACACACAGAGGCACACACACACAGAGGCACAAGCACACACACACACACAAACACACACACACACACACAAACATATATATATATATATATATATATATATATTATAAAAGATTTTAATAAAAATTTAAAAAAAAAGTAAAAAGTGATTAAATGTCTTAAAGTGGGGGAAACGTATGATCAGAATTTAAAATTAACTTTTGGGTATGTTTTGATTAACGAATGAAATGTCAGACCTGCGCTAAATATAAAATTAAGCTCAGACGGTGGCGGTAGGTGAGTTATTTTTCATGCTATGATAAACCGGAACATAAACAGTTCATTATTGACAATTGCGGAAATGTATAAGCAACAACAAATGTGATTGTAGACAACTTTGACATGTTCAATTTTTTGAAAGGGCATTGAAGGGAGGGGCTAGTTAATCAGGCGTAAAGTTAACAGAAGAACTTGTGTTTTAAATTTAGCTTAAGGGGGCTTCTTAAAGGAGCATCTAGATGACATTAAAACTATGGATGATCTGTCTAAGAATTAATAACACTAACTGGACGGCAATAGATAACAATATTAAAGCTGAATAAATAAAATAAGGTAAATAAGCGTTGTCGTTTGATAATGTGATTATACAGATTGAACCGATATCGTAATTTTTGTTGACAGTAACTCATAAAATAATCGGATGTTTACATGTCATTTCCCTCACACATCCATGTGTATCTTGACAGGGTAGTTAACTGAACATGCGCTTAATATATAGAGAGTCAACGTCATGCTAAATGCTAAACTCAAGCAACAGGCCATGTCCTGACGACTGCTTTTAACATGAAACAGACTATCGTCTCTATGTGTTGGTTACAATGTGCACTTTAATATTTACATACAATCTATCGCTGATATTTAGCACAACACACATTTATAGCATACCTTAAAATATGTGTAATTACGGGTTTGTTTGTATATATATATATATATATATATATATATATATATGAAACGGACAAAATCTGACAATTATTTTAAGACATTTTTATATATTTTATTCTATAAAAAGAATGTATAAACATAAGAGTGTCTTAATATATATCTATGTATGTATCTATATATATATATATATATATATATATATATATATATATATAAGGTACTCCCCCGTCGGTTTCGACGTATGAGGATCTGCCAGCTTATTGATTCAGTTATGAAAGATTATCCGATAATATTAAGTGGCATTTAAGACCCGCTATGATTTACAAATGAGGCCAAATTTGGAGCAGCTTTGAGAATTGTGAGATGAGATCACTGTTAGATTAGCTGACCTTTTAGATCTTGCTCTCTCTTCTTGAAGATGATTCAGACAGGCAGATTGAAATTTGCTGAGTCCAATATACATACATATATATATATATATATATATATATATATATATATATATATATATATAAGTATGAGGGTCAAATAGTTCAGTTGTTAAATCTGTGTTCCGGTTGAGTTGTCACCCACACATGTTAAGTTATTGCTGAACAACTGTGAAGAACCAAACAAACTTTTCGCAACAATTGAAGACAGATAACATTCAAACATTGTGAAGAACTAATTCTCCAAATGACACTCCTTAATTGTTTTTAATACGAATGCATATAAACGCCAGCTGCCATAGTGCTCAATTGATTGATGAAGATCGCACTAAAACTAAATATCTAAAAAGATCGCACTAAATCTAAATAGGTCGACGTATTTGGAACAAAACAAAGAATATCTCACTAATGATATTAAAATATAAATACGTCCATCTGTTTAGTTTTAGTGCTATCCTTTTCGAACAATTCCTATATGTGATGAAGTGTGTTCAAAACGTAGGGTTTCATTACTTTTTTTTTATTTTTAGTGCAGCTGATTTTTCCTCACTTAATTCTTATTTATCGAAAACTATTTTCAATATCCAGCCATTTGACAGGTTATAAGCACACATGACGCCACAAAACAAATATTCCTGGTGGGGCGGCGAATTCACATTTTAAAAATGTGGTTTCGACTAAATCAGATGTTTCGTTTAAAAGATCCTCTTATAAAATGAATATATCTTTATATCTATTTTTTTAATTTTGTATTAAATGCACAATTCTATTATCTATGTTTTTACTTATTTTCTAGAATATCATCTATAGACTTGTTCCCCTTATAAAACATGTATAGACATTTTAGTAACAAGTGTTTCGAACAAACAAAAAGGAAAGAAATGTTATCATTTTTTTAAAAAGTAATCATCAATCAAAATCTTTAAATCGTACAGCACAGCTTACAAACATTGTATTAGATTAACGCAAAAGAAAGACATTAAGCATTATGTTTATTTTCAGTTCCAGCAAAAACTCAGTTGTAAACTCTTCTTGTATTCTAGATAAAATACAAAGATTAATCTGCAAACTTATTGGTCTGACCTGCTATCTTGGCTTCAGTCATTTTTCACACTGTTGTAACATAGATTCCCTTTGCGCTTTCTATAAATATTTTCATGGTAATTTTTCTGATGAACTTTCCAACTCAGTAAGTAGACTTAATGAAGTGATAGCATTCTCTCATCTTTTAGACGTTGAAGAGACTAGATATAAGCATAGGTTCTATGATCATCTTATGGAAATCTCTTTCTCTCTCTTGGTTTCCAGTTTATTTTGATTTTTAAAAATTGAAATTCACGTGCCAGTCATTATCTAATGTCTTCTTAAATCCTAATATTTTATCGTTCTCTCTTGTTAATAATAATTCATTTGTCTCATATTAGCTCATTAGTATCCCCTTCGATAGTGGTAGCTTTCTTTTTTATGTTTGGAGTAAGATTTAAAAATTAAAAAATGAATTCCCTTGTGCTGCAATACTTATACTCTTTACATAATCAGTCATGTCGGTCATATGATTGACTAATTGAAATTTATTCCATATATAAAGGTTAAACTTTGAATCTCTAAAAATTTAAATGTTTCCCTCGTGTACTAAAAATACACAATGACAGAAAAAAATATTATTCTAAATTATGATTTTCAAGCCATATATAAATTTGAAAATGTAGTTTAATACATATTTCTATTTATTTGTTTTTGCAGCTCAAATATATGGATTAAAAGATGATAATCTATTACATGAATACATATGAACAAGTGAATATACCATTTTGTATGATATATATATATATATATATATATATATATATATATATATGTGTGTGTGTGTGTGTGTGTGTGTGTATGAGATTACAGTGGGATCACTAGACTCAGCTGAGTCTTCTGATCTCATTGGTCTTTATATTATACAACATTACAGTGCATCGTCACATTAATATAACTGACACTGGTTTGTACAGAGACGATGGACTTATGGTTACTATAAACTAAACTAACTTCAAAATAGATAGAATTAGAAATGTATTATATAAAGAATTTAAAAGCATGGGCTTTAAAATTACGGTTAGCACTAAATTAAAAAGTGTTAACTTCCTAGATATAACATTAACATAAAAATACACAACTTATAAAAAAAAAACAACGCCAATACTTTATATATACACCCTAAAACAAATCACCCCATCTATAATTAAACATATACCGTTATCTATCAGTAAACGAATTATTAAAAATTCAGCAAATGGCAAGATTTTCGATGAGCACATCAATTCCTATAATAAGGCTCTAAAAGAGAATGGCCACAAAAACCAAAACTAACTTATATAAAAAATGAAAATGGAAAGCATAGAAAAAACAGATGTAGAAAAATAATTTGGTATACGCCCCCATATAACCAAATGGTAAAGAACAAATTAGGACAAAAATTCCTCGCATTAATAGTCATGCATTTTCCTAGTGAAAGTAAACTAAGTACTATTTTCAATAAAAACACACTAAAATTGAGTTACAGCTGTAACTTTGAAAACTTAGAAAAAATTTTTAAAAAAATGCTAATATCTTAAATAAACACTTATACCAAAACAAAAATATTTAGACAATGAAAAAATAAAAATAAAACCTGATGAAAATAAACCAAAATAATGTAACTCTAGAAACCCTCATAATTGCCCTCTACAAAATAAATGTTGCACTGAATCATTAGTATACCAATGCAATAACTCTTTGATTGAAAATCCTGAAAACATAAAAATATATATAGGTCGCACTAGCCATGACTTCAAAAAAAGATTCAACAAGCATCAAAGTTAATTCAGGATAAATAAAATAATATACATACTTATACTTGATGTGAAAATAATTCTACATACTGTAAGGGATTCTAATATTTTACTTGTTCTTAAAAGAAATATAGTATATTAAAAGTTAAAAGTGAAAATATTTTTCAATTCGTAGTTAAATAAAACTTATTCTAACCTAAACATACAAATAGAAAAAAATGCCGTAAGAGTTTTGAGGTTACCAATAAAATTTTTAAAAACCCGGACGACATGCATTTAACGGATGTCAGATTTCATTGAAAAATACATCCCCGCCCCTTGCCAAAACGTAACTAATAATTGATACATCAAAATACAGCCATAATGAACACACATACAACCCTTGTCTGGTTGAATTGGATTTCTCTGTATCCTTGGAAATGTGAATTTTGATTTTTGCTGTGTCTTTAAAACCCAGTAATTTTAAAAGTTACTCCAAAATTCGCTTGAGGATGAGATTGAACTAATGTCTTTAATTAAATTACAAAATTAAACTTCAGCTTCCATTTTTTAAACATGGTTAGAACTGTGTAGCGAAAAAAATATATTTTAAATCGATTAATTTATAATATTAATTCTCTGTAAATTTACATTGAGCACTATTTTGTAAAAAAAAATAAAAATATCTATAAGAACGCCAGATTATATATCTTACTGTTCTTTCTTTATATATATATATATATATATATATATATATATATATATATATATATAATTTAGCTCTTGAAAATATATTTCAGTTGAGCACTGTTGAATAACAAGCTGATTCTATAAACAACATCCACCTGTGTTAATGCAAACATATAACTTAAAATGAATAGAGCACTATGGCTGAATGGCTTTTATTTACATTCGTAAAAACAATACGCTAGATTTAGCTGTTTCATTCTGTCAGATGAAGATAGCCCAGTGGTAGAGACTTTGACTGACACCAATTCAGGCATTCAGATGTCTAGTCGCACTGAGAAGCTGCGTTGCAACGAAGCAGTAGTGTCTACGAATCGCACACACACACACACACATATATATATATATATATATATATATATATATATATATACATATATAACAACTGAGATTAAGTTGTGTAACAGAAGAACACATTTTGGGAATCATCTTCTTGTGACTTATTCTTGAGAAATTCCTTCTCTATATTGATTTTGTAGTATTAGCTTATCTTTTAAAACAATAGTAAATATCTCCGTTTCTGTACGTTTGTTAGGAATTTCACATTAAATATCAAACAGAAATATAACTTAGAAAAATTACCAGGATATATTCTGACAGAAATGTAATTTTGAAATAATTCGATCTGATTGAAAAGGGAATTAATTCTTTCGCAATTTTTGCCATTTTATCTTCCCTGCTCTTTTATTTTATTCAACAATTTACAGAAATATCTCCACTAAATTCGTTAGAGCGAAACTCCTACGTTGTAATTAGTTTGCTTCTTTGGTTGGAACTGAAAACATCATTCATATTTTCGACAGGAATTATTGTCCCAACAGGTTTCCATAGTTATAGTCGTCAATACATTTCCTTATCACAAAACAAAAGAATTCAATTTCGATTGACAGAATTCGCTGAACCGCAAAATTAAAATTCCATTTAATATTCTTTTTTTTTACAAATATTTTCTCAAACTATATACTATTTCATATTATCTATGTGAGATTTTATTATGTAATACAAATTCTTCGTAATGAAATCAGTAATAACAGAAATATGATATAATGCTCTGATAGATATTCCCATATATATATATATATATACGTAGTATATTTATTTCAACTGAGAAAATCTATGCTAACTTAAGAAATGTAACATAATATTTTGTTTTGACGTGTTCTTTACTTTACAAACAAATTCATCTTATTCATTTATTTTCCATTCTCCTCGGTAATTTTTTTTTTCAGTTTCCTTCATACGGTATCTCCTTGCGTCTTAGGGGCGTTAGTGACTTGTTGGGATAAAATTATTTAAAAACAAGCAGCCACATATTTTTGCAAATTTAATCCAAAATGTATGTCACACATTAATATATTAGAGTAACACTTTATTAGAGATTTTAATAATATTTCATAATTTTGCAAACTTATAAGGAAACAACTAAATTTTACAATCTTCATTTGTAGATACAGTGATCTTTTTTTACCAATTTATACTTTTGTTTTTCCTTTGGACGTTTAATTGCATAATCCCAAATCGATACTTAGACTCTTTCTGTTCACTCTGCCAATTTTTCGTGTTCAACGGTGTTCTTGGAATCGGGATAACACCTTATACCTCGAATCAAAGGTCTGGGGTTGTATTCTGGAGTCTTCCTTTCTCTTAGCTGATCTACTACATGTTCTTTTGCCAGGATATTTTTTTGTTGGATTTATACTCAAAGATTATTCCTCCTTTTCTGATTACCGTTTTAGCCTCCTCATTCTAATCAGTAAAATTGTTATTTTACACATTCAATATCTTCCTTATAAAAGCCATATTTGGAATATATGAGAGGGTAGCTTTGTAAGAACTTGTATCCCTATTATAACTAGTATAAAATAATATACTTAACTAAGAGCAAATGGAACCTAGTGTTAATGTAGTGTGGAGTGACTAGGTTATTCCAGATTTTTCTGTCCGTTCTCCAAAGGCAGTTTCTTTCTTTTTTGATTTGCATATCATTCTCAAAAACATTACATGTAATGATGAATTAAATGTATCATGCATTTAGCTAATTTGCTTTCTTTGGAGGAGATTAATGTATATGTAGTGAACAAAAAAAAATCTAGATATAAAATTCAAATGAGCATTGACACATTGATTTTGTTAGAAATTAAAATACTCGAATTTACAAACTTTGCCTTACATACACGCAAAAGCGAAAATTTGACATGGAAAATTTTTCCAGCGGGCATTTATACTCTATACCTAAGTCATATATTCCTAAAGATTTGCAAAACTCTGAATATATTTGGATGAGAACGGACAGATTACGAAAACCTCAAAGGCGCCAGACGCAGGCCTATTCCAAGTAATAAGTTGACATGACAAATATTTTACGATCAAAATATCTGAAAATGTGCTGAATAATGTCTCCATTAACAGACTAAAACGAGCATATATTTCTAAAAATACAACGTCAAGAGATCTTGTCGAAAGAATTCAGAATTCAACGATTCCTAATCACATATCGATGAAGCCCATGATGAAAAACAAATAACTGACACAAAAACCGGTAAAACTATTAAATGCAGAAAAACCAACACATAATTTTACTACTGAAACAAACAAAAAGATGGACAGAATTACACTCCGTTATTTGAACGAGAAACTATATGTAGTGAACAAAACAAGATCGAAATATAAAATTCAAATTCTAGGCACTGATTCATTGAAGTTTTTGGAAATTA
>OZ010582.1:7791291-7801291 GCA_963932145.1 Acanthosepion lycidas
ATGATTAATCAGAATCGGGGAATCGGAAAAATCGCAAAGGCGAAAGTTAGGAATCCCATTCAAATAAAACTTTTTAATTGGAATATTTTTTTTTACAAATAATAAAATAAAACTCTTTTTATAATAGGAATATTTCCTTTGAAAATATTTTTTAAATAATTTATTTATTATTTTTTATAATTGGAATGTTTTCTTTTAGTGTGAAAATACTTTTTAAATAGTTTACATTGAAAACATTTTTAAATACTTTATTCTATTTTTTAAATAGTCTAATAGTTTTTTTATAAATAGAAATGTTACAAAATTTAAATATATTAAACGTCATAGTAATAATGCATCCAATATATATATATATATATTATTTTTATTTGACTGCATTACTGATTCCCACGTGTTCAGACTAGTGAAATTAAGAAAAAACAACACTAAGTGTACAAAATTGACGAGAAACTTTTTTTCCGATAAACTCCGCTTAATGTCGGTTTCTGTTTTCAATACCAGGAAGCCGTCATCAAGGGTACCTATGATTGGTTTTTCCCAAGTTTTTCAGTGTATTCAGACGTAATCGCCTAAAAAGTAAAATCTCATGGAAGGCGGGTGCTTTAGCTGAATATTCTTTTTAATTTGACAAACTTCTCATGTTTTTCCATTATGTATTGTATCCAAGATTTTAATAAACCCATTGTGAGATATTCATCTAGATTTTTTCCTTTTGCCATTTTTTTCTTATTTATCCATTTTTGCCATTTTTTCCGTTGCCTTTTTTACCGCTGACATTTTTATTATATATATATATATATATATATATATATATATATATATTATATATATATATATATATATATATATATAACTGATACTAGGCGCATTCAACTAATTACCTCGCATACAATATATATATATATATATATATATATATATATATATATATAAATATTTATACACGCACACAAACACACACATGCACACACACATTGTACATTTTGTGGGAATACATTAACGTGCGTGTTGGCTAGTTTTCATTTAGATAAGGCTAATGGGAAAAGTGTGCTGTCTTTGCGATCATTGATTATATTTGTTTCAGAGGATATAAACGCCATAATCGATATATGCTCATTGATTTGATGGATGATCTCGAAGGATTCACTTTTGGCCATAATGTCTTAAAAAATAGTGCTTTTAACATTGAAAGACTCAAGTGTGTGTGTATGTGTGTGTGTATTCGCGCATATGTATGTATGATTGCTTTTCTGGGTGCGTGTCTCTTTTCGAATAAATTTACTTCATTATTTAACTGTCCACCATTTTTTTTGTTTCTCCATCTTTACCTATGTTCACTAGGCACAAATGTCGGCAATATCACTGAAATCTATTTGAATATTTCCTAAAATCAATACCTGTGAGTATCGCTATTGTCTTAAAGGTTTTATTTTTTTAAGAAATGAAAAGAAATCACTCAGAAATAGCCAATATTACAAACTAGCTCACCTTTCTACAGCGTTTTTTTTTTTTTTGTCCATTAGATTTTCTCCTTGGCATTCAGAAGACATATTGAAAGGCAAAGCAGCAGGAGTAACTGCAAGTATGCTACCTAATATGTGTGCATGAACGGATAGGTGAGTGGAGACCAAGACAGTTGGAAAAAACGTCAAACATCATTTCGTACATAAGGGGAACACAAGGAAAATAAATGGGATGAGAATATTTAAGGTAATCTTGCCTCGTTCGAAAATGATTCTATAGTTTTCATTGTACATTGCCTTGAAAATCATCCGCTTGACAAATATACATTATTTAACTTAGCCAATACTGAACGCAAAATGATACGGGATTATTAAGAATTATTAAGAAGTTTATATGGAATTTAATTGTGGAAACTCTAGTGAGAATAGGGCTGTTAAAAAATCTCTTGCCTTATCGAAACATTCTGCCTTGTTAGTTCATTTGTTTTGTTTAGTACAAATAGAAGTTTCTAATCTAGAAAGAGTTAAAGCCAGTTACAAAAAAAAAATCAGATGTAATCGATACTTGAAAACTAACGTCCAATAACCATTCTCCTTATATAATATCTTCCGCTACAGAGCACTTTGCGGAACAGAGATTCATGCTTCACTGAATATCAAACAAATGACGGCCTTCACCTCACACGGACGGTTTCAACTCGCCTCTATTTTGGTCATTTATTTAAATAGGTTTTTCGATGTTTCTAGAAAAGTTTGGGCGACGACCTTAAAAATAAATTGATTGTCTCGACTTGTAAGTGCGGAGGTGGTGAAATATACTGATTAATCGGCAGGACAAACCACTGGCATTTGTCTTGGAGATATTAAGAAGAGCACTCGAAGACCTATCCCCAAAACCCCGTTTATTAGTTGGGCCTTTAGGGTCAAGTACATAATGTGAAATCGACAAGTATTAGCTTGTATTTATAATCACACAAAGACATTTAAAAGAGAGTAATTATACTTTACTTCTCTTCCACTATCTTGCACACATATATACAAAATGTTGCTGATGCTCTGGATGCGTGTATGTCTCAATCATATGCAACACGTACATAGATGAAGGGAGTTGAAACAGTCGCTTGTTTGCGGTTAAAAATATTTGAGATTTATTTGGTGGCTAAATGCACAGAAAAGAGATAAACTCTTCTTCTAAAACTTTGATAAGGTATACATATATATCTCTCTCTGTCTCTCTCTCTCTCTCTCTCTCTCTCTCTCTCTCTATATATATATATATATATATATATATATATATATATATATATATATATAGTTTCCGTCGCCGATACTTCTATTGAATAACGTTTTCAGTTCTCAGTTTGAAAAATCTGGTGCATTCTAATGAATATTCTGGTTTTCTCATAATATATTCTCAATTATCTGAGGAAACCTGAACAAAAATTGAAAAAAATAAATTATGAAAAATAAAAATATACATAGATTATAGTATTGATTTGTGATATATAGCAATGTAGAGATTATATTGCGCCAAAGGTACACGAGTATTCTATCTGGCTTTATTGTTCCTGCATTTTACCTGTATTTTACAGCAAGTATTCCAATCAATAAGTAAAATGACGATCCTTCAAGCAATCAGAAGGAATCTGCAGATAAACAGTAAAATATTTATACTGCTCTAAAATAAATTAAAACATGCCTACATTGACAATCAGCTTTCAAATATTTGTCGTCATTATCTAAAACCTTGATACTCTGAAAAAAGACTATTAACTTAGACACCAAGTAAATTAAATGTTTCACCATAATGCATCAAAAATCACAAACATATAGCAGCCATTATTATAGACGTTATACAAAACAACGCATTTTATATACTAGATATTTTTTCTACAGAAGACGTTATCTCGAAATTAGTTTAATATATTTATTGATAATAATAATAATAATAATAATAATAATAATAATAATAATAATAAAGATAATTATTTTCTAATTGTATTTTAAGTCACTTTGACTTTATTAAACTCATTTTATTTGTGTTATTCCTATTTTTTTATCTATATCTTAAAAACTGTTTTGTTTTCCACACTTCCATTGACACCTTCCTTGCGTTTTTTAAATCGCTGTAATATATATATATATATATATATACATATATATAAATATATATGTATGTGTATATATATATATATTTATATATATATATATTTATATATATATATATATATATATGTATGTATGTATGTATGTATGTGGGTCTGTGTATATATATATATATGTATATATCTATATACATATATATATACATTAGTATATTAAATACACATATATATATAAATATATATATATATATATATATATATATATATATACATCAGTATATTAAATCAGTATAATATATCTTTCTATATATATATATATATATGTGTGTGTGTGTGTGTGTGTGTGTGTGTGTGTGTGTGTATATATGTATGTATGTATGTATGTATGTATATTATATACACACGCAGAATGAACGAGGATATTCGTACACCCATCATTTTTTAATATTTTTTTCCAAATTCCAGATTCTAATGCCCGTATGATGCCAGGATTTTTCCGTGTTACTCTTAAGGTAGGATTTATAACTCTTCCCTGATAAATTATGTAATAAAAGTACAAATGTGTTTATTTATTTTTAATAATAAACCTGGAGATATGTAAAAAAATACGAATGCTTTACTTCTATTTTTCTTAATCGGGAAAACTTTAAAATCTTTTTACTTTATTAAAAGAAAGATTACTTGTTTATGTTTATATAACCTGCGCTTTATTTAAAAAGAAAGTAAAAACACAACAAACACATTGTAATTTTAATTCATCAGGTTTTTAATATTTATTTCAATTCTCACAAGTGAAGAGTCATAAATGCCACGTTAACAGAAACACGTTTCCTTTTTTCTTTTAAGTTAAAATTTTTAACAATGTAAAAATATTCAATGACTTTTGAATTATTTTGTTTTACGTAGTTGAAGATATTATTAGCAAAGTAGTAGACAAAGAATTAAAAGTCCAATAAGATTAATTACACTTTTTAAAACTAAAATAAATGCTATCATACATTTAATTCTTAATCCATTTTGCTTAATAAAACTCCGACTAGAGAAACATAACAAATAAAAGTTTGCATTGTTTTACTACTGTGAAAACTTGCAAATTGAAAAGAATGTCCAATTTTGGAATTTAAATAAAGTTTCTGCACTTTTTATTAATTTTCAATTTACTTTTAAATTTCCGTTCGATATTTCCGGAAAAAAAATCGTATGCATGTGATATCCTTCAAGCATTGGAATTATTTCAATTTATTTATCTATCTATTTTTTAATTTATGAAAAGTAACAATAAATCTAGGCCTATGGTAAGATAAAAAAGAAAACAATTGGTTCACTTACTTATTAGGTTAGTGCAAAAATAATGACGTAAGAATGTCGTTTTTTGACGTATTTTTTAAGGTCAAAAACGACATTATTACGTCATTATTTTTGCACCAACCTAATATCTAATTTTCTCTCACTAACAGTTCACAGACATGAAAAATCAAAATCAAAGAACTGACTCCAACATTTAGACTTCTCACATAAGTCTGGAAATAAGTGTGGATTCACTAAATTCACTTAATTCAACACCATCATTCCTTTTAAATATGTTCAATTTTTTGACACCTTTTCCTCATGTCTTTCAAACAGGGTTTATCCCCACCCGGTGACAACGCGTTTTGGAGATATTTTATTTTTATTGTTGGCTGTGTTTGATCCAGCTATATCAAAGACAAATTGGCTTCATTTGAACCCTATCTTCTGTATCGCCGCGTTTTTGAAAAAAATATTGAAATTATGCTCTTGTTATTTTTCTTCTCTGAATACCTACAGCAGACCAAAAGTGCCGCCTGGGTTGGACAGCCTCCTACGCCCATCGTAGCTACGCCACTGCTCTCTCTTTCCTCCGTTCCCAAATGTCCACAAGTGGAATAATTCAATAATATTCTGCTTTTTGTCTGACCTTTTCTTTGAGTGAGAATTTTAATTTTGAAGGTTAAGAGCTTGGAATATGACCCCGAATTATAAAATCTGTTTTAGTTTTTTTTTTTATTTTATTTTATTTTCCTCTGTTTAATGATTTTTTTATGATGCTTCCGCGGGTTTGGGGGTGGGGGTGATGTACCCTATAAAAAATGATAACTATCACTCTCATTGGCGTCGTTAAATTGAACATTTGTCAAATGGCATTCTGTGTCCACCTTACAAAATTTAAGCTATGCTAATTTTTTTCTTTAATTTTATTTTAAGTCTCTTTAACTTTAATATTTTCACTTTATTTTTTTTATTTGGTTGTGTTAACCCTCAATGTATAATTATGTCAACCACAAACTTTCATTTGGTGGTTATAGTTCATGCTATTTCATGCAGCTATACTGATTCACTGAATAGAGTACAAGACGATGAACACTTGAATCAGGGACATCTGAATATTCCTCTACTCATGTGCAGGAAAAACTCTTTAGTCATGTTTGACAGTCGTACCAGAGTTAGTAACTTGAAAGAAATTGCTCCTTGGTGGCAAGGATAAAATACAAAAAATGCAAATGTCAATGATTACGAACAAAGAAGTATACCAGATCGGACGCCACACGGTTCAACGTGGGCCTCGCAGCTGTGACAGGAATGAGCTTGAGGCCGAAAACCTTGTCACTGCAACAGACTCTTCCAACGACGAAGAAACATCTGGACCCCAAACTCGGATTATTTCCAACCATTGACCATGTGACTCAATGCCAAACAACTAATATAAAGACATCGAACGAAATGGTCACGCGAAGAGTATCAAAATGTCATGACATCCTTTTTTACCGCATACGAATATCCACAAAAAGAACATCATGGATCAGACATACCAAACATAGAGAACTATGGTAAGAAGTAAAATAAAATACCTTCTCAAACCAAACCTGCTTGTACGAAGCAAACGATTCTCAAATGGAGAAATACATAACCTAAATATAAGTCAGAATAAAATAATCCATCATCCAAATAATAAAGATATGAGTGTAGAAATAAATAATATGCCAGAGAATGAGGTAACAAAATAAAATAACTGAGATACGAAATAATAATCTCCCAGGAAACAAATCCGAAGAATCTACCTGTGTCATAACATGCAGGTATACAGATTATGTCACTGAAGATGAGTCAAACTGTCTTGGGGTAGAAATCCTTGAAAATCACAGAGGTGAAATCATCGAAGCGAAATACCAAATCATCCAAGTACTCAGAAGAGTAACACCCACACAAATGTTAGACAGAGACCAACTCCAAAAAATTGAAATGACAAAGTCCACTAAACACTTTATGCAAATATACAACGACGGAGAGGAAACGCTGTTAACGGTCAAATCACTGGGAAACACCAGTGAAATAAATAATGTCATATAAGCAACATGTTTAGCAGCTATTGGGAAGCTTGGGATAAAGACAATGAAAATATCAAAACAACAGACAAAAAGAGTCAACTTAGAAGGCAAAATTGACGTAATAAAGGAAAACAGATGTGAATTATCGATAGTAAAGATCACAAGAAAACCAAACGTCTCAAGACGAAAATTCTGCAAGATCAAGCGGAGATATAAAATTAAATCATTTAATGAAATTCCAACAATCAAGGAAATGTTAAAAATGAAACTGCAATTAATGGTACAGAGAAAACGAAGACACAAAAAACCTTCTTGGTTCTATCGCCAAAATCAAATATTTCAAACAGACCTTAAGAACTTTTACAAGAAACATTGAAAAAGCAGTTATACATGTCAAAAATCCACCATCAATTGAAAACGTGCAGAAATTTTGGAGAACATTTGGAGTAGCTCAGAAGGAGTTAAATCCCAACGCAGAATGGATCCAACGTGAAGAACCAATATTGCATAAAACTGCAAAAGAAATTGAAAATATAACCACGAACATTGTTAGGCAAGTTTTAATGAAATAATCAAAATCAAAATCCAAGGGAAATGACAAGGTACCTAATTTTTGGATATATCATATAATATGCTTCCATAAACCTATTGTACAAACATTATCAATGCTTATTAATAATCTTAATGGACTTCAAGAATGGATTACTGAAAGTATTAACTATCTCCTGACAAAAACGGGTGAAACAGATGATCCGAAAAATTATAGGCCATTATCATGCTTGTCCACTACATATAAATTGATCACATCTGTCTTGACTTAATATACTTACACTTTTCTCGAAGCAAAATCTCCAGTTAATATATCAGAAGGAAAATCGTAATTGGCAAATGTGCCAAAGCCACATTTTACCGATGTCGCCACAGAGCAGAGTTTCTGTTAGAAAGGTCAATTTTACTGGTTTTAAACTACAATTTTCCATGATTTTCGCAGTACATTCATATCTGCTCGATGTGTATCCAAATGTAAACAGGCCGGTAAATGTTATTAATATTGTTTATTATAAACAGAGCATTTACTTAAATATTTGTATCTATAAAAATGTCTTAAAATAATTGTCGGGCTTTGTCCATTTCATAATTTGTGAATTGTCATTTGTTTACATTTGGATACGACCTTGCTAACCAAAACGCTCATCGGTGGCGAAATCAGTAAAAGAACGTCAGAGTGTATGACGGTTCCATATAGGGTACAGGCTGGACACCTGTCGAAGGACGCGTATTTTCTATGAAAATTTCTCGGACATTCAGGCCAGTAAATGTTGTTAATACTTTTTAGCATCATTTACTTAAATATTTGTATGTATAAAAAGAATGTATAAACATAAAAAATGTCTTTTATATATATATATATATATATATATATATATGATAAAACATATCATTGATAGGTCAAGTATATATATATAGATAGTTTTCTGGGCACTATTTCAGCATCGAGAGTCAAGTATCTGTTTCATGCTTGAATGCAATCTTAAGGCAATGTGCATTGCGTGGTCCAGCCACTCGCCGGAAATATTAAGGTAAGCAGGGACTAATCTACATCACAAAACTTTGTAAACGGTTAGTAGAGTATGAACTAGATGCCATAACAAAAATACAAACATTACTACGTACTACGAAAAGATGAGAGATGCTGATCTTGAAGTGATGCCGTATATAGAAAAAGAAAACAACTCTAATATTTTCGTTTGTATAAACAAAAGAGAAAATAACGATATTCTCGACCTCAA
Organism: Acanthosepion lycidas; assembly: GCA_963932145.1. NCBI lineage: Eukaryota > Metazoa > Mollusca > Cephalopoda > Sepiida > Sepiidae > Acanthosepion > Acanthosepion lycidas. The sequence goes on from OZ010582.1 coordinate 7,799,994, forward strand.
AAAAACTGCACTAGTCTCCTGAAGATACAGTTTTTTAAGAGATAACTTCTAACAAGATAGATATCGGATCCATCTAACTACACACAATTTTTGGTGCTTTTTTTTTTCCGAGTGGTCTCTGCCTGAAAATTTATAGGCTCACAATGCAAGAATTATGCTAGAGCTGTGAAATCTTGTATGCATAAATTTCATCTTTTTTTTATTAATATGTGCACTGTTTCTGTCAGGTAAAAAGACATCTGTCTATTAACCGAATACTGTTTATTTCGTTTATCAAGAAAGTTGCCAGCAACATATGAAATCATCTCCACTATGATAGTTCTTCTGAATCACGACCTTTTACATATTAGGCAACATATGATAACCAATGCAGGAGAATCAATATTGTGGTCAACCTGTTAAAACCAGTTACACACAACCTTCACTGAAATGAAGAACTTGTGAACTGAAGCATTTTGCAAAAGAAACAAGAAACCTTGCGTCGGTTTTGCTGGGCGTTTGCCCTTGATAGCCTTTCATAACTGACTAAACAAATTGGCATTGTAATAATTCCCATTGATGTTGGGGCCTTTACAGTGAACTCAATGCTTTTGCATTCTATCGAACTGTGCTCATCGCCACACATGCAGATGAAATTAACTTGGCTTTCTATGGGGCAGACGAAGAGTTATGTTTGTCTCAAGTTCAAAGTTATATACACAGCACTCACTATGCCCTACGAAACATTCAAGGAAATGATGGGGATCTGCCTCAACGTTACATTCTCCTGTGATGTGCTCAGTCTTTTGCACTTGTGATCAGGCTCAAAATATGTGGCGTCCACCGAACAGTAACATTATCCTTCGACTTGCCTAATTAATTTTGTAGAATATCCAAGTTCTCTCAGCAGATAGGCTAATTTGATTTATAATCAGTTATTTGGCATAATTTGTTATGCGATGAAAACGATCAATGTTTATAAAAATGATATAGGTTGCAGAACCTCCAGATCTTGTGTCATCACTCCCTTTCTCTCCAAAATTCAGCCACTAAATTTTACAGTCTTGATAATCTGTGCTATCATCTTCTAATGTAGCAAGCGTGCCAGGACGAATGTCCTTGTGAACTAGACCCATTTTGCTACCACGCCGGTCAAAATGAACCTGGGTACACCAGCAATTTAAAAGGTGGGTTCACGTTCGCCAAAACCTCCTGATCAGAGGCCTTGCTGTTGGACGTAGTTTATCGTCTTACTCAGGTTTTACTGTAGTTTATCATCATAACCAGGATATTAGAAAAAAACGTTTCATAATTCCGTC
>OZ010582.1:7803791-7833791 GCA_963932145.1 Acanthosepion lycidas
AAGTCCTTAACGTATGTAGACATTAAAAATCTTCTACTAAATTAGATGTTTTCCAGCTTATTTGTCATTCCACCTTAATGTTTTGTTTTTTTCTCCTTTCTCCCCATTTTTCTTGAATAAATATTTAAACTTAGGTGTTTGTGTGTGTGGTTCTTTGGTCACTAGTTATAAATTTAAATATCGCCTATAAATATGCGTTTCTCTTTGCCTCGCTAGCGTAACATTCCCTGACGATCCGTTTAGGTGAAACCTAGGTAGGTTTGTCTGGGTCACTAGGTGTATCTAGGTCTGCTCTACGGTTGTATTGAGATCTTTTGTTACTTAGTTGTTTATTCGTATCGGGGTTTTTTCTTTGGACTTCAGACCTGCATCTGTGCGATTTTTTTCGGCAGTAGTTCATGTTTGTAGCTCTTTCTTTTTTTAAAACCTTTTTTTCCCTCGAGATTGATTTGATTATTGGCAAATCAAAAATTCGACGCTTTTTCGAAACGAGTCTAGTTTTCTATATTTGTGTATATATATATATATATATATATATATATATATATATATATATATATATATATATATACACGTAAAAACACACACACGTAGACAGGCCCCAGTACACACACACACACAACCATATATATATATATATATATATATATATATATATATATATATATATCCTTGGATGAATTCATGAAACTTGCTACCATGTGTGTCAAATTCTCTTTTGTCAAAATGATATAACAAATGGCTGGAAATTCCATGGATAGTACATTCATTCAAATATTTGCCAATATGTTTGTTTTATTTTACGAGTAAGTCTTAAGGCTATTAAAATACAGTATACGATTTCTGTGACGCCGAAGATGATACTTTTAGCGTGCTTGATAATGATGTTGATCCTGCGATTTATAAAATCATTTTTGATATTAATGAATTTCATTCAACTTTAATATTTAGCTGTCAAAATTGGAACAACCGATTTATTCTTTTTTCATGTGGTTTTCGTTTGTTTGGTTTAGTGCCCTTTTCTGATTACATTTTATGCCATATCTTTATCATGGAAATAACTTTTACGCGTTCATATACGTTCTTAAACGTTTGATTTTTAAATTGATTACTTCTTTAAATTGTATAACTAATGTCGTGTATTATTTATTCATTCAAAATGCCGTCCTGATATGACGATAAACTACATCCGCGTCCTGGGTAAGACGTTAAACTATATCCACCAGCAAGGCTTCTGATCATGAGTTTTTGAGGAACGTGGAACCATTTCTTAATTGTTGATATTCCCAGATCCGCCATAACTCGGGGTGGTAGCATCTGTTAGGGTAACAGCTATGGGCAAATATTTAACCATGAAACTTGGGTAAAATAGGTTTTAATATCACAAATACTTTGTAAAAAATTATTCCTAGCAATAAATTTTTGAAGAAAAAAAGAACTATTACAAGCAATACATTTTTGAAAAAAATACCAACAATATTTAAAAAAAAATAAATATTATTAGCAATACATTTTTGAAAAAAAAATATTACCAGCAATATTTTTGGAAAAAAAAATTATTACCAGCATTACATTTTTGAAGGAAAAATATTATCGGAAATAGATTTTTTACAAAACGAAATTTTACCAACAATAAAATTTTGTCGGCATTAAATAACCCATTAAGGTTGATATGTCGTAAAACAAACCAAACCAAACCAATTAATCAAAATTCTAAATTTCTTTTGAAATTTAATTTTTACAAGATATTTTTGGTGATAATGGATGTCATCTCGTTATTTTGCAATCTTGCATTTATTCTAAAGTTGCGTATTTAAATAAACCTTAGATATTTTGTCTGAAAGGTTTTCCGCGTAATTGTGAATACTGTGTATTTGTAAAGTTTGTACTATATCGGATAGGAAAGTATCAATTACTTTAAAAGTTTCTTATTTTCCTCATATGTTTATCCTACACGGCAATCTTTTCGTAATCATGGTCTATCTCAAATATGTTCAACCAGTCAAATTAAAAAATAACAAATATCAGATAATCCTATGTCGAATTGATAAGGCACATTCAGAATTACAATTAAAAACTGCTATAATCGATATATATGAATTATCTCCAGTCTACTCACAATAATCAGTAGAAATGGCTTTTGGTCTTCAACGTTCTTTGCCTTTAACATATAATTTTCTCTATGGTGCTCTCACACCTACATACATAAACACACATTCATCAACACGTGGTGATCTTAACTTATTATGAGATTTCTTCATCTGAGAATAGGTTGTAATCAAATCTAGAAAACCACGTCTACCCTACTACTTAATCGATAAGTGAAAGCAGAAGAAAGTGCCTCATATCCTTTCCAAAAACATTAAATCGAACTGAACAAATTGATGATGACGGAAGATGAAATTTGATTAGCGATTAAATTCCATGTTGATAAGTTTGCCTATACGAAAACAAATTTACATAGGTGTGTGTGTGCATCTCTCTCTCTCTCTCTCTCTCTCTCTCTCTATCTATCTATCTATCTATCTATATATATATATATATATATATATATATTATAATAATATTTTTTGTTTAAAAATATGATTCCTTCGCTACATAAGAGTTCTCATGTTTCAAAAACGAGAGCCGAAATCATCATCATCAGCGAAGGAATCATATTTTTAAACAAAAAATATTATTATAATATAAGCTCTACTTCTGTATGGAGCACTGTCTTCTTAAAAATAAAAACAAAAATACTAAGGAACCCCGGATTATGCACCCAACGTGTTCTTTTCTATTTTCTGCATACCTGCACAAGGATATATATATATATATATATATATATATATATATATATATATATATATATATATATATATATGTGTGTGTGTGTGTGTGTGTGTGTGTGTGTGTGTGTGTGTGTGTGTGTTCATAGTTATCATTTTTATCCGTATGGTAATAAAGTAAATTTTTAATCAATGAATTTTAATGGTTACTGCTCATGCATTCATCATGTTTTAGTAATACATTTTGCTCTCTGTCAAGATAAGTTAATCGTAGCAAATGTTTCGCATTTCCATTATGTATTCTGTGCTTTCATCTTCATATACAGTATAATTGCAATCATCTAAACGGAACGTAAAACTCAACAAATGGATTCTTTGGCTACATATGGCTGACAGTTTAATGGTTGCACTATTTTAAATGTCCTATACTTGATTTACAATTATTTGTCATTATGATAATATACTAGCAATCCATCTGATTTATAAGTTTCATTAAAGATGACTGAGAATATACTGCGATGATTGTTTTTTGTTCCATTTTTCTTGCATTTGTACATGAATTTTATTTTCTGCACATAAAGTGTGTAAAACTGTCCAAATGTTCTATATATCCGTGCCATCAATAAGGAAGTTGTTTTTATTTATAATTGAAAATGGATATGCTATATGTGTGTGAATGTGTATGTATATGTATGAATCCAAGAACAATTGTACAGAAAAACTGAATCGCAATACCTTGCCAGCCGTCATATATATGTATATATATTAGGTTGGTGCAAAAATAATGACGTAATAATGTCGTTTTTTGACGTTAAAAAATACTTAAAAAACGATATTATTACGTCATTATTTTGCACCAGGCTAATATATATATATATATATATATATATATATATATATATATATATATATATATATATATGTGTGTGTGTGTGTGTGTGTGTGTGTGAACGGCTCAAACATTATATCCCACGGTTACATTATATTATAATGGAATCATAATCGCGATCCAAATCATCAGACACACAAATTCAAAAAGAAATCTGAAAATATAACTCCGGTTATAAAAAACATAATTTTAGTTAGAGTTTATGGGTAGGGAGCCACACATACACTCTAACTAGAAATTTGCGATATTTAAAAACAAAGACGATGGAAACAAAAAGAAAATGAATATAGATGAACGTGTCGCGATTGCAAAAAGTTAGTTGAAACGTAATTAAATAGATAAACCGGTATAAAAGAAGATCATGAGGAAGAAAGCGGACAAACACTTGCTGCCTTTTGTGAGTATAATTTCGCTCTACCGAAAACTCATCTTCATTTTTCTCTAGTTTTTAATTCTTTATTTTTTAATCTTTATTTTTTTCTCCCCCTCCTCGTCAGTGCGTTGACCATAGTAACACATTTTTGTCCTGATCATTCTAATCTGTTTGATGGTTTAGTTAGAATTCCCGATTCGAAAGAAAAATCAGAAAAAAAAGGAAAATTGACGCTTTTGGCTAGATGCGAAAGTCTCTCGTCAGTATTCTCCTGATCTAGTTGGCCGAATCTTCTTGCTTAATAAAATGTCTGAACTTGGAATTGTTTTCGCCGTTTATTTCTCCAGTTGTTCTTAATTTTATTGAAAGCATGAGCCCACTATTTGGTAAGGGCGGAGGATTGGCTGTTGATACCCCCACAACCCGGTCGATGCTTGAACTTAAGGTAAGCCGTACATTCACTTGTTATCACGAGGAAGAAAGCGAACAAACACTCGCTGACACGTATGTTGGGGCATTTATTATGACATACCAATAAATCCGGATAACCATATTTTCTTCTATTTCTTTTTAGAAAAGACAATGGGACTTATACTAAGTTAAAATGTAATGTTGCGAAAGGGTAAAATCCAAGTGTCAGCCAAGCCTCTTTGCCAATTACCTCCCCCTCTTATTCTTCCCTCTGTTTTTGTCGTTCTTGTATGTGTTATATGCAATAGGAGTAGGTAGGCGTTCCTACCGCCCGGTCAACACCCCCCACTTCTCTTGGACATGAGTAGAGGCTTACGCCTTGTTTCTTGTTTAGGAAAGATTTCCCGGTACTCTCTCTCTCTCTCTCTCTCTCTCTCTGGCCTCTGTATTAATGCAGCTCTGTTTCTCCCGTGATGTGTGCAGTCTGTGGCATCACCTATTCATTCTTAGGGTACACTGTTGACAGTTCTCTGGTTGCTGTTTCCGACTGGTAGCTAGCAGCCCTAACTCTTGCGTAGCGTCTAGAGCGGCCGCTTTGATCAACAGTTGTATAATACCGGGGTGTTTGTAGTGCCATGTCGCGCATGGAAAGGTGTACATGCAGTCACCTCCGGTGGGCAACCCTGAGGCCACATTATGATGCAGGCTGTGCCAACTCCTCTCTGTCCACGTTTCTGTCGATAACTGTCTGTTTCTTTTACTTCGGGCCTTCTCATCTTCCAACCAAATTTCCACATGACTTATAAACACCGAAAAAGTAATCCTAAACCAGCCACTCAAAAATCCCCTAAACTCCTCAACATTTCGTTCTCCAACATCCGTGGCATTAGAACAAACATATGCAGTATGGAATCTTTCCTCACTGCAAACTGCCCGGATATACTGGGTCTCTGTGAGACCAACCTCGTCTCGTCGATCCCTTCCTCTGCTCTCTCGATCCCAGGCTACCTCCCTCTCCACAGAAAAGACTCTCTAACCCACATGCACGGCCTTGGTGTCTACGTCAAGGACTATCTCCCTCTGACCAGAGAGTTGTCTCTCGAATCGCCAGACCAGTCATATATGTGTCTTCGACTATCTCTTCTCAATGCAGTAAGCTATCTCTTCTTCCTTTACCGCTCTCCATCCTCTCAAGATTGGGATACTCGATAGCATTTCTGACAGCATAGACCATGCTCTCTCCCTCCACCCGTTTGCTCAGATATTTGTGTTTGGCGACTTTAACGCCCATCACACCATGTGGCTTAAGAATGCTACTACTGGCCACGCAGGCATTCACTCACTTTTTCAGTATCTCAATCCCTCACACAGATAGTTAACTTTCCCACTTGTTTTGCCTTCAACCGGGAAGATAATGCCTCTCTTCTCGATCTGTGTTTTACCTCCATCCCCGAGTCCTGTAGCGCCACGCAACTCTGCCCTCTTGGTAAAATCTTATCATGCGGTAGTATCTGTTAACATCTCCTTCAACTCCACCTCCTGCAAAGAACCTCCTACCACTAGAACTTCGTTCTACTATCAACGAGCTGCTGACTGCAATAGACGTCTCTTTGCCTCCGCCCGTAACGAGTGTAAGCGTGTCCTCAACGATGCTAAGTCACTATTTGCTGCTCGGATAAGGAGCGTATTACATCTCGCAAATTTGGCTCCAAAGATTATTGGCGTCTCTGCAAGAGCGTATTGAACAATTGCAAACCCTCTATTCCTCCTTTATTCAACCAGTTCGAAGTCCTGGCCTCCTCTACCGACAAGGCTGAATGCTTTCCTCGGAAATTTTCATTCAACTCAGCGCTCGACTCTTCCAGTGTACCCATACCGGACTTCCCTCTTAGAACTGAGGCCCTATTGAGTAGGTTACACATAACCCCGTTTTTGGCATTGGGTATTATCTCCAATTTAGACCCCAATAAGGCTAGTGGTGGAGATGGCATATTAGCCATTGTCTTGAAGAAATGCGCGCCTGAACTGTCGTCCGCCCTCTCTAAACTATATAACTACTGTCTCAAAGAATCTTGTTTTCCTGACTGCTGAAAATCCTCTTCGATTGTTCCTGTCTTTAAGAACTCTGGCGACCACTCTGACCCTTCTAACTACCGTCATATCAGTCTCCTTCACCTCTTCGGCAAAGTCTTCGAAGCCCTAATCAATACCGAAGTGGTTAACCACTTTACATCCCAAGATCTGCTCTCAGACAAGCAATATGGCTTACGCTTTGCCCGATCTACAGCTGATGTACTTACGGCCATCACTGAAACTGTCTACTAAGCTCTTCAAAATAACGGGGAAGGTCGTGCCGTGGCCCTACACATCTCCAAAACGTTTGATAGGGTTTGGCATGCCGGCCTTCCTCGCAAGCTGCAGGGTTATGGCATTACGGGTCGATTGTATGACCTAATACAATCATTCCTGTCAAACCGTGAATTGAAGGTCGTTCTCAACGGATTCTCCTCTAGTTCCTAACCCACTAACGCAGATGTTCCTCAAGGCTCCATCCTAGGCCCCACTCTATTCCTTATCTACATAAATGATATTCCTGACGCCATAAATTCCCAAGTTGGCATCTACGCGGATGACACCAAAATTTATTCCTGCCTCAAAAACAAATCTAGTGTCACTGACAAAACTAACCTGGCCGTGCGTCACGAAAAGGACCTCCAATCGGTTGTGAACTGTGGCAGGAATTGGCTGGTCAACTTTAATGCCTCAAAAACAAAACTACTCTCTATTAATGACCACAGAGATCCTTCCCTGCCCTCCATTAGAATGTCTGACGCTCAACTTCTCGAGAGCACCTCTCTGCGGCTACTCGGTCTCACGTTGACTGCTGACCTGTGATGGAACAAATACACTGAGTCAATTGCTTCCTCCACCGCAATGAAAGTTGGATCCCTGTGCCGCGCCAGAAAATTTTTCTCCCCGGAATCGATCCTCCAGATCTACAAATCAACATTTCGTCCTTGCATGGAGTATTGCTTCCATATATGGCCTGGACCCACTTCTGTTCTTGATAGGCTCCAGAGGCGGAAATGCAATATAATTGGCCCTGCTCTCACATCTTGTCTACAGTCACTTTCTCACAGACGCGTCGTCGCCTCTCTCTGTCTATTTTACAAATAGTTTCATGGCAATTGCTCCGAGGAGCTGCATTCGCTGGTTCCCAGACTTCATGAATTCAAGCGTCCTACGAAGCTGGCATCCCGCTCTCACCCTTTCACTGTCGAAACTCCTAAATATAGCCGTCACTTCTACTCCAATATCTTCATGTCTCGCACCTCTGGCCTGTGGAAATCCCTTCCCTATTCCAATTCCCCCGATAGTTATAATCTTCAGCTATTCAAATGTAATGTCAATCGACATCTCCAGTTGCCTTGATCTATCCACTACCCTTCTCCTCATCCTTTCTTCTATCACTCCTATCTGATTTTGCTCTAAATTTTCTGTAACCCCTTGCGTCCTAGTGGCTTATCGCTTTGCTTGGGGTGAAACGCTTAAAAAAAAAGAAAAAATATATATAAATCATTGACCTCTAACTGAAAAAGGTATTTCTCCTTTCAAAAATGTTGAGATAAAGACCATCCAAGATATGTAACTTAGTTTCGATGAAAATAAGGATTCTCACGGAAAACCAATATCTATGACCATAAATCAGAAATTTTAATAAATTTAAGAAAAAAATTATTTAAAAACGAATTGGCATGTTCTTAGTTGTAGAATACCATATCTCGTTGAACAACATAACTTGGAATTTTTTAAAAAATTTGTCCATTCCTAAATTTTTACTGTCATTATTGCCTGAATACCATCAACGCTTTGGTTCAGAATGTAGAAACATAGTGAATACAAAGGCTGGGTCGGCCAGTGGTTGTACTGAAACTCAGAAATGTAGTGAACAGTAACTGAGTAGTTTTAAACAAGAACTAGACGAACTATCCCTAGACATAGTCAGTGGAACGAGAACAATTTCTGAGCGTTGATCATACAGATGTTTCACTTTGAATTTAACCTGATCGACATACACCTGTTGAAAGTTAGAGTACACATCAGTTCAAGCCGACAGTGGAACGAATTTAAATAATGTATATAATGATAATTCCTGATACGAGAAATTCGGACATAAATTATATCCTACATTTAATTAAGCTTGCACAGTGACTATGAAATGATTGCATCCATTGACTACGCAAACGTTACCGATTGTGTTTAGTTGTCACCTGTGCTGAGCTCATTCTGGACTGAATCGTATATGAATCATCCTCTTCCAAAGGAAAATAGTTGTTTCCCTGTGGCTCTTTAGTAAGTACCTGACTCATCTTGTTACCGTTACAAGAGACAGATAAGGCAGAAAATGGATTAATACTGCCATATATGGTCGAGAGCTGTCCAAACTTTCGATAGTGACCAAAACAATCCCCGCATTCTTACTGGCGACGAATTATATTCCAGTCTCCAATCCTTTTCTCACATCAGAACCCTTTCATTACTCTATCGTTATTTTCATGGAGAATTTTCATATGAACTACACTAATTAGTTCCACAAGCCCTAAATTTTAAGAACAACACTGCCACGCACATTGTACCGAGCGGAACAATTTCTGAATATCATGCGGCAAGTATTTTTATCTAGCAAGTCAAAACAAAATCAGAACATTTCATACAATTCCAAAGCATGAACCACCTGAACGGCAATCAGATCAATAGATACTATATTATTTATTCATTCTTCTTTTTATGTGCAATATCACTTCATGACGTAGGCGATCATGGCTCTCCACTTCTTCTTGTCAGATTTACCTCTTAATGAAATTTGCTTTTTGTTAATTCTCCGTAAACTTGATTTACGATCCATTTAAATAAGCCCATCAAGAATTTTAAAATCTGCTTTCCTCTGTCCCACTTTCCCCCAACCTGTCATGTGAGTTTCAAATTTTCCAAGCCCCCCTTCCTCATTATGTGCCCCAGAAATCTCAATTGCCTCTTTGTGATGTTATTTATAAGTGTCCTTTTTGTTTCAATTTTTTTCCGTCCTAGGTACGACGTTAAACTGCATCCAACTGCAAGGCCTCTGATCCGGAGGTTTTGAGGAGCGTCGAACCACCTCTTAATTGCTGATATTCCCAGGTCCATCCTGACCCGGGGTGGTAGCACCTGTTAGGGTCCCAGCTATGGGCAAATAGTGAACTCCCAGTCTAGCCCGTGTCCTTGATATGACAATAAACTACATCCGAGTCCATGGGTATGACGGTAAACTGCCTCCACGTCCATGGTTATGACGGTAAAATGCATCCGCGTCCATGGGTATGACGGTAAGCTGCATCCGCGTCCTGGGTATGGCGATAAACTACATCCACATATTAGCTATGGCGATAAACTACGTCCAACAGAAAGACCGTTTTTGAAAAATTAAGGTTGTCGTCTATACGGTTTTGGAAAAGTAGTATTACCAGCTATACCTTTTCGAAGGAATAATATTGCCAGCAGTGTGTTTTTGAAAAGTTATATTACTAGCCATACCTTTTTGGAAAAATAATATTCTCAGCTATGCGTTTTTGGAAAAATAATATTACCTGCTCTACTTTTTTGAAAAATAATATTACCAGCTCTACTTTTTTGAAAAATAATATTACCAGCTAAACGTTTAAAAAAAGAAAAATATTACCAGATATATGTCTTTTAACAAAATCTTATTCAATGGAATTGTAACTGGGGTCAAAACACTGTGAAAGGATGATGTTTTAAAAAAAAATTAAAAAATAATGTTGCCAGATATATGTTTTTGAAAAAAAATAATGTTGCCAGCTATACGTTTTTTGAAGAAAAAAAATAATGTTGCCAGCTATACGTTTTTTGAAGAAAAAAAATAATGTTGCCAGCTATACGTTTTGGGAAAAAAATAATGTTGCCAGCTATACGTTTTGGGAAAAAAATAATGTTGCCAGCTATATGCTTTTTAAAGAAATAATGTTGCAAGCTATGCCAAAATCATTTTCGGCATAAAGTGACCACTAAGGCTGGAATGCCGTTAAACAAATCAAAGAAACAAAATCAGTTTTTCTCTAAAACCTAGTCGTTTCTCACATGTTTAATCTGTGGTATCCTCAGTTATTTTATGTCGAAACACATTTCTGTAGTGTCAAGTGTCTTCTTCATCTTTGAAATTTATTAATCCAAAATTTATCTTGGATGCAATAAAGGATAACAAATTGATAAATTTTCATATAAAAATCTACAATAGCAGTAGTATGCATATTTTTATTATATGCGTTTTCAAATGAATTTATGTTAGGTTAAATTTATTTTGCTAATATTTGATGGTTAACAGAAACATATTTACACGCGTTTACAATGAGATAATTGATATCGCTAAGCTCAAAAAAACAAAAACAAAAAAAAAAGAAAAAAGAAAAGAAAATATTGAGTGTTGATTCCTGTATACGAATCATACAATTCAGTAAATGCAGTTTTATATGCCGTTGGGCTATTAAATATACGCGCTTAAAATAAAGTAAACAAAATGAAAACATTTATAATAATGAAAGATTTCAAGGATTTTTCCCTTCTTGCATTTTTAAGTAAAATCGTTCGACTGCACACTTCCATTTCACACGTGTTGAATGTTTTGCCTTTGAAAAGGAATGACACATTCCCACCCAGCGTTCCATCATTTTCTATAAGGATTCTCGTAGTTACATTGAGAGTTGGAAAAAATGCGGTGAAGGTAAATTCCTGCCTTCACTATCGCAACCAAAGAGCTCAAACACATTAAACAGCCTGAAAACTTTTTTTTTTTTTTTTAACAGACAGAAAGAAATCTGGTTAACACATATCGATTCAATCCCAACCCAACCTAAACTTCACAGCATTTTTATCAACGCCAGATAAATGCGCCCGATAACATGCCGTACTGAATGCGAATATTGCTATGCTTACGGGAATGGGAGAGGAAACGGCTTGCATATTTTAGCGGCTTTTGATGGCTTCCCCTTCCGGGGAAGACCTGAAAAAATAACCGTCTAGACTGAAAACGGTGGATAAGCAACTACATGAGAAGAACGAGAGCCTCTCTTCGTTGTCTGGCAAAATCTTCCGCTATGAACCCACAGTCACTTATTTCTAAAACAAAATTTGACTTTAATTTATTTGTTGTCATTATCAAAAATAGTCTTATCTCATACATTCGGTTCATATATATATATATATATATATATATATATATATATATATATATATATATATATTATGTGATATTTTTTTTCTATTTTATTTTTCGTTTTTTTTAACGTTGCATTATCTGGCTTGTTCTTCTTTTATTTACTATGGCTTCACAAGATTTATATCTTTGATCGCATCTCAATAGGAATTTTTGCCTGGAATAAAGGATTTCTGAGCAAGAGAAAATGGGCGAAAATTCTTCGTTCTTTTCTGTTTCTATAATATGTCCGTCGTAGTCGATTTCTTTTATCGAAATTTTGTATCGGATCATGCAAGTTTAGAGAAGGCAAGCAAATAACGAATGACTCACACACATCATAAATTTAATTAAAATAAGTGAATTAAAACGGCTGCCAGCCAAATGGCATTAGTATTAGTGTCTAAAATAATGCCTGCTTGTTAAAAAATATAGAAGGAAATAGTAGAAAAAAAACTTTAAAAAAACGAGCCTTTACGAAGCGATGGATCTCTCTGCAGAAATGAGTCATGCTGAATTCTCTGAAATGAATAACATTTGATGAATTAGTAAGGCTTCCAGTAAGCCACACAAAAGGGAAGAAGCTCTTGAAGTTTCTATAAAAAATCAATCGCAACAGGTTTTGGTGTACTGATAAAATTACTTCAAGAAAATTAATATTGAGATAAGTAAATGTTACTCTATATAAAATGTATTCTCATATTTTTATATTTATGTTTTTCAAAAATATATATGCAAAGCTGCTGAATAAGACGAAACACACTCACAAAATAAATGCATATATGTGTGTGTTAGTATGTGTGTGTGTGAATGTGTGTGTGTGCGTGTATATCTATCAGTCTCTCAGCCATTGTCTCAAACTCTCTTACTCTCAGTTTCACTAAAAACATGCATACATGCAGATAGATAGATAGATAGATAGATCGACGTGAAATTGGGATAGTAGAAACACTCTGAAAATGGAAAATTTATTAGTAAACTTTATACAAAACTCTGTTAAAGTATGCACGCGCGCTCACACACACATACATTTTTTTATCTCTAGGATAAATATAGGCAAATGTAAGAGTAAGTGTCCGTATACAATATATATATATATATATATATATATATATATATATATATATATATATATATATATACACCCTATAATGTAAAATAGAAACAGTGCTCAAAGTTAAATAACAGAGCTATTAAAGATATTAAAAATATATATAATGCCCTACATGGATTATGCAATCAGTGTTTCATGCAACCTGCAATCGTCATGAATTTGGGGTTTATACTGCTTGTTTAATATTTCTAGTTATCGCGAGATATATTATTCTTACGGTTTGATTATTAATTATTATTTTATTGTTAAATATTTAAATATGTTTAGTTTAACAATGAAAATAAAAATGAAATAAAATAAAATAAAGCTAAATAAAAAAAAATGAAATAAAAACTTATAAATAAGATCATACAAATAATAAAATAAATAAGTAAACATAATAATGATAATAATATCGTTGTTGGTATTATGATTACATTTTTAAAAAAGATAAAAATATTACTAATGCTTATATACTAAAAATAATTATAAAAAGATAATGAAAATAATTATCATAAATGTTAAATGTATTACAGACTAATAATAACATTAACTATTTAGTAAACTATAATATAGTAAAAATAATATATTAAACATATTAATAAATATAAAGTAAATAATTAGTAATATCAATACTAGTATTTGTAGTACTCGGGGCCGGCTAGACTATATTAATCTGAATCAACGTGCTTGAGTAGAAATTTGGTTGTAGGCAAACTCATTAACTCACTTCTTTTGTTTAAGAGACTTGGATTATTCAGGGTTTTTTTAGTTTTTTAATTATTTATATGATATTATTTATATGCTTTTATTTTTTATTTTATTTAATTTTCATTGTTATGCGTTATTTTTATTAGTATTTTAATTTATTTTATCGCTGCATATTTTAATATTATTATTAATTTTATTAATATTATTATTTTCTTTATTGATTTTCGTTATATCCTTGATTTCCAAACGCCCGCTTTATAATTTAAAATTTTTAAATTTAATTTCAATTTTATTTTTAATCTTAAATGTTAATGTGTGTGTGTGTATTCCTTCTGGAAACAGAGAGAAACGTGATAGAAAATTAATATATAAATTTAGAACAGTTATCCGAAAACATTCATGTGTATAATTGAAATGTAATTGACACAAAAATCCTTGAATTACTTTCATATCTTAGAGACATGGTAAGTAAGATGTAAAATACGTACTGTTCATGTTTTATTAATAATAAAAATTAATTCAACAACATCTTCTATTTTAATAATGATTATATAAATAATTTTATAATTATAATATTAAAAATGATATTGAATAATAATTCATGAAAAATGATGAAATAATTTTTCTTCAATGAATTTCGTAAATAATTTCCATTGTATTTACTTTGGTTTCAATATATACCTATCAAAATGAAAGTTAATCTCCATATATTTAAATACTTATGTAGTATTTTTTAATAATAAAAATTAAAATATTCATTAGGTTTTTATTCTCGTTCTTTTGCTTCCAAAAAATTTAAAGAAGGTTCTACTGTTTCGATATTTGGTATTCGCCAAATGTCATTCGGTAGAGTAAAAACGAGAGTTCCAATTGTTTATCGTAGAGCCCACATAAAACCTGAATTAGTCACCATGTTTGTTTTCAGCTTTATAAACTAACGATCTGGACATACGACTACCGCTTATTTGGCAGGGTTTGCTTTTACTGTAGTTGCAGTCATCAGTTTTGAGGATGTTGTTGCCCCGAAGGTTGTTGAATAGCCTGCCTAGAATGGAATTGTTGTGCCCAGCTATATACGGGTGGATGTTTTAGCAAAGCTGTAGTTAACTTAGATATTATTTTTGTTGATGATATCATTAAGTGTCGGGTAATGAATAAAGTTCCTGTGAATCAAATTAAAAAACAATCCAATGTTAGTCTTCACGTTTTTGTCGAAGGGGAGGTTAAACCATATAATACTAAGTCTACGAAGTTCCGGCCTAATGGCGTCCTTATTGCTGTTTGCCAAGAATTCGAGGTTAATTTTATGGTTACCAAGTTCTGCTGCTTCTACGTATTTGCCTTTATATTTGTCAAAAATATCTTTATTTCTAGAGCTGGTGGACAGTATAAATAGGACCGACATGGTAAGTTATTCGATATTCTAGGATGGTAGTTGGTGTGTTTGTTGATATATCTATGATTGTATGGTTTGTGATACGCATTAGATAGGTCAAATGTTATATGTAGATAATCGATAATTTTAGCATTGGTTTCGATGGCAATGCTTAGAACTTGGTCTTTGAAGGCTGTCAGCTTTTATTGTAACCTACCTGCACAGGAGTACAATCTCGTCGGCCCCATATAGGCCCGTGTCCTCAATATAAATTATAAATCCGAACCGCCAAAGTAAAATAATGTCGACTAGGTCGCAAGCATCTGCTGAATCAAACGCACCCATGGTAATATTAAAATCAGGATTGCTACGTTGGTCCACATGCAACCTTCACAGAACAGAATGGGTTTCTGAGACTACTTGCTCATCGGGCAGTTGATTTGCACTTATGAATCCAGATTCCATCTCGGACACGTTGACCCTGATTAATATAGTTTTGTCAAGTTTACAATAGCAGCGTTTCTCTAATTTAGAAATTATATTTCTTACTTCCAACTTTATTTTTAATCTTAATTGTTAATCTGAGCTTAAATTCAAAATCAAAATTAAACTACAATTCATTTAATATTTTTTTTAACTACAATAATATTCCACCCAATCAATAATATATCTCGCGAGGACGAGAAAATTGAAAAAAAAAAACAAACAAACACCGGTGTCAAACAAAAATAAAAATGAAAATAAATATAATAATTCCAACATTTGAAATTTGATTCGTCATTAAACTCGGAGTTGAACAATTAATGTTATATATATATATATATATATATATATATATATATATATATATATATATATATATATATATATATATATATATATATATATATAGTTCTGTTCTACTTAACGTATTGAGCACTTTATTTAGTTATTTTTCTTATTCGTATATTTTTTTGTCTTTGGAATTTGGACTTGGATGATAGACGATTATTTTTGGCTGACGTACATGTTCTTTGTTCTTTCTTTTTTTATACTTTTTTTCCCTTTTCTATTGCTTCGATTATTTGCAAATCAAGACACCGACAAGTACGTTTACCCACTAAAAATAACTTTCAAATTAATAAGAAATAATATCGGATATGTTTCAGCTACGAAACTGAAGCTAACAGATATGGATTCAGAGAAGTATCAAGGAGAAAAAAATACCTTCCTTGACAGATAATTCTGAATGTGTCCTCTCAGTTAGGCTTCATATCCAAACTGTTAGTGGCACGATTCGGCTTAAGAAGTGGTTTCCCTAAGGTAAAAAAAAGAATTAACGTCCGATTAAAGTCGGGCCCAGAAGTATACTTTTAGTGGGATTTCTCAATTTAGGCCGGCTGTTATTAGTGGCCCTGTTTAATAGAATAAAATAAAAATCAGTGTTAACAACACAAACGTGCCCACTAAAAATAAAGTTTATAATAATAAGATGTAAGAAAAAAATAGTCCCCCAGTATCCAGTATATCTTTTGTGACTTGAATAGATAAAAAGATTGTAATGAAGTCGCATTCACTTGATATGATTTTGAAATAAATTGTAGCATTCTATTATTGATCTAACAGTTGTATTTAAATAGCACATGTATTTTGTCGACATGTGTCTACACTAATTATCTATTATATTAGCGTTTATAGTAATAATGATAGCTAATTGCTTAAACATATATACATATAGACAAAAGTTTAGCAAGTGAGATCTTGCGCCTTCTCGGGCTAATGTTCTCCGCTGGCACAAAGTAGAAAGACTCTATTGAATCCATTTCTAAGTCAACTGCTAAGAAATTTCGTTTACTGTGTCGTGTGAGACAATTTTTCTCTGCGTAATATATCTATAAGTCTCCCATTCGCCCATGCTTAGAATATTGCTGTCGAATATGGCACGTTTTGTTTCTGCTATTTACTTAGAGATCTTTTAAGGAAGAATCAACAAAATTATTGTCCCTGATTTGGCGGCTCGGATTTACTCACTTTTCCACCGCGGTAAGGTTGCTTCTCTGTGACTTTTTTTATTAACATATTCATAGTAATTGTCAAGATTAGATCTTCGTTATGGTACCGTAGTTGGATTGCTCTTATTTTTCAGACCAGTCCAAAGACTAGCTAAGAGTCAGACGGGAATTTTTTGCGTTACATTTTGGAACGTTATATTTTTTGTGTTTCAAAAACTGTTAAGTTTAGTTATGTTTAATCATTAATTTTTCTTAGTTCTTTATTCTGGCTGTTGAGGGGTTTTGAATTTTCCTTTTTTGGTTATATTTTTTTATGTTTTCACTTTTCCCCGCCAGTCGTTTTTCCTTGTTATTATTTTTGCTATTTTAACACCTCATTTCACTGGACGTTTCATTCAATTTTAGTTTTTTTTTGTTTTTATATGTGTATACACACACACACACACACACACACACACATATATATATATATATATATATATATATATATATATATATATTAAACCATACAGGTAAACTGAATTGTCATTAACTTTTTCTATTTATTCTCTTGCTATTTTATCTTCAATGTGTTACTTCGTGCATTGTTTTTGTCTTCTAATTTTTTATTGTTATTTGCAAATTTTATTTTTAGTGTATCTTTTTTATCATTTATTTATCGTTTTATCAGTTTGTTATTATTTTCGTGTTTACATCGGCCATATTTTTTGGCAAGACTATTTTTTACGTGTCATCTTTTATTTTTTGGAGTGTCTTTTATTTGTTTTTTTGTTTTTTTCGTTTGGATTTATATATAAATAAAGAGAAAACCTTGTTTGCTGTTTTATTTTGTTGTGTGCATAAGTTTATTTCTTCAGTTTACAGTCGAACGTTTTTGTTGTCTCTACTTTTTTTTATTTACATTGTAAAATAATTTTCTTTCACTTTGAAGTATTTGTTTCAAATTCTGTAAATTTTTAAGTAACCTTTTATTTTTCACATCAAACAGTTTTCGTTAAACCGGCTTTTCTTTGTCTACTTATTTCTCATTTATCTTCTTATATTTATTTCGTGTTTATCCTTTTTGGCATTTCCTTATTTATTTGGTTTAAATATTCCCTCCCTGTGAAGAAGAAATTTTTTCTAGATTTCGTCTGCATTATATATTCTTCTGTTTCTAGAATTTTTGTATAATTTATTACTTTATGTTTTCTTTTTCGTTTTATTCAAATGAATGAATAAATAAATAAATATCAGGACAAAGTGAGGAAGAAGGAAAAGAAGAGAGAGAAAATTGACTTTTGTTGGCTTTGAAATATATATATATATATATATATATATATATATATATATATATATATATATATATAATAAAATTTGATTTAGGTCGGACAAAAACATTTTGGGAAAAATAAATGAAATACCCGATTGATAAGGATATAAAAAAAAATCTGAAAACATCAAGCAAACAGAATGTGAAAGAAATGGGAAAATGTACGGTGGCAGAAAAATAATCAAAATTCGGAGGAAACCAACAATGAACCTACAAAGTTAAATAAACTGAATAAAAGCGCGGTGGCTGAAAATGACCAAAAATGACCAAAATTCGAAGCATACGAGTAACAACAACAAAGGCAACAATGTAGCGATCGGGTAGCTGCCCTAATACGGAAAATCAGACATCTGTATTATCACCATTACAGACTTCCTCGAAAAAGCCAAGAGTTACAAATACCTTATCTTTTAGACCCCATGGAGTTACAGAGGGTTAAAAAACCAATTGTGTCAGTCTTTGTGGCTGACAAGTGCTCGCGTAAAAAGATGTCGTTCAACACGAGACATTGTTATCAAATTCTTAACGTCTCTTGGCTAAAACCCCAACGACTCATTAATGATAAAGATTAATTCATATCGACTAACGATGTCTTCATTTGCGATTTAATCCCTAAACACTTTATTTTAAAAACGGAAAATAAAGAGAGATGTACGATAATGTGTCTATATGAGCTCCTTCCTCAGATCCTAGGAGAACACATAGCCGCTTATCTTTTTCACTTTGGGAAGATACTCATTGCTTCCTCTGACGTCTTGAACGGATTATGGAGCTTCGAGATAATGATAGATCGTAACCCCTTTGTATCCATACCCAACTGCCTGGATGCCGATGTTAAGATATTGCTGGTCATCGTCACCAGCCGTAGACCAAGATATTTGACGTACGGCGAAACTGGTAACCTCTCTTCTTCCGGCACAGAGATAAAGTCCGCTGGATTTCTGTACCTCACCGAGCCAAATCCCCGTTTGGTCAAATATGTTTTTCCTGTCTTGCCTTTAATGCGCATGTCATCGATCAGGTCGGGTATGGTAAAACCCTCGTTTGTATCCATCTTGTGACCTCCATTTCTTGAAAAGTCATTGTGAACCGCTTGCGTTGTCGTGGTGAAGTAAAAGGGGGAATGTCAGGTCGTTGGTAGAGCCTAAAGTGAAGATCAATGCTGTGGAATCTCTATCCCTTGAAGACCCCATGCATAAGGATATAAAAAGTCCCACTCCGTCTACCAGTTCGAAGGCCGATTCTCCGACCAGTCATGACGATCAAATCAGAAATCGACGAATTAAATATAAACACTCACCCTTTCCAAAATGAACTTCCTCAAGAAGGCACCCATTCCCAAATCCTACCCCTACCAACACCCTTTACTCTTCCCTTTTCAAAACTCACATTGACAAATCACAAAAACCCGAAAAACTGAATCGCCAAAAATTACTCAACTAACTCCAACTAATATGCTACAAAAATATGTCTAAACCTATTTACTATACTGTGGAAAACGTGTGCCGGCTAACAAAGGAACAGGAAAAAAGAAGCAACACAGTAAGGAAAAACAAATTATCTTAAATACTTAATGAAAATCAAAACAATAAACGATTAAATTTGGAAAATCAAATGTTAGATGAATATTGACTGTGGTGAAATCTAGGTGGGTGGGCAACAAATATGGTCTATGATCTAGAAGGCTAACTCCATTTTGGGTATATTTTCCCCGTTAGGTGTTTTTTGATAATGATAATGTTAAAAATTGAAACAATATTATTCCGGAAGGATTACGCCTTTTGTTCACCACACCCTCTATAGAGCTTTAAAACTGGCTATGCCCTGAAACATTGGTGGTCTGTCTTCTGATGGTACCATCAAGAGTGAGATTGGAAAAGTCTCAATGGGACAGGCCATCGGTGTCCTCAGCTCTGCCATGTTCAATGCAGAAGAGCAACTCTAATTAGTTTTATAATGGCACTCTGTTTAGCTAGTATAAATGCTCGGGCCCTAAGGTCTGAGTCTCGAAGAACAAGTCTCACTAGTAAACTCTAGCGTCTCGAGGTGAATGCATATCTTCAACTCGCAAACGTGAAAACATTCTGTTTATTCAGCATATTTTGAGGGACGCTCGTGAGGAGTTTCCTGTCTGGTGAGTAAGTCTTTTGACACAGCGTGTGCTCTTGTCTTCGCAGATCCGGCAGGCAGGCTTTGCATCCTGGGTGCTTCTATAAAGAATGATGATCTCCGTCTTATTGGGCATTATGCGCCCAATGACCATGTTGAGCTACCTGATTTGTTTCGACGGATCGCGACGTCTCTACTTCTCGTCGGGTAGTTTTATCAGGCCATTAGAATGCTGTCCTTGGCTATGACAGAGGTCGTATAGGGCAAGATCGGATGCTGACAACTGGGATGTGAAACCATTTGAGACTTGTCGATAAGTACCGTAATGAACAGTCTCAGAATGTACTGTGAACTTGGTGGGATAAATTAAAATCACATAAGATCGTTTACTGCTGATTATATTCGTCGACACAATCTAGATAGATTAGCGGTGCAAATGGCATGTGAGGAAAAACCTGATCGGGCCATTAAATCCCGTGATAGTGGGGACATAGATTAGCTAAAGGAGAGTTGGCCTTCTTGCTTAAATTTCCCTCATAGAGACGGCTGAAGTGGCTGGGTGCGAGAGTCCTATGACAATGTCGGATATCTGGGAAGCTATGAAGCTACTTTTCCGTTAAAAATCTGCCGGGATAGATGATCTGCCCTACAGAGGGCGCTTGAAACGATCGCTCGTATTTATGCTTTTGCTGGCACTGATTTGAAACAGCTGGATGAAGCAGGCTCTACACCTCCACGCTTCACCAGGAGTATGATCAAATTCCTACGGAATGCCAAAACGGCGGAGATGCGATAGGTATCTATCGAACTTTAACGAGGCTAAACAGAAGAGACAATAATTTAATTCAAGTTCTTAGTCAGCTGCCTGCAGGTTGTATACTTTAGGCTGATTGGCTCCGAACAGACTGTTGATGTGAAGACCAAGACCAATCAGGACGACCTTCACATGGTACGCTTGATCATCGAGAAAGTTGACATTGAAACCGCGCTGATCAATTTAGATCAGTTAAGGCATAGGTTTGACCATCAAATTTTGGTGGCTGTCCTTTCGATGGCCGATTTTGGACCGTACTTTCGCACCTGGATCCGACTTCTGTATGCGTCTCTCGGTGTGCTGGTGGAAGTGAATGAGTTTTGATCGGAGATTTTCTTATTGTCACGCTCAATTTGTCAAGGTTTTCCGCTTCTCCCTTTGCTGTACGTTAATGCGTTGGAGCCTTTCCTTCGCAAGTTAAAGAGGAATCCAGTCCGACGTGGAATATCCTTACCTGTTTCTACCACCTCGGTCAGTTAATCCTCCTATTTTAGCGAAGTTTCGGTTCTTGTGACGAAAAAAGACGTGATTTAAGAAGACTGCAAAGATATCGGACGGTACGATAAGGTAACATGGTCAAAATCAAACGTGACAAGTCTGTTGGTTTGCGGTTGAGTGCGTGGAAGGAAGTTTCTCTTCCCGGGCATTCCTCTGAACAATCGGGTCGGTCAATATACTCAGCATCTTGTTCAGTCCCAATTTTTTGCTGGAATTCAGTTGGTCTGAAGTGCAGAACAAGGTCGAGGTCGCAGTTTGTCTTTGGTTACGGAGGAATCTTTCTTTAAAGGCGGGGGTGCGGAAGTATCTATCTGATTCTTCTTTACCGACTCGCCGTAATTCCACTTCCGTCAGTCACTCGAATTGCATCAATAGGGCTCTTATTCCCCTTCTGATATGGAGGTAACTCCCACAAGGTACCTCTGCAGATTTCTTACCGACACCCTTCTGCAGGCGGTCTGGGTATCCCTAGCGTTGTGTCCCATCATTCGTTTCGTATCGCGTCCTGGTTCCTCGTCAAATCGAATCTTTCGTAGTCATGCCATGCATGGCGACAAACTCGTTCAGGTATATCTACATTGTCGGCTATATATAACCGCTTTCTTAGATCCATTGTTAAAAAGTACTTCGGAGGGTTTAGTGACGAACGTCCTTCATCGTATGTTATGAACTCACGTTACAATATCACAAAGAAATGTACGAGATAACAGGAAAGAAAGCCGCTGTAAATAGTATAAAGTACATTAACAGTTAATGGAGTTTAAAATCTATTTTTGCGAAAAGAATTTATTAAATAAAAGATTTATAAATTTCAACCGACTGAAACAATAACTGTCCGGACAATCAAAGCCGAATATTTCCTTGTGTAAACGCCTAATATTTCCATTGAAATTCAAATATTTATTCTAAAATGGGACATTTAATGTATCTTTGTATACGGTTCATTTTTGGATAGTGAATGTTAAATTTTTCTCTGATAAAAATGAAAATGGTGGAAAAATTAGATAAATCTTCGGAATCCGATGCTCATGTTTCCAAAGAGAATACGAATAATTGTAGAGAGAAACAAAAAAATATTGGAGCATATTTTCATCTGTTATTCTCTGACATTATTAAAGGAAAATGATGGGATTACGAACTGTGACACGGTTAACCAAAGAAGACGTTGTTGTTGATCTGGTGGATTTGTAAGGTATAATATAAATTTTTTGTTGAAGGTCAGGATTTCAGCTCATACAAATACTGTTCTTAACTGGGCGGATTAAGGTAGTAATGGATAGAAAGCATCCGGAATGAAACAGGAAATATTTCTTGATTTAAACCCGGCAGAAATCGATACAACTTGTCGAGGATGACTAGCTGCATCCGTTATTTTTCCCTTAATATTCATGTTCATATTACGAATTATTATATATCAATTTGTTTTGTATTTCTAGAATCCTATAAAAACCACTTAAGCATGTTCATCACCGAGTTACATGAAAAATTCGAGGAAAATATCGTTGGGATGCCGCCTCGAAAAATTGCACTCATATATATATATATATATATATATATATATATATATATATATAAGTGTGTGTGTGTGTGTATGTGTGTGTGTGTGTGTGTGTAATGAAAGTCCGACAATTATTTTGAAGTCATTTTTATGTTTATACATTCTTTTTATAGATAAGTTCTCTGTTTATAATAAACAGTATTAAACAACATTTACCGGCCTACTCGTTCTCCGACAGGATTCGAACCTGTATATTATATGAAACCGTCATTTAGCCTGCGTGCTCTTAAAGTTTAAAGGCAGTAAATTCGACCCTGTTAATTGAACGATTCTCTGTGACACGGTCGGTTAAGAGCACTTCAGGCGAAATGACGGTTCCTTATAGGATAAAGGTTCGAATATTTTCTATGAAAATTTATAGGACAACTTAAATGTTGTTTATTATAAACAAGGCATTTATTTAAATATTTGTATCTATAAAAAGAAAGTATAAACATGAAAGTGTCTTGTATGTTTTTGTTGTGTGTGCACGCTCGTATATGTTCTCTATCCCACCAGTAAATCAAGAAATACATTTACCTTTTTTTTCATTGGCATATACTTTGTACTTAGTTGATCACTAACAGATCGGAAAATTTTATTGCCTCTGGAGGTGAATAGCTGGACATCCTGGTCTTTGAACGCCAGATTGGAATTCTGGCTGCTGATGATAACAAGCAGAAGCATATGCCCACTTATCTGACTCAGGGGGAATCAGGATTAACGGTGAACAGACAAAGTTCATGTACGTTGTTCCGCAAAATCAAACATATGTAATCATTGTCGCAGTAGAATCGCTCTAAGAAAATGTAAAAAAAAAAACACATTCGAGTATCTGGGCACTAAAATCAGAAAAGGAATTATATCAGCTTCAAATTCGCTAAGGCCACGACGTTTTCTCAGTGCCTCTAGCATATATGGGAGGTGAAAAAGATCAGACTTCAATTCAACCTGATGCTGCAAACATCAAATATTTTCCCGCTAACTCTTCAGATTAAAGAACCATGTAGAAAACAACATGAAGTCTTCTATGAAACATATTTACGCAGTGAAATCTGGTAAATGTGTGTTTTGTTAAGGACACTGTAGACACTTTACTAAGCGACCATGTAAATCGATATTGAATGCGTTAAATTTATGGTAAACAGTTAATCGTTTCTCTGTTCTTCGCTTGACTAACTTTTATCTGCTGGAATACGCTAACGTCGATAGCCAAAAATAATAGTGACATTCAGATTAGTACAAGATTACCGGTCTTTTGGACAGAAGTAGTGATCTATCCCTTGTTTTCTGTTTAGGATTGGAGTTCCGCTTACTTCTAAAGACTAATTCAACTCTATGCTTCAAACATCTTCCGCTAAACGCCGAAATTTCATTTACGATTTATTTTTGTATTTTTTCTTCTAAAGTCTTCTCATTATTTCTCACCCCAGTAACTCTTTGCTGCTTAGTGGCATTATTTCCTTGCTTGGGCTGAATTGACAAAAACAATTTCATTCCATATGTTAATTCTGGTGACTCAAATGATTTTTCTCATTTTATATAAAATTCCCTTCCGTCCACATTTCATTATAAAGCATATCTTTTCACAGCGTGATGCTCTTCCTGACACAAATACTTATAGTTTTGAAATTGGCTAGAGATTTAATTATTTCTTTCCGTTCTTCTATCGTCCGTTTCTTACACTTACCCGTTATTTTGAACATGAGAAGAGATCTACGTTTTTTTCCTTTTTAAGAGTGGGGTTCCATTCCTTCTAAAATTTACATCTACACTTCTCTACACTTCTACTCTTCTCTACACCTCTACACTACACTTTACACTTCTCTACATTCTACACTTCTCTTCACTACTAAAATCACCGCCTAAACTCAGAAATTTTATTTATTATTAATGTCTTTCCTTCTACAATCTTTTCTTTTAATCGCAGTAACCCCCTGTGTGCCAGTGACATTATCGCGTTGATTGGCGGAATTTAAAAAGTGTATAAAAATTGTTCAAGTTCAACATGACTTGACAAAACTTAAAATATAGTATTTGTGCGCTATTAATACCTACTTACGTATGCATAATTATTTTGTATGACTACGATAATAACTGCGGGATATATACACAAACATATATATATATATAAATATGAAAATCTATATTACATACACGCAGTTGTAACATATTCAGATCCTCCGTATTCAAAATATAAAGGAAAAGGTCATCTCAAATGAGAGTCATTTTGTGGAACAGATTATCCGGTGGATTTTTTCCCGAACACAAAATTTTAAGCTTTTCATGTCTACTGTCAATCGTCACCTTCCTTCATAAACCTTATAAACTTTATTTACTACAAACCATCATTAATCATAAATGCTTTATCAGTAACCTTCTACATTGAGGGACTCTCTATCCGTTTGTTAGATGAACTCTATTATAAAAAGAAATAAATTATTCAAAACACGTTAACGCTGGAACAATATAAAAAGTGACATATGTAAAGATAGATAGATAGATACATAGATAGATATTAGATTGGTGCAAAAATAATGATGTAATAATGTCGTTTTTTGACGTTAAAAAATACATAAAAAACGACATTATTACGTCATTATTTTTGCATTAACGTAATAGATAGATAGATAGATAGATAGATAGATAGATATTCTGGTGTGTATATATGTTTATTTTGAGTTCATTAATGTGTAACAAAATTGCCACTTAAAAGCTGTAATTCAACATACAAATACCAATATATTACATTTTTACCTACTCCAAACCCCAAATTAGCTTCTTTAAAGCCTACCATTCGTCTGTCTAAAGAGAATTCTCTTTTTAGTTCCATTTATCATAAGTTTTATTTCCGGCTGTCTCGACTTTCTTTCGACATTTATTGATTTAGTTTTAAATATCACACAGAGAATGAAATGCCAAGTTTTACTGTTATATTCATCTTGATGACATAGTCTCTGCATTGGTGTAAAAAAATAAATACAAATAAAATAAAAACTGACAGAGATTAATTCAAACTACAGTATATTACGGTTAGCGGAAATAGTTGCGTAATTCTGGAAAGCCAATGTTATTAGGTGGTGTAAAAATAATGACGTAATTATGTCGTTTTTTGACGTTAAATAATACGTAAAAAAACATTATTACGTCATTATTTTTGCACCAACCTAATATATTTCAGACAAAATCTATGTTGCCCAATACTGCTTTTTGAAAAAGGGACACAGGGTATATCTCTTTGGAAGAATAGGGCAACAGCATATTCCGACTATAATTTTACTTTTATTTATTAAATGTAATTAATCTTTCGAAAAACATTTAGAAGCATTCGAAGTTGATCATTCTTAATGCAAACTGAATCAGTTAGTAATATACGTGTAAGACATTTCTCCATTTGGAAACCTACCACATCTTTTAGGCAATGGAATTGTAGAAAATAGGACCAAAAGAGCCTCATCCATAAGTAAAAAAAAAAAGAAAACGATAAAAATAATAGACACATTAATAATATAAAAGTACCACTGAAAAATATCAACTATAAATATAGTTACAACGTCCTGGCCGTGTTTGGAAATTTAAAAACAAATCATCATTCTAAACACATATATATGGAAACCTACATATTAATTTAAAACAAAAATAGATCCATGATATAGAAGAGCCGAAATATAATATATCCGATATATAGAATATGTAGACAGATTTTACACACATTATCCACATGCCGTGTCAATCGTCTTTAATGAAATTTGACTAAAAGAGAGATTGCTGCCAAAATACACAAGTTTACACACACACACACACACACACACACACACACACATATATATATATATATATATATATATATATATATATATATATATATATATATATATATATATATATTAAAGAAAAAACAGACAACTTTAAGGATCCATTGTAATAATTTATTTCACCAGACATCTTTTAAATGACGCTGGATCCTCAGACATCACTTCCAAAAAGTTGAAACGAAAAATGAAAAGAAAATTTACATTTTGACGGGTAGTATTCAGTTTATGTAATTTAACAGAAAGAGTAGCGAGGAGTGGTGTGAGAGACATGGTCAAGTTTAGAGAGGGTTTATTTTCATATTTCTTTCTATCATACTTAGTATTGAGGGAGAAGGGACCAGACATTGATCTAATTAATCGGTTAACTTAACAGAAAAAATATATTGAAAGGGAAGGAGAGAAGAGAGAAAAAGAACAAAATAAAGAAGGGGGAAGAAAAGAGAAAGAATAAGTATTTAGCGTTTACGGAGGAAGAAAAGGGGTGGTATAGATTTCGTAACTTAACTATATATATATATATATATATATATATATATATATATATATATATATATATATATATATATATATATCTGTGTGTGTGTGTGTGTTTGTGCGTCAGTGTGTCTGCCTATGTTATTGAACATTACTTTAAATTATTAGTAATTTAAGCATAAATTTACACACACACACACACACACACACACAGGTATACACCACCAAAACTATTGAAGTTAATAAAAACAGTAATTTTTGTAGAGTATAATAACAAATATGATGACGTACCCGTCGTTCAGGATGTATGTTGAATGCCTGCATATAGAGTTTATTATAGACATCGACAGCTGTCACGTTGAGAGAAATCAAGAACAAAAGAAGCCAGAATTATTAATTAGTTGCGTTATATGGATCGCGGATTTACGATCTTGTAATTGTGGTAAAATAATCTTATAATTTGCACAGCTTTCTGGTGTTGGCTTTAATGGTGGCCTTTCTAAAAATATTTCCCCTAAGTATTTCATGTATGTCTTTACCACCACTGATGAAAATGGTGAAATTGTCGCCAACCCTTCCTCCTAATCAGCAAGAAAGTTTAGATTTAAAGATCTAAGTTTATTTCAGTAAATACAGGACAATGGTTAAAGAATTGTTTGAGAATTTAGCGACGTTGGTTGTGAGTTCAATCACTGGGTCGTGCAGTTTGTAATGCCACACAGTGAAAACAACTGAACAATGTGGAATAAAATAAGAATTACACTCTATCCTCCAACATGAGTAGTGGGCTGAGAACAGTCTACAGCTAGATTAAATAAAGTGTTGAGTTAGGAATTCCCAGTAGGTTACTCCGATCGACATACATCTTAGGATAGCAGGAGGGTACAACTGCCGAAAAGTTGTCGTATAAACAACAAAGATAAGGACATTAATTTGAATATAAATAGTGTAAATAATGAAATATCTTCATCACAGAAATATACATATAAAATATGATAAACATATAGTTTTAATATATGGTATATTCATGACTAAATTGGATAGAGCATACATCGGTGTTTTGACTTGACAGTTTATATATGCTGGTAAATAGATCATTAAGGTTAGCAGTGTCTATTATCCTATTGGTTATTTGACTGGCAATAACGTTTATATTTAATATTATTCGCGTGACTATTGAGAAATGTTTTTACTTATATATATATATATATATATATATATATATATATATATATATATATATATATATATTGATACACGTTTCATTAAATATTATAGACAAGTGTTATCTATTTATTTTATGCAATTTTTTTCGTAACATCTGATAAGTTTAATAACATTATCGTTGAACGAAGAAATAAATTGACAATATTGATCCATATTTTTTTACAAAAATTTTGCATATTTAATGAAACGTGTATCAATGAAAAGATGCTGCCTGAATACACACAATATATATATATATATATATATATATATATATATATATATATATATATATATATATGTGTGTGTGTGTGTGCGTATATATATATATATATATATATATCAGGTCATCCCACAAGTTCTGTCCGAATTTTGAATAAAGATAACAAGTGACCAAATGTTACATTTAATTACAGATTCAACCAACAATGTATTTTCCCTGATTATCTATGATTTCATTCCATCTATTAATATCTTAGTAATTCCATTACTGTAAAAAAATTCTTTTGACTTTGATTCGAAGAACTCACAAATATCAATTTTAACCTCTTCCTGTGTTACAAAAGCTGTTTCTTCTAAATGATTCTGTAAGCTACGAAACAAATGGTAGTCTGAAGGAGCAAGATCTGGAGAATAAGGTGGATGAGGAATTTTCTTCCAACCAAGTTCTTTGATCTTTTCTGACGTGATTCTTGCTGTGTTGTGTCGCGCATTGTCCTGATAAAACATCACCTCTTTTCGATTCACTAGAGCAGGTCTTTTTTCCATCAAAGCTTGGTTCGAACGCACTAATTGCTGACAGTATATTAGAGCATTAATTGTTGTATTTGCTAGTAAGAATTCAAAGCATGAAGTTCCCTTTTCGGCTGTGGCTGTGGTACTTCCCCTTTACCAAGCAACTGTCTACAACGCTTAACATTTCGATATAAGATCTATTTTCCGTCGCCAGTCACAAGTCTATCCAAAAAAGGTGAAACAATTTGGCAAGAATGGAGAGAAGGGCAGATGTTTATTACTATATTTATTGTGAATATTTGATCTAAACAAATAGAAACTGACGTATGTCCATGTGTGCAGATATTTTAAATCCAACACATCACAACCTATAGAATATAACTTTGCTAAAATATTGAATAAATATATTGAACAAATTTTGTAAAATGTCCATTTAAATTTAAGATAATGTATTGTCAAAAACAACTTGCGTTATAACTTCATGCATGTAAATAAATGCGAATGCTTGTGTGTCAGTGTGTCATACTTATTCAACTTTACTCCAAGATGCAATAGCCCAACATATCATCTCATTTGGAATCAGATCGACTCCGTGAGCAAATTAAAAACATCATGAGAAGAATCCAGACCCTTAATCCTG
>OZ010582.1:7838791-7843791 GCA_963932145.1 Acanthosepion lycidas
CACATAGCTTTAAATTCGGGGAGAATAAAATTCATGTTGCTAACATCTTAAGAAGTCAGAAAGTTTAGAAATGATGCTCTAGGGACTTGTACATCGTTAAGCCCTATCTATATAGCACAACCACAAAATGTGCATACTAGAATTGTTTAAATTGTTTGAAGAAAGAGGGAATTAAAAGAACTTGTCAAGTAGAGGTGTTAGCAAACACTGAAACCCATCAGCTTGCCTAGGGTATGATGTGGAGAGTCCACAAGAACATTAAGAGTAAAGCCACTATTATCCCTGTTAAAGTTACCCCTGGGATGTTCGGCATTTGGATATCTATTTCCTTACCCCCCTATTACCAGGAATATTAAGATATGAAGAGAAAGATTCAATCATAGAATTGATTGGCAGAAGCTTAGTCTATTGTACAGAGTTGTGGGTGCAAATAGTGATGGGATTCCCCAATGTTATCTTGAATAAAATGCCAGTACTAATGAAGCCGATAGAAAAGATTGATATGGATCAGTTGAGGGAAAAGTTAAGTGCGTTGGGAAGTGAAGAAATGGCTTGGGAAGATGATGAGCAGATCGCGATAATTTGGTCAGCAATGATGTGTACATTCATAATTATCGCCATAGGGGGTATGGCAATATGGAAGATTAGGAGTAAGAGGAAATTAACTAGCGGTAAACAAATGAACATGCAGCAACTCGAGAGGGAGATGCCGAGCAGTGTCCTTTACTCATACAGAATCGGCGAAGAAATTGCAGAAAGACCGGCGGAGGAGGCTGACGTGAAACCGACACGTGCGGCGGAAAAACCTCCTACAGCAGAGAGAAAAACATTGACCAAGAAAAACAAGCCATAATAACCACACGCATGCACCTACAGGCACACGCACACTTTAAATTGCATGAGAAACAGAAGAAGATGAAAAGAATATTACATTTGCATGTAGAACAGAAGAAGATGGAAGGAACATTACATTTGCATGCATTACAGAAAATGAAAAGAACATTACATTTACATGTAGAACAGAAGACAATGAAAAATAACATTACATTGGCATGTAGAAAAGAAGAAGATAAAGAACATTACATTTGCATATAGAACAGAAGAAAAATGAAAAGAACATTATATTTCCATGTAGAACAGAAGGAGGTGAAAGGAACATCACCTTGCATGTAAAACCGCAAAAATAGAGAAGAAGAATAGAATTGCATGGGACAGATTCATGATGCATGCTAAATAGTGTATTTGGGTTTAGGTGCCATTTACGAGTAAATGACAAATATGTTAGGGGAGGATTGTGACACTATTTAGCGGTCGCGTGAAAATCAAAAGCGAGAAATAATTAAGGCGAGAAGAAACTGAAATAATTAAGGGGATAAGAAGCTATCATGACAAGTCATACTGAGCGATGTTATTTTTTTAACAAAGAAAAGTGGTAAAGATTTTATTTTCATTTTAGAAGGAAAGTTTTTTTTTCTTTTTGAAGAAGATAAGAAATTCGTAAGATCTCGGATCTGTCGAATTAAATTATGCTACGAGGCGGCGAATAAAAGATAGCCATCTGCCGATAGCAATAATGAAAATTTCAAATTGGTCAAGTGGCCTACGAAACAGAAGCTGGGAGATAATTGTAATCAGGTCACGTACTGACGGAGAAAAAGGTCAGCTAAACCACCGCCAAGGAAAAAGAATGGAAGGAATAAACCATTAACTATCCTTCGGAGATATCATTTGGTTTTGGAAAAATAACACCTGTTTTATGTTCAGACCTAGCCATGATAAGAGTTTTTTGCCTGGACGGATTGTGGCGACAGAAGCACGTAGGCATTAAGGAGACAAAGAGATTCACTTGACCAACCCCAATGATTATTTGACGAAAATCTCTTTGACGAATTCCAGACGATATTCGGTTAAGATAGCGATTAAGAACCACGCTACGACTTGTAGGGGACTGGTGAAAAAAGAAAAAGAAGAAAAGAAAAAAAAGGAAGATATTTTTTTTTTTACTTTGAGCGAAATTTTTAAACTGAGGCCAGTCTAGCCACACCCATGCTGCTGGGCGTTCATTTGCTGTATGGTGGCGTCAGCGGTAGGCGAAATAAACTATGAGAAAGGAGGCGAGACTTGTTGACGCCTCTGAGGGGATTGGTGTGAGATACCACTGTGAGAGAAAAGGGAAACCTGTTGACGCTATCTGAGGGGATTGGTGTGAGATGCCAATATGAGAAAGGAAGAATTTGGGAGGACGATTATCCTAAGAACTCCTCTGAAGCAGAAAGTGGTGGACTTCCAAAAATGGAAAGTGATAAATTTTCCTGTCCGAAAAAAAAGAAAATCCTTATTGTGGATTTAGAATTATCGAGGAACTCACACCCAGTTTTGGTCGGCGTCCATATAAACAGGATCACAGCGAGAGAGTAAGTTAGTTTGTTGGAGTTGGAGAGAGAGACGCAGACAGAGTTGAGCTGTCAGCTCTGGGACCAGCCTCGCAGGAAGCTGACTGAAGATCTACGCATCTCGACTTCGACTTCTAACCAATGACAATTTATTTTTGAAGAGCTACTTATACTCACACCACCAAAACAAGTTTTACGAATATCGCCTGAAGACACCAAAAACCAGTTATCAAAAAACAACTTAAGATATTAAGACTCGCCTAAAAAACACAAAGTGTCACGAATCCATAGAAGCGGGTTGGGAGAAAGACGCAGTCCTGTATTCAGAAACCAGATATAAAAAATATCTGTTATTCTTTTTTTAACACATTTGAACTTTTCGAGTTGTTACTTTATTTTCTTTTACATATACTTGTGTGGTGTCACCTTTGCTCGAGTTTGGTTTGCATTGAGGCCCGGCGACTGATTGATTTCGTCTACCTAAGATCAAATCACAACGTGGGTAGGTTAGACTAGAAATCAAAGCAGTTACTTCGGTAACGGGACGTTGGAGGCGAGCTGGGAACGACAAATCTGATACCGAATCTAACCAGATTCCCGTCCGAATCAGGCAAGGGTTAGAACGTCACATTTGGTGCCGTGACAGCAGGATCACGTCACTTTTGGTGCCGCGACCAATACCAAGTCACATTGGTCGTCACAGGATAGCACGTGCGCGAGAGAGGCCGCCGGGGTGACGTCACACATTAAATAATTATTATAACCTTAGTTTCGATGTCAAGTTCTTTGAATTCTCATACATTTGTATTTTGATTCGTCATTCCAGCTCATGTAAAAGCGTTCCCCCTAACGACGGATGTTTGATTGATTTGAGCTATTTAAAAGCATTTATTCTACATTCAACACCATCATTTTATAAGATATGTCGTGATTTTATAACATATTTATGTTATAATTTTCCAATAAATAATTATATATATATATATATATATATATATATATATATATATATATATATATATATATATATATCAAGATTAATAAAACTTAAACGGATTTTCTCGTGTAAAGGAAAACAGTCATTGAGGAACATTATGCACTTGTGTCATATATCCAAGAAAAAATGATCTTAGAATGATATGTATATTAGAATTTATTTATTTATTTTTTATGAAACAGTTCTTTTCGAGCCTTTGTTTTGCAACGGGCGAATTGTCATGCACACATATATTACCGAGGAACGATCAAACAATATGAAGTCGATTTGAGCAGAAACGTTCGTTTCCATGTTCCTTCTAAACATATATTAGATTAAACAACAAACAAAGAAATTTCACGTATAATATGAAGGAAACCAGACATCACGTCGGAGCACTAAAATATGTGCAATAATGACTGCAAAATAAGAGACGAATAAACACTCAAAAGCAGACGTAGTCTCTCTGTCATGTATTAGGTTGGTGCAAAAATAATGACGTAATAATGTCGTTTTTGCTGTAGTTTTTAACGTCAAAAAACGACATTATTACGTCATTATTTTTGCACCCACCTAATAATATGATCTTATTATATCTATATAGCGATGTCACTTTTTTCTTTCTATCAGAATCGCCGGTCCACATTTTGACTAATATTCGTTTATGTGAAACTATTGTGTTTGTGTGTGTGCGTATCTCTCTCTCTCTCTCTCTCTCTCTCTCTATATATATATATATATATATATATATATATATATATATATATATATATATGTGTGTGTGTGTGTGTGTGTGTGTGTGCGTGCGCGCAAATGCGTGCCTCCGGTTATGTGTCGATGTGTGTGTACTGATCGCACAAGAGGCGCTGAAAATGTCTCGGCGCAACAAAAATGATTGCCAACTAGGTGGGTCCGACCGAAAAATTTCAACACCCATCATATTCGCAGAATCATAGAAGTTTCTGTTTTCGCTTTGCGTGTGTGTGTGTGTGTGTGTGTTTTTGTGTGTGTGTGTGCGTTTGCGCATCAATACCCTTTTTATACAGGTTTCATTAAAGTCAACTAACAAGATACTGAAATTAAGTTTTTATTTACTTAATCCTGTGTGCGTATATATAGTTTCTTTCTGAACATAAAATGTAAAAATTTTTTCAGTGTTCTATATATCTGAGCGCTTTCGGCTATTCTATTAATGTATCAAGCTTGATTTTTATTCGTAATTTAACTAAATGCGTAGAATTTTTATATTAGTCCTAGAATAATGGTATTATTTTTTCCCTATACGGCAAGCACATTGTGGTCGTGTACATAGCTGATGTTATTGAGTTTGGGCTTTTCTTTATTTTTATTTATAATTCCTCCATAATATTTTGCATTTTTCGCATGTGGATGAGGTTATTACAGATTTATTTTCTACAAGTTGCGGATGGAGTTTCGTAGGGTTCCCTGTCTGGTTAAATGTGTCGTAATTGAGTTATGGTCGGAGAAATGTAGCGCGATTCTTCTTGAAGTCGTTTGTATTTCCCTTATAAATATTCGTGAATTTGTTTTTGATAGGGTTACGTTGTTTATTAATCGGCATGTGAATTCAAAAATAATATGAGTTCTATGTAATTTGGATCTTGCTGGGG
>OZ010582.1:7848791-7868791 GCA_963932145.1 Acanthosepion lycidas
ATATGCATTGGAATCGAATGAGACCTTATAAGTGAGAAACTCCTCTTTTAAGAATAAAGGTTTAAACCACAATGAGAGTCATTATCTTGATTTACTTAACATTATTTTTATTACTTAAACGCCACTGTTAGAGGATACGCGCATTTGAATAGACACTCAGTACTACAGAGTGCGTCGATAGCCAAGCAAAATTGAATAGTGCCTTTCAACACAGATGTTTTTTGACTCCTGAAATCTGCTCAATTTAGTATCGTAAACAAAGCTATTAGAAAAAAAAGAGGTTTATGTTATTACTAATCTGACAGAGCTTTATTCTTTAAAAGTTATTTTTAGTGGACACTCGCATTCGAGTAGAATTTATTTATTAAACAGCAATGTTTTAAAAATCTTGTAAATGGAGGTTTATCCCCACCCACTGGCAGCGCGTTTTGGAGACATGTTTTTATTGCTGGCAGGCTGGCTTTAAACCAGCCATATCAAAGACAATTTAGCTTCATTTGAACCCTATCTTTTTCCATATCACTGTATTTTTGCTAAATGTTTTACTATTATGCAATTTTTTTCTGGAAACTCACCGTGGACTAAAAGTGCCGCCCGGGATGAACCATCCTGTCTGTCCACTAGATACGCCACTGAATGTTTAAGTAATAAAAATCTGTCGGGTTAATAAATAAAATACATGCCTGTCCTTAAGAATTGCATCATAATATTTGCTGTACCTTTAATATCTTTTTAGATAATGATGTTATATATTTGTGGGCGCATGTATTATCATTACTCTAAGAAAGTATCTTTTACAATTTTTGTCTCGTACATTTTGTATAATTGCATCGAACGAGGGTTTCTGGCAGAACGATTTGAACTGTTGTCCGTGAATTTCTGCCTGAACTCCTGGTATGTGAAATTATCATTATTTATAGGAACAAAAACATGTCTCATCCCTGGCAAATTATTGCTACTGAATGAAGTATTATCATTTAATTATTAAATTTCTTATTAATACAATTACCTTTAGGTTTGGGATGCTAGTTCCATGAATTATAGAATCTAAATATGTGCGAATCAATGATAAGAAAATAATTAAATGTGTTTGAAATGGCATTAAATTTAGTAAATATAAATATTATAAATTAATATTATACAATGATAAATAAATACAAGGTACCCAACAAAAAACAGGAAAATTGATACAATTTATTTAATTGTTGTAATATTTGTTACACCTATTTGAAACAAAAGCAAATATAGAACTTTTGTACCTTAAAACGTAATAAATATCAAATTGTAGATATAGTCTTCAAACTAAACAAATTTGGTAAGATTTCTTGGTATTTTTCAGTCCCCAAATTGGATAATCTTTCTTAAAGAGAACAATTACCTCGCATTGAAAAGTTGATAACTGCAGCCACATAGAACAACAAATAATCAATTATATATTAGTTGATTTTTATTACATCATGCTTATAGGAAATTTATAGTTATTTTTTATATGTTAGTTAATTTTTTTCTTCATATATTGAATCTGAAATACCCTGTTTTGTGGGGCACCTCTTAGTACTGAAAGAAGGATAATTATTTTTTTCAATAAAGGAAATACTAGCAGGACAATTAAGTTACAATAAACGGAATAATTATTAACGACGGTTAGTGTCCCTCTTGCTTGAGATTTATAAATGCTACAGATTTTCTAAAGTTGATTATTGTTTTGGTACAAACCTTATTTAACCACAGTAAAATGGAGATTATAAAAAAATCGAAATCTTGAAGATCATTAAATGCCCGATGACTTTTTTGTGCCTACATGTAAAGTTAGATATTATTAAGTTTTTTTAAAATTAAGGATTTATTAAATCAAAGAAAAGAAAAAACTGTTTATGTAGAAATTGCATTATGCTTACTTAAAAACATAATTAATTAAAAAAAATGGATAATTATATATCTATTATTTGATCGCAAATAAGAAATTAAGAAAATGCGTAATTAATTTCCAATATTTTAAATTTTAATTTTAACAATACTGTATCTAGTATACTAATAAATAACATATAGTATTTTAGTTCTTTATGAAAAAAAATATAAAATATAAAATATGACTTAATCATATTTGAAGCACATTTAAGAAAATCTCAATATATTATATAAAAAATTAAAAATTTAATAAAATGCCAATGTATTGGTGTATGTCTTATATATTCTCCTAAATAATAAAAAAAAGAAAACAGACATGATGACACGTTCTCATGTAAGGAAGCCAGTATCAACAGGCAGAAATTACCAAACTACCCTTAACGCTTAACCTATATTTACACTTTGCCACCTTAAAATATACTTGTATCCTGATTCGTCAAAAAAACCAACACCATTTGAAAGTTTTTCAATCCCTTTCTACCTCCAACTGAAACTATATAATAATATTTAGCTTAATATAGTAAATCATTTTTTTCGAATGTTATTGCACATCACTTGTGAACGGAACAAAAACTTTAATTTCAAGTTTAATTTAAATTTTAGTTTTTGCTTCCGAAACATGGTAATTTCTATCGTGATGAATACATATTTTTAAATATTTTAAATATATATATATATATATATATATATACAATACAATATTCTTGGAAAGATTGAGGAGACCCATATCTATCCCATCATTGGTAGCGACTGCGTATTCTATACAAAATATATCGATGATATATTCTTTGTATACACGAGTAGTGATGACAAACTTACCCAATTCCTTATGACCCTAATTACAGTGCACGACTCAATATAAGTTTGACTATGAAAAATCCACAACATCAGTAATATTTTTAGACACCCGCATTTACATAGATGAAAACAGGAAACTACAAACGACACTACACACTAAAATCACCGACACCCACAACTATCAACATTTTAAGTCTTCCCACCCTAAAAACCTCAAAGAGAACCTTCCCTATTCACAAGCACTTAGACTCAGAAGGATATGTTCCAACAATGAAGAATTAAATAAACACATTGAAAATCTGGAACATCAATTCAAAACACGTGGCTATAAACAACACCTAATCAAGGAACAAATAATTTATCTACACCTAGAGAAGACACCCTAATATACAAGATTAAAAATTAATCTAGCCACATTCCTCTTGTAACCACTTTCAACCCAACTCTGCCTCCATTATCCCAAATAATCAAACGTCGCTGGGAAATACTACATCTCAAACCAGACCTAAAAAAAATGTTTAAGGAACCCGGCCTTCTAGGATATCGTAGACCTAAGAACCTAAAAGAATTCATAGGTAGTAACCACATTTCAGAGTACAAGGTAATCTATAATAAACTAAGAACAAAAACAAAAGGATTTTCCCAACCATGTAACAACAAAAGAATTTTATACTGCAACCATATTAAACACACGAATTCATTCACTAACTCAGTCACTAAATCTACTTTTAAATCTACCACGATTCTAACTGTAGAAGTCATAACATAATTTACCTCCTAGAATGCACACTATGCCAGAAACAATATGTAGGAAAATCTGAATGGCCCTTTCACTACAGAATTAATAATTATCGCAATCAAATTACGTCGACCTTCCATGAAAAATTATTACCTATAGAACAACATTTCTACCTGGAAAAAGACGATTTCAAAACCCATGCTAAATTCACTATAATTGAGAGAATAGAAAAGTTCAGAGCAGATAACATTAGAAAGATTTTAGAGTTCCATGAAAATAAGTGGATACAACGTCTAAAAACACACTATCCAGCCGGGCTAATCCATAAACTTAACAATATAGATAGTACTAATATATAACTTTACAACTCAACACCTACCCACATTTCTCACCCACACAAGACAGACATGACAAGTGCCTCACACTTATACACACACCCACACGAATATACACACTTACACACATCATACTCACTCACTCACCCACTAATGAGTCAAATGATAACACACACCCACAGCAATACACACGCTTACACATATCATACAACACTCACTCCCTAAGAACCAAATAACACATCCCCTCTCCAGGACCAAAAAAAATGTCAAACTCACCAGAGGAATTCAGAGAAGGATAGATCAATCCAGCTCTTGTCTCAAATGACAACTTAAAAGAGACTGTTTGACCAACAAAAGGAATGTTAAAAGATTCATGTTAAA
This sequence comes from Acanthosepion lycidas, assembly GCA_963932145.1. Lineage (NCBI taxonomy): Eukaryota > Metazoa > Mollusca > Cephalopoda > Sepiida > Sepiidae > Acanthosepion > Acanthosepion lycidas. The sequence continues at coordinate 7,852,953 of OZ010582.1, forward strand.
AAGATAAAAACATAAAAATAAAACAAATAAAAACTAAAGTAAGTTCATTTCCTCCAGCAAGACAATCATTTCTGTAGTTTACTGCTAACAGCAAACAGAAATATTTCTTTTCCCGATGATGGCTATTTTGGCCGAAGCTAGTCGAGGATCTAAATGAAATAATAATAATAATAAAACGAAATAATATTAATCTACAACCCAGTGTGTCTGAAGATTTTAATTTTTTAATATGTTTTTGTTGTTCAATATATATATATATATATATATATATATATATATATATATATATATATATATATATATATATATATATAATTTACTGTGTAGGTAGGTGTTTAGCATTAGGTTTTTTTCTTTTTTCCTTCTTGCTGTTCATATTGGATATTTTCTTTTGTTTATGGGTGTTTTGGCAAGTTCTCCGTTGATTCCCACGACGGTTTTGTTTTTTCTTTAATATGGAATCTGTTTTTTATTAAGATACAACGTCCGACCCTTTGTAGGCATATAGAATCATCATGTAAATTAGCACTTTTCGTGGAATCCGGAGAGAATACTATTTATTTCTTCTCTCCCATTTTTGGGTGATATTTTAAACTCAGTTGAAAAAATATTTTCAGCAGTTTTGTCTTAATTTCGACGATTTATTTCTGAAGATGTTTCTGCCGAAAATTACATCAGGTTTCTAATTTTTTCGTTGTGATACTTTTTTTTCCTTGTTTTAGGAATAAATTATGAGCACCGTCTTCATCCTAGCTGGGTATTGCCACAGAAGATTTTTAAAACACACACACAAACACACAGAAACAAATACATACATACATACATATATATATATATATATATATATATATATATATATGTGTGTGTGTGTGTGTGTGTGTGTGTGTGTGTGTATGCATGTATATATTACAGTAATTTAATATTTTCATTACACTACAGAAATAGCATTGAAATTGCATGGAATAAAGTAGAAGAATAAAACTCTCTCTGAGAGATATTAACTTCATATTACTTGCAAAAATATTACTTAATATTTGGATTTCGTTCTCTTTGATCTCCTAAAATCAGGTTTTCAGTGAATTCAATCGTTATGATAAATACATTCTAAATCTATATAATATTTTTAAACAAGTGTGAAATAATTTTCTTATCGTTAAATATAAAAATTTCACTTTCCAAATTGTGTAGAATAGCTTTTAGTTAAGAGGCACTAATTATATAAAGAGGACAGTTTTCTTTATTTACATTCACTTGTAATTAACTGTTGTAGCAGAAATAAGGTTAAATTGACTTTGTCCTATTAAAATTTACTCATCTATGTATGGAAACTCTCAACCGGAGATATTGAGATATTGAATAATTTATTGTACTGATCTTTAATCTGTCCGACTCCCACTGTTATTCTTAAACTTTATAGGGAAAAAAAACTCGTGTATTGCTGCATATATGAGCTGAAATTACTCAGTTTTCCCATGATAGAGTTCATAATCTTTGTGAGTAATTATTTCCCACCATACACCAACTTTCCCAGATGAAACGTAGGAAGCCTCTCGTTGCTCTACTGATAATTCCATCATATGAGAAGCTATATTTTTTAGTTCCACCACCGCTGGCATTTAACACTAGGACCCGCCATGCCATGTAGATAAAAGAGAATCGTTCCCAATCATTTCTTATTTCATTAGTGACGTGGGTGTCAAAGTTGGGCCCACAGAAGCAAAACACGGAACACGGATTAGAAGTAAGAGGTTACAGAGATAGTGTAAGCAGAGCTTACTATATGTTAGTGTCCAACACTTGTAGTCGTACGAGACTTTCTGTGTCACACTCTGTCACACTCTATCACTCTCTGTCACTCTCCCTAGAGTGCTATATCGCCTACTTAATATAGGCCTGGAAGAGTCTATTGTGTATGTAGTTTCCGGTCTCACAATACCCCCCTTCCAAAGAGTTTTCTTTTTGAAAAGGAGAGAAAAGAATAAAACTGTTAATACTATTTCCTCTTGGGATTTATTGTTTCTCAGCTGGACGTAGAGATCTTAATGCGTGAGCCACAGCTTTTCGAGAACCATCTGGCAGTTTATGCAAAATGCAAGCACCTATGCCGTACGAGCTTGCATCACTTGCGACTATGATGTCGAGACTCGGGTCGAAATGTGTGAGGGAGAGGTCTGAAGTAAGAGTTTTCTTGATCTTCTCGAATGCGTTTTGGCATTTCGGGGCCCCTGACCATTGGTTGAGAGGCCCTCTCAAATTTTGCATGTTCTTAATGAACCCTTGGTAAAAATTAACTAGGCTGAGGAAGCTTTGTAACGCTTGAACGTTATCTGGGGCCGGCACATTTCTGATCGCGTTGGCTCTTTCTGGATCCGGCCGACGACCATCTTTATTTATAATGTGACCTAAGTATTTAATCTCTGGTAAGAAAAACTCACACTTTTCATCCTTAACCATAAATCCGTATTCTTGTATCTTTTCGAATACGTTTATTATATGGTTCCGGTGCTCTGCCGCAGTTTTACTAGTAGCTAGTATATCATCCAAATAGGCTGTTGCGTAGTCAAGATCGACCAGCATGGCGTCCATGACCTGCTGGAAAATTGCAGGCGCAACCTTTACTCCAAAAGCCAGTCTATTGTATTTGTACAACCCTCTATTGGTGTTTATGCAGAGCAATTTGGAACTTTCGTCTTCCACCTCTATCTGAAGGTATGCGTCCGAGAGGTCAATTTAAAAAAAACAATTTCCACCATTGAGTTTTTATTGAAAATTTCTTCAGGGCTTGGGAGAGGATAGTGGTGATCTTGCAAGGCATCGTTTAACCCTGTGGAAAAATCTGCGCATACTCGTATTTGATTGGACTTCTTTTTTACGTAGACCGTAGGTGCTGCCCACTCGCTGAAATCTGTTTTTGACAGAATACCTACTTGTTCGAGTCTATGTAACTCTTTATTGATTTGCTCTAGAGCAGCGAAAGGGACATTCCGTTTCTTTTTGAATAACGGTTGTGCATCGTCCTTCACCTTGAAATTTTTAGTACATTTCCCAAGGCCGCCAGAAAAAACCTGGGGAAATTGTTGTTTGAGTTCCTTTTTTAGATTTACCAAATTGGACGTTGTACTTTGTATCTTGCAACAAAATGTACCCATTGGGCAATCCCAAAGATTGAATTTTTCTATCCAATCAGTTCCAAATAATTTGTGTGAAGTTTTCAATACGTAGGCTTTGAGCTTTTTGGTTACTCCATTTAGTGTTACTGTAAGTATTACCTCGACTAAAATGTTAATATTTTCGCCAGTTACGGATTTTGCTGTTTTATCTTTTTTTTTAATAAGGTTGGCTTGTTCAATTTTCGCCAAGTACGCCAGTTAATGGTTGAAATATCAGAACCCGAGTCAAGCTGGAATTTAATGGACTTATTGAAAATATCCACAGTTACATATTTTCTTAAATTCCTATCGACAATATTGTCAGATTGAGCTTGTCTAATTTTATTTTGGGGTTTTCTCGTTCTGTAGGCGTACCAGCACAAAGTTAAAGTATGCCCACTTTTATTGAAATCTTTTAAATATTTTTTGTTCTTAACTGGACAGAATTTCATCCAATGCCATTTACCACAATGGTAACATGGTCTGGGCGGTTTCTTTAACTTATTTTGGTTTTGGTTACTGCGTAATTTAGGACATGATATTTGCCTTTTGTATTTTTGAGGGGAATAGAAAGTAGACTTACTTCTGATTTTATTAATCTGAGTCACACCTGATTCCTCGATAGTGTTTGAGTCACGCTTTACAGATATTACTCTTTGACAGTCCTCTGCCATTTTTTGGAGAGTCAATCCTTGTTCGCTCTCAAGCTTAGTCAGTACCCGTCGTCTAACTTCTGCGTCTTCTGCTGATACTAGACCTCGTGCGAAAATTAAGCACTTAAATCATCTGCAGTCAGTTCGGCTAGTTTAAAATCATTACATAGCTTGTTCACCGATGCTGCAAACGTTAGAAAATCTTGCTAGTTGTCTTTGACTGTGTTCAGGCATTTCCAACGTTTGTGGAACAAGGTTGTGTTAGACCCGAATAACTGAAAAATCCAAGTCAGTCGTTTTCTTGGGTAGTATGAAGTCTACGAACCTACTATGGTCTGTCGTTCCCTGTTTTCTCAATAGTAGACGTACCTTTTTTTTACTTTTTTTTCCACAGTCTACGTTGAAAATATCTTCGTAGCGCCTGTAAAAAACCTGGAACGTTTTGTCTTCCTCTGGTACGTATTCAAAGGTTTCCATTGTATTGTAGATTATACTCTGGGAAAATATTGTATCTTTTTCAGAGTTTGACGAGTTGTTTCTGTTGTAGTTCAGCATTCTGAAGCGTAATTTTTGGGAATTCCATTTGCGGTTTATGTAAACTAAACTAATTATGTGTGTTTAGCTTTTTTTCCCGTAGTTCCGTTAATTTTAACGTAATTGAATAATTTTTCACCACACATATGTATTTTTTTTTTTAGAGGTACAAAAAGAAGAAAACTCACCTCAGTGAATTTGAGGGGAGAATAATTTTATGCTCGAGTTCAACTCAGGTGCTTAAAAAAAATTTTCGATAGTTTTTTCCGAAAACTTGAGTACAATGGTAGTACTTGATCTTTTGTTGTCAGTTTATTTTTTTACGAACAACTGTTTTTTTTTCTTTGTGTGTGGGTGTGTAAAAAATCGTTCTCGTATTGGACAGACTTTGATATCCCGTAGATGACGAATCACTGCTCGTCACCGCTGTTTGGTATTGGAATATATATATAGACACTGGGTGCTTAGCTTTTAAATCGCTAATGTATTAATACCAGCTTCATTTCACGGTCAAAACTGCTGTGGGAACGCGTGGAGTTTGTGTATTTTTCGAGTTCTGTCGCAATTGATATGGTGAGAACGAAATTCTCCAATCTTTTCTGTCGCCACTGTTGTGGGACTGGCAAGGTATTGCGGTTTTTCGACGTGAATGCGTTTCTAGAATTCTTCGTCGACCCAGATGTGGGATTGGTAAGGTATTTAGGTTTTGCCGTGAGTGCGTTTCTAGAATCCTCGTTGTCACTGATGTGGGTGCCAAAGTTGGGCCCACAGAAGTAAAACACGGAACACGGATTAGATGTAACAAAGATATATTAACAACAGATTACAGAGATAGTGTAAGCAGAGCTTACTATAAGTTAGTGTCCAACACTGGTAGTCGTACGAGACTCTCTGTGTCACACTCTGTTACACTCTTTCACTCTCCCTAGAGTGCTATGTCGCCTACTTAATTTAGGCCTGGAAGAGTCTATTGTGTAGGTAGTTTCCGGTATCACAATAATTAGTAATCACTGAGATCCATTGGGACAGCTTCTTTCAAAATCTAATGCTTTATGGAAACGACTACAGGAAAGATTTTTACCCAATCCCTACAACCTCGTACTCTTAAAGGCTGAGGTTTAACCGTTATGTTTTCTTCATAGGCATAAGAACATAATTTTTCGACGTTTCTTACGCTCATCCAACACCTCACTGCAACCCAGTATCTTGAGTCTCTATTTGATCTTGTATTGGGTAAACATTACATTATTTACATTATTCGGACTATTGTCCTCATCTTTGTCGCCATATTTATTACAACGTTTCGGTCGTTGTACGCTCCGGCCTTCTTCAGGTGGTTAGAATGTCGAACATAACCCTTTATTTCGCTCACTGGAGTAGACTGTTCTAGTTCCACATGTCATGTTTAATGGATATCAGTTATCTCACTGTGCCATGTCTCCTCAAGGACACATGACACAGTGGATAAAGGCGTTGGATAGATCCTGTGGCAGGACCCAGAGTGTGTGAGTTCAATACCCAGTTAAGGCAGTGGAGAACTTTGAGAGGGAAATTAACAGGATATAACTGATAAATTACATCCATTACACATGACATGTGGAACTAGAACAATCTACCCCAGTGAGCGTAATAAATTCCAACCGCCCGAAGAAGGCCGGAGCGTACAACGGCCGAAAAGTTGTAATAAATATGGCCACAATAGTCCGAATAATGTACATAATACCTCATCTCAGAAATATAGACATATACTGGGTAAATATTAGTATACAAACACCGTGAAAGTATATTATTTATTTATTTATTTTATATCCCGTGTCCTTCATTAAATAGCTGATCGTGCATCGCCACAGCTTCCATGTAGTTCTTAATATATTTTGTTTTTTGCTAATACCGATCCCTGTTGTAACAAAACTTAACTTAAGTTTTCAGTTAAGTTGTTCGTTTCTTTCCTTTCACCTTCAATTGTCTTGTGAGTGTCAAATTCTCTAAGCTCTATTTCCTCATTTTGTACCTGAGAAATTTCAGTTTTTTTTTCTTTCTGATTATATGTATTAGCGTCATTTTTATTTGCCTTATCCTAAAAACTTGTTTTTCACATGTACATTTCAATGCTTTCTCTACGTCTTTCTCTACAACCATATTTATGTTGCTTCAAATACCTTCTACATCTGTGAGAATATTGTCCACCTTTCCCTATCATCTGACAAAATCAATATGAAATAAGAGATCAACACTCTTTTCCTTTTTTTCTAACGAATTTTTTCCGTTTTTCTTTTTTGCTTAGCTTTTAAAAGGCATCTTTTCTTAATCTAATGCAGATGTTGAATCCGTTGCTACATTTTCTGTTCTTTGTTAAAACACTTCCTAAATAGTTAAATTTTTGTATTGGTAATCTCTCGTTTTTGACGGATACCTCTTACTATGAAACCATAAAACCTGATAGTTTTGTGAAGAATACATTAATACAATATATTTATGTCAAGTAAAATCTGTTCCGCATTAATTTGTTCTTACTTCCTTATTGTTATTTTAGTTATTGCAGTTTTGTTTAGCAAAATATATTAACGAATCTTTAGTGCAAAGATAACATTGGTTATATTTGTTCATTTATATATCTCGTGATAAAACACAAAAATAAGTAACATTTATTTAAATATTACTTTTCAAAATTTAAATAACGTTTATTTCTAAAACTATAGCCAAACAAGTAGACAAATGTTTGATTCTACTTCAAAGACAGGATATTTGTCAATTTTGAAAACTGTGTTCAAAATTGTGTCGTAATTTTCTCGCACTGATTAAAAGTTTTAATAATGGAAACAAAAAATGATCTGTAATTATGAACTTTAGCGAGCATGCAGGATATGGAAAAAATCTCATATCTAAAAGATTTTTTCTTGGACTTGCTTTTAAGATTCTGCTATTGAAGTATCCTACTGGAAAATAATACCGTTATTTTCTTTTTTAACAAAAGAAGGCTACTTTCAACGTAAATTTTAAAATACTGAAAATAGTCTACTGCAGAAACGATCCTTACTTCATCCAGTAGCTCACAATCGATGTAAACTTTCATATTTCATTAAATCTCGGTGAACATTATCGTATGAAAACCATGGAATTTTTTTCTTTTTCTTTTGATATGAAACAACCATTTTCTATCAGCGTTGCTAATGTCATACAAAGAATGAAAGATTCCCGTAAATTTTAAAAGATTGCTATAGAGAGTGGAATGCCGGGTTTGCTTATCAACTGATGTCTCATAAAGAAACCAAAATTCCTTCTTTGAAATTTTAACGGATTATACTCTGAAATGTTCTGTCGAATAGAAGATATGGATTAATTATTGATGCTGAACAGAAAGTTGGTTTTATTTGCTGCTCCTACCCATGCTGCCCAGTCCTCACATAATAATGGTCAAATGTTGCAAGCCTCCCGTTACTTTCGCTGTGCTCATAGCAAGTGTTCTGACGAGCTAAATTACGTGTTTCCACCAGCCCAGCCACGCCCCCGGATTATTGTAAATGAGACACACCATGTTACATACACACAGATGAATCATCCTAATTCCCTTCGCGTCTCATTAATAAAATTCAAGTTCCACCGAGCATATTCCCGGGCACTGCTGGATGTTTTCTTAATCATCACAATCTGAGCACTTAACATTTCGAGTTAACAGTTATCTTACCTACGCAACCTCAGAAACGTCGCCTTTTCTGACAATTATACACACAAAACTCTAACCATCTAAGTGGAGTGGAAGTAGGGATTTGTATGAGACAAAAATTAGTAAAAGAGAGTTTCCTTTTATTGAAGCTTGTGGTCTTGCCAAATAGTTTATATATATGAAAGACTTCATTAAATTTCTAACATCTGATATGTATAAAGCATAATTACATCCTGAATATATATTTAATAAATGTTTTCATTTATATCCTTCTTTGAGCGTCCTATATTTTCTTTTTGAACCTGAAGAAAATGTATGCTTCTTTTTTTAAAATTATTTTCTGTTTAAAACGAGATTCATTTTGTAAAAACAAACATTTTATACAGCCAATATTGACTGATACTATCAAGTTCAAGTTCATCCAGTTCTCATGATGTTTTTAAATAGATATTCATTAAACAAGGCCTTGAGTGGTTTTTGAATATATTGAAACCTTATTTTCGTGAGATTCTGTTGCTTTAATCTTCTTAATTTAGTGGCCACTTCTCTTGAATATCAGCGTTCGATTTCTTTTGTTGTCATATAAGACCCAATCGCAAACAATAATAATTTTTAAAAATATTCACTAATCTTTGTATAATTGAAATCGAAATTGACCTTTTCCTAACAAGACGAAGTTACATAAAGATAATTTGTTAAATTCACCAATGAAGTTAATACATTAATGATAATAATATATACAATGTTTGCATAATTTTACCTGTATGTCGAATCAATGGGGCATGAAATGAATATCGAATTAACCCTAATAGAAAAGATTTATCTGACCAAATTGCCTAATATTGAACTGAAATCTGGTATAGTCTTGAACGGAGATTGTTTTTCAATTATTTACAAAACGAGAGGACATCTTGAAAACCATGTGGAGCCTGAGAAATGTATAAAAACTACATCATCTCATCGGGCAGCGATATCGATATAGACATGTGCATCTATGATGTATGAGTATATGAAAAAAATCTTCTATGATAAGAATTTACTAAATCAATATTACAAGTTATATGGAACAACGTTTCTTCAAAATACGTATTTGACATTTCGCTTGTTATTTTGGATTCAAAACTAACTACTATATCCAATATGAATTTTTTATCATACCCAAATAATAAATAACTATTTCCCCAGTGAAACTGAAGAATAATGTAATTATATTTGGTAAAATAAATATTTAATTTAGCGTCCTCTAGTTAATTCTTATTTTAGGATATGATTTCACTTCAGCTACTAAATTGGTAATTACTGCAGTAGTAAATATTCCATACGAACTCTCTCATGAACTGGATGGCATTCATCAGACCAGCACAATTCTAATTTACTGTTATCTCTACAAGGGAAATAAAAAGCGAAACATTGCTTCATAATTATATATTTCTGAAACCACATGGTATTTCGAGATTTTCAGTGTGTTATAGTCATTACACAGGAGATTTCTTTGACAGGATATCTCGATTAATCCAGGGAACAATGTTTACTCGTAATAACGTAGTCGATCATATTTCTAAATGATGCAAAATGCTAGGACGAAGTTTGTGTTGTGCCAATTATTTAAATACTTTTCATGCAAATTCTTCATTCTTTATTTGAAGTCCATTTTCTTTTAATCTGGGCGCGAAAGACTAGTCTTGGCAAAAGCTGGAAAATATCTGACGGAAAATTGTCGTCCAGTTGATTTTCTCAGTTTCTCGTTTGAAAATATTCATTACACACATCGATTAGATTTTTTCAACTTTCTCTATTTTAATTCATTTTTCATTATACTAGACTGTGTAATTTTCAACCTTCTTGTTAAGGGAGACAACCAAGCTTAAATGATGTCGATATCACAGCGTATTTGTATTATGTAACCACGTCATATACTGGTTTTTAACTTTCGTGTTTTTTTTTAATATTATCTCATTAGTTTTAATACATAATCCTTCTTAACAACTTAAAAGACAGAATCACACACACACACACACACACACACACACATATATATATATATATATATATATATATATATATATATATATATATATATATATATATATACATATATATATATATACTCAACACAGACACATATTCGGGTTGGCATCCGTCCGTCTCGGGAGACGATGGAGTAGCGTTTTTTGTTGTTGTTGTTTTTTTGTTTTATTAATTCTAGGCGATGGGTGTACATCGCCTCTGGTGACTGTGTAGTCCCACTCTAGAGCGTCAGTCTCTCTGGCACTTGGCTCAGATGAAACAAATTAAAGACAGAAACATACACAGACATACATACAAACACAAATACATAAACACACACAAACACGTACACACACATACATAAACACAGACACATATATATATATGTTTTTGTGTATGTATGTATGTATGTATAATTTATTGAAACAGCATATCATTAATAAACATATATTGTTTAATATATGAGAAAAATTTTGGGCAATCAATTTTTGTCTTTATGTTCACTCGAAATTAAAGCAAAAATACGAAATCAAAGAACTGCTCAGGATCAAACATCAAACATAATATACGTTGTCTATTATATTTAACAATATATATATATATATATATATATATATATATATATATATATATATATATGACGTCACCCCGGCCTCTCTCGCGCCTGGTGATATCCCGTGACGACCAATGTGACTTGGTATTGGTTGCGGGACCAAATGTGACGTTCTAACCCTTGGCTGATTCGGATGGGAATCTGGTTAGATTCGGTATCAGCTTTGTCGTTCCCAGCTCGCCTCCAACGTCTGGTTTGATTGCTAGTCTCACCTACCCACTTTGTGATTTGATCTTAGGTAGACGAAATCAATCAGTCGCCGGGGCGTAATGCAAGCCGAATTCGAGCAAAGGTGACATCGCACAAGTATATATAAAAGAAAATAAAGTAACAACTCGAAAAGTTCAAATGTGTTTAAAAAAGAATAACACATATTTTTATATCTGGTTGCTGAATACAGGGCTGAGTCTTTCTTCCAAACCGCTTCTATGGATTCGTGACACTTTGTGTTTGTTAGGCGAGTGCTTAATATCTTAAGTTGTTTTTCAATAACTGGTTTTTGGTATCTTCAGGCGATATTCTAAAACTTGTTTTAGTGGTGTGTGTCTAAGTCGTTCTTCAAAAATAAATTGTTTTTGGTTAGAAGTCGAAGTCGGAATGCGTGGATCTTCAGTCAACTTCCTGCGAGGCTGGTCTCAGAGCTCACAGTTCAACTCTGTCTGCGTCTCTCTCTCTCCAACTCCAACTCTCCAAATGTCTGCTCCGTTTATATGGACGCGAACAAAACCGGGTGTGGGCTTGTCGTGGTTTGGGTTCCTCGATAATTCTAAATCCACAATAAGGATTTTATTTGTTTGCGGAAAGAAAAATTTATCACTTTCCATTTTTGGAAGTCCATTACTTTCTGCTTTAGAGGGGTTCTTAAGGGAATCGTCCTCCCAAATTATTCCTTTCTCATATTGGTATCCCACACCAATCCCCTCAGAGGGCGTCAACAGGTTTCCCTTCTTTCTCATAGTGGTATCTCACACCAATCCCTTCAGAGGCGTCAACAGGCCTCCCGCCTTTCTCTTATGTTTACCTTCGCCCATTGCTCACGCCACAATTCAGCCAATGAACGCCCAGAAGCGTGGGTGTGGCTAGTCTGGTCTCAGTTTAAAAATTATCGCTCAAAGGAAAAAAAAATATCTTCTTTTTTTTTTCTTTTCTTTCTTTTCCTCCGCCTGGGCCCCTATGACTCTTAATGTCGTCTTTATTCTCTACCTTAAACGAATGTCATCTGTAATTTATCAACGAGACTTTCACCAAGCGGCAAATGGATGGTCAACTAGACGTCTTCGCACCCTGTCGCCAATTATCTGACCCGGTAACAAATATTTATCATGTCCAGTGTCTGAACATAAAACAGGTGTATTTCAAAACAAATGATATCTCCGAAAGATAGTTAATGGTTTATTCTTTCCCTTTCTCTCTGGGGTGGCTCAGCTGATGCCTTTGTCGATCAGTGCGTGACCTGATTACGATTATCTCCCAGCTTCTGTTTTGTAGGCCACTTGACCAATTTGAAATTTTCATTATTGCCATGGGCAGATTGCTATCTTTTAATAGCCGCGTCGTAGCATAAATTAATTCCGACAGGTCCGAGATCTTACGAATTTCCTATCTTCTGCGAAAAAAAATTCTTTTCTTCGCAAATGAAAATAAAATATTTACCACATTTCTTTTGTTAAAAAAAAATAACATCGCTCAGTATTATGTCTTTCCTTATAGCTTCTTCTCGCCTTAATTATTTCTCGCTTTTAATTTTCACGCGACCGCTAAATAGTGTCATATATATATATATATATATATATATATATATATATATATATATATATATATATATTAAAAATAACAAATTTTAAATCAATTAATTTATAATATTAATGCTCTGTAAACTTACATTGAGCACTATTTTGTAAAAATAAAAAAATGAAAATATCTATAAGAATACCGGATCATATATCTTACTCTTCCTCCTTTTATATATATATATATATATATATATATATATATGAATTCATCATTGCAATTTTGGCTTCAATAGTAATAAATAGATTTGCCTATCAACTGGTTCGCACCAATCATCGATTTTTTTAACAGGAACAGTTTTAACTATTGTTTCTTATTTAGGATTGAGTTTCTGGTTCCTTTTAATGTATTCTCATTCATTTACAATCCAATTAGACCCTTTTATCTTAATGGTATTATCGCCTTGCTCGGGGTAAGGTGATTCTATAATATCAGTGATAATCTGTCAAAATGTTTATTTCAATTCGCTTCCAGTTTTCTCAGATACTTTTAACTTCTTTACGTTGATCATCATTATCATTTTCCCAGTGTATAAACACATTTATTGAAACCCCACTTCAATATGGTTGGAATTTTACTGTTGTTTTACATATCTATGTCATTCTGTTGCAAACTATAATTGATTGATATCATTTCTAGAATAAGTAACGGTGAGAATATAGTATAATCTGAGATTATTCATGTTCACATATTCCTTCGGTGAGTGTGACACATGTATTTCGTCCAAATTTCCAATTTCATTCATTATCAACACAGGACAGTTAGCAGGTTCAGGTAGTTATGCGATGTCCTTATGTAATCACTTTAAATACCGAGGTTATGGATCTGCTATAATACATTCAGTGTACGAGTTAGATGAGAAATTACATAGGGTTTCGTTTATGAGGTAATGTTACCTGATTCGTAATTGAATATTGATATGAAAACTATATTGCTGTATGTGTCCAGCTCTTCTCTTCCAAATGTTTTCTCAGATCAAATCTAAAAATGGCTCCAAACAAATTAAATATTAATGTCATAATCATGACTATATTGATCAAACTTTATATAATTATATATAATTGCCAAATAAAAAGAAAAAAGAACTTGATCATTTCTAACAGTGACAACAACGAAAATAGATGGCCACTGTAACTCAAGGGATAACAATATAAACAAACTGTTAATTTTACACAATACCAGAATCACAACAAAAACACCCATGACAATTAGACAGTGCTATAACAGTTAATGGACATTATCAGTTTTATAATTTAATAATCAAAATCTACAAATTTTAACCGAGAATAATTCTAATTGTCTACTCAATGAATTAAGTGAACAGTTTGAATGAACATTTGTTTTAGCATTTATGCTGAAATGGTGGCGAATCACTATTGCAATATTTGTAGTTAGTTCATATCAAGACAGGCCACCTTCATCCATATCCTATTGACTTTCCGATCATTTTTAACGATGAGTAGTAAATCATTAGTTTCTCTGGTTTTATCCAGTATCTTATCTGTTCATCAGGTGTGCGTATTCCTGATTGTAGTCGATAGTATTCTTCTTCGGCAAGTCGTCTAGTTAGGATTTTCTACAAAATTACTACTTTGTCATCTGTTCGAAGATTTTTGCTTTTAGCACGTTTATATGTTGTGTTTGTTTTTTCTATATCACTCAAAATTGCATCCAAACAAAAGCAATTTTTTTATATGTTCTTTCCTGGCCTCGCGACTGACAATTAAATAAATATTAGGTTTTTACAATCGCTAAATTTAATTTATTGATCTTTTCTAAAATTTCGCTGAACAATTCTGCGTTTCTGTCGTGGTCGCTTCTATTTACCTGTAAAGCACGACACAATACTTTTATTTTTGTCTTTGTTTTTAACTTGTTTCTTTTTCGGTCTTGATGCTCCTTTGATTTGACTGCAAAATATTTGTAGACGTCAACGTACATCTTGTGGCTGTTGTCTTCTTCTTCTTCTTACTACTACTACTAATACTACTACTAATACTACCACAATTATTGTTGTTGTTGCATTTGTTTGTCTTCGAGACATCAGGAGAGAACAGGTGATATTTTTGTCTTTTTATTTGTTATATCAAATGATACAAACAGATGAGTTGCCATGTACTGAAAGAGAAAAAAATCTGTCTTCATTGTGTGAACTTCAATTTTCGCATGATATGAGAAATATACATGAGCTTAATATATTTTACAGCTACCAGAAATTGGATCCACAGAGTTGTTGACTCATTTTTATATCATTTCAAATGTTCAATATCAACAGGCAATAGTCTTGTATTCCATATTCTACTCATTACTTATTTCTATCTTAAAATCCGTGTATTTACTTAGATTTTCAACCATTTTTTTAATCATGGCTATTTTCTAAGCTGCAAAATCTCTAGAAAGATATATTTTTGACATGATTTTTCACCATAATATCTGGTTGATTTTTTGTATTTCAACAGAAATCTGATGCGGAAATAAAAAAGAAAAGAAAGAAAAGAAAACACTTCACTTTCTACAACTTGTGGTGACCTTAGATCTCACCGTTTCTCTTTCCTAGAATGTTTGAATGGCCAACATATTGAACACTGCATGTACTCTGTTAGCGTTAATCAGACTTACTCAGTTATCATATATTCAGCAGTCTCTCTGGGATGAAGATGATGGTTTCTATGTCACTTCTTATAAGTATATTTTTACTTCTATAGAAGCAACTTGTATTTGACTTACAAATGTACATTAATAATAATAAAAATAATAGCAACAGTAGAATTTTTTTTAGCCGTACTAATATGAAAGGGAACTTATTTAGATGGCTTCGCTTTTCATCAAAAGGTGATTGTGTGGGGAGTGAATCCCACGCTGCCTTTGATGTACATTAAAAATGAAAATGATACAAAGATGGAACCATATATTTTTCAAAAGCTCACTATAAAGATATTTATATTACAGTATGCGCGTGTGTATGTAAATGTGTGAGTAAATGATTCTTTTCTTGAATGAATATTAGAAGAGTCCAAAAAGATGAAACATTGTTCTAAGAAAGACAAAACGCCTAAAAGAAAAACAAAAGAATAATATAGCAAATATAAAAATATCGACATAGTATAGATGACATTAGCTTTTGTGTGTACATTGTAGAGATGTACGGATTTAAGGATAATAGATTCCTTTTAGGTTCCACACCAGTACAATCAGACACAGAGAAAGAGGCAGACATCGTCATAAACCAAACACATACAAGTGAATTTAACACACAGTCACGAACACAAAAAGTTATTTTACTTAATGTGCAGAAAATGGTGCAGTGTGGATATATGAATGTATAGAAATAATCTTGAAGCAATTACATACAACAAATTGTGTTTAAATGAAATTTGTTTGATATATTTAATAAATAAGTTTATATTTTATTTATCCACTATATACGA
>OZ010582.1:7873791-7888791 GCA_963932145.1 Acanthosepion lycidas
TATAGACTCTCAGACCAAGAGGCCCTATATTTGGCGTATGATGCCATCAGAGGGAAAGCGTCTGAGCTTATAAAAGGACTCTTATCCAGTGAGCCCCACTTGACATGGGAAAGGTTGGAAGAATTATTAACTCGTGAGTTCGCTGACGAGGGGACGGCGATAGAGGCCATGAGAGCCCTCCTGAAGTTGACGTAGCTGAGGGACAATACCCCTGGAGAATTGGGGACCCGAGCGGAGAAACTGCCGTCATTAGCTTTCCCAGAGGTAGTGAGAAATAATGCGGTCATGCAGGCCCAGTTGTCTGATCTGTATGTGGAAGCTCTCAGTGACGAGCGTGTTCGTCACGATGTTTTGAAGGAAGGACTGCTAAGGTTATCGGCAGCAGTGGAGCTGGCCAAATAGAGCCAGGGAGTTTGTGAGAAAGTAAAAAGAGGTGGGAAGAAGCAAGAGCCAAGTCGAGAGGTCGGAACAAAGGGGAAGGAGGTAGACCCCCCGCGTGGAATCGGAAGGTCAAGCTAGAGGTGGATGAGCCTGAAGTGTGGGAAGGAGATCCCAATAGAAAGGCTTGGTCAACAAGGCATGGGTTCTATAAGCCCACGCCGGGTAGATACGGGCTGGTCTGCTGGACATGTGGACATGAGGACCACAGAGCAGCGGTATGTCCGACGAAGTGGGGTTTGCCCCCTGACTTTGAGCGGGATAAGTGTACTAGGTGTGGAAAGAAGGGACACCTAGCCAAGTGGTGCGGATTGAGAAAAGGTACCCCACTGATATTGATAAAAAAGGGCGAGCCAAAGAGACAAAACCAGGGAAAAGCCATCGGGCCACACCAGAATTAAGAGGGAGGGTGGCCCAGATAAAAAGAAGGGAAGTAAAACGTTGGACATGTGGTCAGGGGAGCCACTTAGGTAGAGGGCAGGTCCCCCCCCCCAGGAATAAGAGGAAGGGTGGCCCAGTTGAAGAGAGGAAGAGTGAAATGTTGGATATGTGGTCAGGTGGGCTACTTTGCGGTAAACTGTCCAACAAGAATGTGCTGGTTTTCTAGGAGACCAGGGCACCTGAAGAGGAACTGTATTCTTAGGAACAGCCGCAAGAGAGCGGGAGAGGTCCAGCCGGGACCGCCCAGGAGCAGAAAACGCAAGACTCCCTTATATGAGAAGAATGAATGGAGTTTGTTGCTACCGGCGCGTATGTCTGGGATGACCCAAGAGTGGGAACCCAGGAAAAAGTATTATCCTCGCTGACGCAGGAGAGGGAGCTGTCTTGTAGGGCAGAGATAGGGGGTAGGGCAGTGAAAGCCCTGTTAGACACAGGAGCGTCTGTTTCATTGCTGAGAGTGGAAGCTTACAGGCGGGTGAAACGGAAGAATGGGTTACAGGAAGCGGATATAGAGGTCACGCAGGCAGATGGAGCCCCCCTGGGGATAAGAAGGATAGCTAGGCTCCCTGTGAGGATTGGGAAATTAAGAAGCACCCAGAGATTCTACGTAATACCCAACCTGTGTACGGAAGCAATCTTGGGAGAAGATTGGCTTCAGAGCCATAGGGCTCGGATAGTGTTCAACCCCGCTGTGCTGGTAGTTAATAGCGAGAGAACGCCATTGGGATGACCACCGGAAGAAGATATAACAATAGTGGTGGAGGAAGATGTAAAGCTACCCCCCAGAACGGCGGTCTATGGAAAGAGTAGGCTAATGACAGTTAAGAAAATAGGAAAAGGAACCCTACAATTGGTCCCTGTAGAAGGGAAGGGCCTAGAAGAAAATGAGGTAACTCTGTGTGAAGCAGTAGTGGAGGCAGCTGAATTAGTGCCCATTATGATGGTGAACCGGGCCCAAAAGACGATAAAGGTTAAGAGAGGGGAAACTGCACAAGGAAACAACTATATAGTGAGTTTGTCGATTGACTAACAAATTGGCCTGAGGCATATGCAGTACCAGACAAGAAGGCGAAAACTGTAGCCGATTTGATAATAAGTGAAATCCCTAGGTATGGCGCCCCTGTGCAACTTGTCACTGATAATGGCACAGAGAATATAAACAGCATAATGAGAGAAGTGCTGACAGGTTTGAATATAGAGCACGTAAAAACATCTCTATATCACCCCCAAGGAAACGCTAAACTGGAAAGGTTTCATAGAACCTTGGGAGATGTGCTGGCCAAGCTGGCCAGAGAGAATACAGGAAATTGGGATTTGTATTTGACGCAAGCTCTGGCGGCCGTGGGGTTTACGATAAATGAAACCTCCTGATTTTCTCCTTACTTTATGTTGTTTGGCAGAGACGTGGTCCTGCCTGTGGACAATCTGCTGAAGCCCCGAAGAAAGCTTATGGGAGAAGATCATCATAAGCTGTTGCTGGAACAACAACATAAAATATTTGTACAGGCCAGAAGAAGAATAAAGTGGGCACAGAAAAGAAGAAATGAGAGAGTCAATGCTAAAAGAAAGGTAGTAGAATTGAAGGTTGGAGACCCTGTCTACTATAAAATCCAACAGAGAGAAGGAAAGCTGGACAAGAGATGGGAACCGTACTACCGGATAGTAGAGCAGACGGGTCCAGTATCATATGTAATATGGGATTAAGTGGCAGGACGAGCAAGGGGGGTCCATTTCAACAATCTGAAGAAGGCTGAAATAGCTAACCTGAAAATGGACGAGCCGAGGCCTAAGAAGACAAGGACAAGGAAGGTAACTCTGGTTGAGCCGGAAGAAATGGAGACGGAGGAAGATTTAGAGGAAAATGAAGAGATAGATCGACTTGGCCAGATAGACGAAGCGATCCGAGTGACGGAGTTGGAACCCTCAGCGCGGATCAGCGGCATTCAATCGCCGCCTGAATCCGTGCACAGAAGACCCTGTGATGTCACCATCGCACCCCCATGTCCAAAGAAATGGAAGAGAAAAAACTAAGAGATCCAATCAAGCAGTCAAGGGCTCTAAAAAGACGCACCCTAAACAAGACGAAGAGTTCAACGAGTGGGAGGAAGAGGATCAAATACCCCTTTCCCAGCTCAAAGAAAGACTAAGAAACAGGAGAGATTTAGGCATCGCGCCAAGAAATGATGAAGACGTCCAGGGCGCGAAATCGAAACAGAAGGAAGAATCAGGATAGGAAGAAGAGGACAAAACACCTCCTGAACGGGAATTAAACACCGAGGGAAGGTTAGAGGTCGAGCAGGAACTACCTCTGAAGGTGAGATTGAGAAGGGTGGAGAACCCCAAGTCTCAGTAGAACAAACAAGGCGGTGCAGAATAGAAGCACTCGGTGTCGACAGATAACGACAGTGGCTCATCCAAAAACCTACTGGCTGACTGTGGTGGATGTGGATGGAGGGGATGGAGTCGCGAGCTGCACCTCACGAAGGACGGAAGAAGATTACTGGCAGTGCTAATTGACCATCAGTGGTGTCATGAAGTACGATTTTTGGAGTGAGCGCCACGCACACCTGTCCGGACCATTCTGTCTGCTAGCAGTTAGTTAGTGGAAGGAAGAGCCGATTTGTTACAAACTTAGAAAGAAATTATGGAATAATTGAATGAAGAATTGAACAAGACCGAATGATTATGAAGAATAAAAAACAAGAGAATTTTGTTGCCTTGCAGGAATGATCAAAATGAAAGGGCTGATGATAAAGATGATGGTAGCCAAACTGATGGTGACGATGGCAGAAGCTTGGAAGCACAGCCGAAATACCATTTTTAAAAAGACGAGTGAAATAATAATAACCAGGTCGAAATGGTTGATCACATTCGTGATAGATTTAAAACCATACGAGTCGCTACTAAATAAACCCGGTTGAAGGTAGGGCAAGATTATTCCAAGGAGAAAGGATATCTCAGATTATTACTTTCCCTAGAATCGGCGGCCACTATGATAGAGGCTCAATGGAGGGACATGCAAAATTACCTGAAGGGAATAGAGTTACTGCAGACGCAGGGAACAAGATTGGTAGTTCCGATTGTGGGAAAAGCGTTAAATGTCCTGTTTGGAACAGTGCCTGAAGATGACGTTAAATTCATAAGAAGGAAACTGAGAGAAGTGGAAATAAACCAGAGGACGCTAGCTCAAGTGGCAAGAGAGAGTGTGACAATATTAAATGTGACAAGGTTGGAAGTGGCCAAGAGTAGAGCCAGAATTAATTGGTTAATAAATAACCTGGCAGGGTTGAGACAAGAGGTAATTAATGATGCAGAAACTATAATGATAGAATTACAGGAAATGAGTGGATTCATGCAAATATATTTCCAACTAATGGCAATTACGAATAAGGTACGACAAACTAGTCAGACGTTTACGACCTTGCTGGAACATGTGAGAGCGCAATTAGACATGTTGTCATTGGGACACCTCTCCCCAAGCATAGTAAACCCGAGTCACCTAAGGGAAGTGCTACTCGGGATACAGGCCGTGTTACTCCATCATTTAAGAGTGCCAGTGGATCCCACCAAAGATTTGTGGAAATATTATAATGCGCTGGGATGTGTGACCTTGTTGGAAAATAGACGACTCTTGGTTATGATGTCTGTTCCGTTGTTAGATAGAGAGAGTATATTCGAGATATACCAGGTTATAAATTTACCTATTCCCTACCCCAGAAGAAATCAAGGTTTGGGAATGGTAGCAAGGTACAAGATGGAAAGAGAATACATAGCTTTAAATTCGGGTAGAAGAAAATTCATGTTGCTAACAGCTGAAGAAGCTAGAATGTGTTGAAATGATGCTCTAGGGACTTGTACATCGTTAAGACCTATCTATATAGCTGGTAACCAAAAAATGTGCATACATAGAATTGTTTGAAGGGAAGAAAGAGGGAATTAAGAGAACTTGTCAAGTAGAGGTGTTAGCAAACACGGCATTACCACAAGCTATCAGTATTTCAGACGTGGTGTGGGCATTGGCCACACAGAAAGCCATCAGCTTGTCTAGGGTATGTGGGGGAGAGTCCACAAGGACATTAAATGTAAGACCACCATTATCCCTGTTAAAGTTACCCATGGGATGTTCGGCATTTGGAATATCTATTTCCTTAACCACCTATTACCAGGAAGAAGAAAGATATGCAGAGAAAGATTCAAACATAGAAATGATTGGCAGAAGCTTAGTCAATTGTACAGAGTTGTGGGAGCCAATAGTTAAGGGATTCTCCAATGTTACCTTGAATAAAATGCCAGTACTAATGAAGCCGATAGAAAAGATAGATATGGATCAATTGACGGACAAGTTAAGTGCGTTGGGAAATGAAGGTATGACTTGGGAAGATGATGAACAGGTCGCCATAAGTTGGTCGACAATGATGGGTACATTCATAATTATAGCCATAGGGGGTATGGCAATATGGAATATTAGGAGTAAGAGGAAATTAACTAGCGATAATCAAATGAGCATGCAGCAACTCGAGAGGGAGATTATGATCAGTGTTCCTTACTCATACAGAATCGGCGAAGAAATTGCAGAAATACTGGCGGAAAAAAACCCTTCAGCGGAGAGAAAAACATTGACCAAGAAAAACAAGCCATAATATCCACACACAAGCACCCACAGGCACACGCACACATTACATTGGCATAAAGATAGAAAAGAACATTACAATTGCATGTAGAACAGAATAAAATGAAAAGAACATTACATTTGCATGTAGAACAAAAGAAGATGAAAACAACATTACAATTGCATGTAGAACAGAAGAAGATGAAATGAACATTACATTTTCATGTAGAACAGAACAAGATGAAAAGAACATCACCTTGTATGTAAAACCGAAAAAAAAAGAAAAGAAGAATAGAATTGCGTGGGACACATGCTAAATAATGTAATTGGGTTTAGGTATCATTTACGAGTAAAAGACAAAAGGGTCAGGAGAGGATTGTGACACTATTGGCTTGCTAAAAGGGAAAAAGTAAGAAAACGAAAGGCGAGAATTAAATTTAGGTGATAAGAAGCCATCACGAAAGCGGTGTTATTTTTTTTCTGACAAGGAAAAGTGGTAAATTTTTTTATTCCCATTGTCGAGAAGGTAAAACGGAATATACTGGAATTAATCTGATTTAGGTTACGGGTCGGGTGGAAATTCCAGGTTGGCCAAATAACCTCAGAGACAGAATTCTAAATAGATAAAAATTAACTGTGTCGCAGAATTACAAAAACAAAAGCTGACCACCATGACGGAAAGGTTAAGCCTTTGTCTATATGTAGAAATCATTGAGAGGAGCATCTGTTTATCGTCAGGCTGGCTATGATGGCGAAATTATTTTATCGGGACTGAAAATTGGTGAAAATCTGATTGACGAATTCCAGGTGACATTTAGAATAATAACCGCGATTAAGGGACCACACTACGAAAGAAAAGAAAGAAAAGAAAAAGAAAAGAAATAAGGGAAGATAATTTTTTTTCTTTGAGCAAGATTTTTTTTGAACCGAGGCTAGTCTGGCCACACCCACGCCGCTGAGCGCTCATTGGCTGAATGATATTGGGCGGAGGTAATCATGTGAAGAAGGAGGGGAGGCCTGTTGCGCCCCCTGAATGGATAGGTGTGAGATGCCACTGTGAGAGAGAGGGGAACCCCTTGACAACCTCTGAGGTCATGGTGAGATACCAATATGAGAACAGAAGGAGGTGGGAAGACGAAAGACTTCCAAAAATGGAAAATAATAAAATTTTCCTAACAGAAACCAAAGAAGTGGATTGTGGGTTGAGAATTATCAAGGAACCTCAAACCCCGACAAGCCCACCCCGGTTTTGGTCGGCGTCCATATAAGCAAAGTGGCAGCTAGCGAAAATCAGTTGCAGTTGGGGTTGGAGACAGAGAGGCAAGAAGTTGCAGTGAGCTGAGCTCTCTGAAGACCCGCCTCGCAGAAGCTGACTAAGATTCGCGCAAATCACGACCTCAACTTCTAGCCAAGAACAATTTATTTTTGAAGAACGACTTAGACTCATACCAACGAAACAAGTTTTTCAAATATCGTCTGAAGATACACCAAGAACCAGTTTCTTAAAGAACAAACAACTTAGGATGTTAAGACTCGCCTAACAAATGCTAAGTGTCACGAATCCACATAGCGGGTTGGGAAGTAGACGCAGCAACCATATATAAAATATTGTTATCCTTTTTTTAACACATTTGAACTTTTCGAGTTATTATTTTATTTTCTCTTACATATACTTGTGCGATATCACACTTATTCGAACTCGCCTTGCATTACGGCCCAGCGACTGATTGATTTCGTCTGTCTAAGATCAACTCACAACGTGGGTAGGTTAGACTGGAAATCAAAGCAATTACTTCGGTAACCAGACGTTGGAAGCGAGCTGGGAACGACAAGGCTGATACCGAATCTAACCAGATTCCCATCCGAATCGCCAAAAGTTTAGAACGTCACATTTGGTGCTGCAACCAATACCAAGCCAGTTGGTCGTCACAGGAAAGTATAGCACGACGGACGCAGCCAGGCGGACGTCACGTTTGGCGCAGCAACACCGGGGGGACGTAACAAAAATATATATATTTTTTTAAATACATCCGATCATCCATTTCGACGCTAAGTTTTCTACTGTAGAATTTTAAATTATACCGTGTAGACACACGAGCTATCATCATACCTTCCATCATTAGAAATTTTGGAAAATTTTGTACAAAATCAATCAATATTTTCATGAAAATGATAATTATGAGCGAAAATTTCTTGACGCTACCTATGCTTAAAATGTGGAACCAATCTTTTATAAAATTATTTATGAATACAGAACATATCTTTTATAATATTTACAAAATTTACTTCAACACATCTAGGTTTTAGTTGATAATTTTAAATATTTTTCGATCTTTTAAAAAATATTTACATTCCAGTAACTTGGTTACCTCCCTTGACGTTTGCACGCGTGTTTTAATAATAAACTTCAAAAATATGTCTGTACATATCATAAGCGTTTATGCCTAATAAAATAATTTTCAGATGTACTCAAGAAATTTTTCTCAGAAATATGGTAAACAGAACTGTATTTTGTATTAGAAAAAACAAGACGCTGATGCCGAATTGTGCAAATGTCTTATATAATTGAAATAAAATGAATATCTATCCGCATAATAGTTTACTTTCTTCCTTTAATAAGGATACTAAGTAACTTTTAAGTAATTACGAGAGGATCCTATTAAAAATAAGTAGACAAAACTTGTATAAATTATTTACTAAGACCTGTCTTAAAGAAAATATGCTATCAAAATATACGCATCAAATATATATATATATATATATTAAGCATTTCACCCCAAGAAAGGCGGGAAGCCACTAGGACGCAAGGAATTACAGAAAATTTAGAGCAAGATCAGATAGGAGTGATACAAGAAAGGATGAGGGTAGTGGATAGATCAAGGAAACTGGAGATGTCGATTGACATTACACTTGAATAGCTGGAGGCTATAGCCCATATGGAAACATGAATAGGGTAGGGAATTCCACAGGCGAGAGGTTCGAGACATGAAGCTATTGGAGTAGACGAGACGGCTACATTTAGGAGTTTCGACAGTGAAGGGTTGAGAGCAGGATGCCAGCCTCGTATGGCGCTTGAACTCATGACGTCTGGGAACTAGCGAATGCAGATCCTTGGAGAAATTTCCATGAAAGTATTTGTAGAACAGACAGAGGGAGGCGACGGCGCATCTGTGAGAAAGTGACTGTAGACAAGACGCCAGAGCAAGGCCAACTACATTGCATATCCGCCTCTGGAGCCTATCAAGCACCCCGAGGCAAAGAGAAGGGGAACCAGACCATATATGGCAGCAATACTCCATGCAAGGGCGAATTGTTGATTTGTAGATCGGGAGGATCGACTCCGGGGCGAAAAACTTCCTGGCGCGGGTCAGGGAGCCAACATTCCTTGCGGTGGACGAAGCAATTAACTCAATGTATTTATTCCATCTCAGGTCAGCAGTCAACGTGAGACCGAGAAGCCGCAGAGAGCTGCTCTCGAGAATTTGAGCGTCAGACATTCTAATGGTGGTGAATGATAGAGATCAGTTTTGTTTTAGAAGCGTTGAAGTTGACCAGCCAGTTCTGCCCCAGTTCACAATCGATTGAGGTCCTTTTCGAGACGCACGGCTAGGTGAGTTTTGTCAGTGAGACTAGATTTGTTTTTGAATCAGGAATCAATTGTGGTGTCATCCGCGTAGATGCCAACTTGGGATGTTATGGCGTCAGGAATGTCATTTATGTAAATAAGGAATAGAGTGGGGCCTATGATGGAGCCTTGAGGAACACCTGCATTCGTGGGATAGGAACTGGATGAGAATCCGTTGAGAACGACCTTCAATTCACGGTTTGACAGTAATGCCATATACATATATATAAACGCTACACACACACACACACACACACACACACACACACACACACACACACACACATATATATATATATATATATATATATATATGTATATATATATATATATATATATATATATATATAACCGTACATACGTACACAGCCACCTGGCATATACATTTATTATATCCATTTTATATGTTTGTAAATATATGTACACCTACACATGCCCGCTCAAATATATGTGTGCCTACATATTTATACAAATTCATATATATATATATACATATTTTTCTGCTTTCTCATGCATGGATATATACCTACATACAATATTTCCTCTCTCTCTCTCTCTCTCTCTCTCTATATATATATATATATATATATATATATATATATATATATATATATATATATATCAGGTGTATTTTCTGCGATTATTTATTCATGAACGATTTTACTTTCATTCGAATATGTTATACAACATTTATTCCTTTGATATACATATTAATCTATTGAAATTTGTCATCGATTTGATTTTTTTGCCAAAATCCCTATTCAAGAAATTCAGATATTGGTTTTGTTTAACCGGTCGTTTTCCGCGTTGTAATCAAAATGTCCCTTAGAATCAAATGTGGTACACTTCAGTTCTAATCGGACAAAGATAAACTTATTCACTTAAAATGTTTGTAGACACCGTAGCAATCAATATATTATGGACATAAATTCTAAATTAAATACAAAACGTGATTTATTTTTTAAACAGATAAAATATAATATCATATTATTGTTAAATATGTGCAACATTTTCTTTCTCTTGTTATTTTCAGAATATATTTTTGCGTGTCCGAGTTCGTTTTAACTTATGGCCCTGAGTGAATATTTGATTTATATCTATGTCCCAGTTTATGTATAGTGGTTTTTAACTATTTGTGCTTTTGGCTGTTACTTTGAAATGATTAAAATTTTGATGTAGAATAAGAAAACCAAATATTTTCAGTTTAGGTTATTGCAAGCCTGATACAGTAACCCAAATATAAATACATCAAAAATAAAAGAAAGGAGTAGACCAATCAAAATAGATGAGACTATGAATGAAGTAAATGAAATTAAAAAAATATAAGAACTTTTAAAAGGAATAAGAATAGAATATATGTAAAATATTTAAAATGAAAATTAAATGTTTAAAATGAATGTCAATAAGAAAATATAAAATTTACAAAATGATTGCAAAAAATGTAGAATTTTCAAAAGAAAATATATGAAATATACAAAATGTAGAAAATATATATAAAAAATAGGAAAATATGAAGGGTTGAAAATTCATGTAAAACAATTTAACAATTGTAGAATTTTTGAAATCATAAAGAAAATTATAAAATGTACCCATGGAATAGTAAATGTAGAAAATAAATGTCGAAAGTAGTAAAATATAAAATGTAAAAAATGTATGTAAAATGTAGAAGATTAACGTAAAACGTCGAAAATGAATGTATATTTTAAAAAATTAATACAAAAATGGAGAAAATGTATTCATAAAAAGAGATATAATAAAAACTTGATGGAAAAGGAATCTCCCCAACCTATAGAAAGAAAAACTTTAAAAAAGTTACATTGATCAAACAAATAAGCGCAGAAAGGAACGAAAGAAAATACAACCAAATTTATACAAAATACAAACAAATTTAAAGAAAAATGAATTAAACATTTTATTTTAAAATCTAATGCGAAGAAAACATGACAAAAATCTATTTGTAAAATCTCAGAGAAATTTTGATGAGAAAAAAAATTAATGTAAAATTGAAAAGAAAAATTGATGTAAATAAATATATTGTAATTTAAACAGAGAAAAAATAGAAATATTGTTTAATTTTTTTAAAAGTAAAAACGAAATGTCATTTGGAATAAAAAAAAATTAAATTTAAGTAATTTAAGAAATAGAATAAAGGGAAGGAATAAAAAAAGGAAGTTTTAAGATAATTGAAGAAATAATGTCAACGGAAAATGAATAATGATGAAAAGAATAAAAACGGATATGAAAGAGAATAAAATAGAAAAAAAAGTGGAGATGAAAGGAAGATTTCAATGATATTCACAAAAATCAACAGCAGTGAACAAGTAAAGGTAGAAGAAATGCAACATGAAAGAACGTAGAAGTCTATTTGTCCTGATAACGAGAAATTATATATATATATATATATATATATATATATATATATATATATATATATATATATATATATATATATATATATGCGTGTGTAAAAGTGTGTCTGTGAGTTTCTGTGCTCCTGCGTCTGTGTGTGTGTGTGTGTATCTAGAATCGTTGCCCATGTAACTTCTGCAGAATTCTATTGGCGTCAACTACATCGATAGCGTTTCAGACGATCAATAATGATGAATATCTTAGTATTCAGCGTCTTCTTGGCAAATCGTCTTTCTTCATTTAATCTTAATTTTAATGTTGTATTTTTTTTTTATTTCGTCTCGCTAAAGATTTTCTTATGGCTTCTTGCATCTAGACACCAAGACGAAAAACGGAGGAAAGAAGGAACAAACGAAAATATTCCGAGCAAAATCTTTTTGAACGCGGTATATCGTGGAATGGCTTCTGCATGTAAATTCATTTTTTTTCAAATCCTTTTTTTTCAAGTACTGTATTTACCAAAATCATTCTTAGTTACTTGTAAAAGGAACTGGAAAAAGAAAACAACGTGATTTCTCAATACAATTTTTTTATATTCTCATTGCAAATCATTCAAATTGTGTTAATATAACGCAATTTATCAAAGGTTTCAGATCAAATATGATACATCTGTATTATTATATTTGAATTCATGTTAGATTAGTTTGTTCTGTAATTGTTATCGATATAAAAATGACGCTTTCATAGAAAAATTTACAAAACATACTTTTTTACATTTTCCATATCACTTTCTGGATACATATAACTCAGAATTCCACAAAAGATGCTGAACATGTATCCATATCTATCTATCTATCTATCTATCTATCTATCTATCTATCTATCTCTCTCTCTCTCTCTCTCTATATATATATATATATATATATATATATATATATATATATATATATATATATATATGAAAAAAGTATATTTTTATATTTTCTCATATTTAAAATATCCTCAATTTCTGGGGTAGAGCCTAAATACTCTGCGGTCAATACCGGTTAACCATATTCTGTTTCGAAGATTGAATTCAAGCAGGAATCACTACTCGGTGTTGACCTCTGTTTACATACATATTTAAATTGAATGTTGTTCTAGGTATCCTTCTTATAATATCTGAATTTAACAGACCGTTTAATGAATTTTGAGATAAAATGACAGCAAAATGGTACCAATGTTGGTTATAAGCTTGATATTTATTATATATTAGTAGACCTTTTGATTAAATTAGAGTACGAAGAGAAAAAAAATTTAATGTCGGACATTTCGGGCACGCCTGTGTTCTTTTTCAACAGGAACAGAATGTGGAAATCATTCACCCAGGGAATGTTGTTGCTGTTAGTTAAAGTTTTTCCTGTGGAAATTATATGTACTGAGTAAACCGAAATTCCTGCTTAATACTGTAGTATGTGATTTTGTTTTGAAAATACATTTTAACTGCAATCGGCATATTTCTTCGTTCTTAAATTAAGACGTTAAAAGCGTATATGTTATGGAAAGGTTGATTGAAGAGTAAAGAAACAGTGACATTATTGTTGTTGTCTTTGATGTTAGTTTTTTTTTTATTGAACCGAAGACGGAAAATCCGTGTCTTTTGCTCCACGATAATTATATTTTGCATTTGCATCCGTGGAAGAAAAGTAAATATATATGATTTTACAGCTCAAAAGCCGCTGGTCTGAATATTGTCTGAGTGCCGGGATGTTTGAAAAATGCTATCGCTGGTGATACGTTTACAGTCTTGAAATGGAAGTTTATTGCAGGTTATGTTCCCTTGCTGAGATGGTGAATTATATGTGACAGATGATGTTAAGAGTTTTTACAATGTGGGGGACCGATGCTCATCTTGAAGTCAGTTTTCGCTTAATAACTTTCTAATTGTTTTAAATATTGGAAATCATTTATTAAGATATGGAAAAAAAATCAAACCCATGTGAATTCTGGAATTATTCTTATTTTTCATGGGTTAGAAAAGTAGGAGAAAATAGAAATATTCTTTATATTTGAGAGGAGTTATTGTAATTATTTACATTTTTTTGACTATTGTCTTCTTTATTGCCATAGTTACGTAGTTTCGGCTGTTGTACGCTGATTCAGGTGATTGCAATTTTTTTTGTTAGTATTGCTTTTCTTTAACACTCCGTATTGCTGGTTCCTCTATGGTATTCATTTCTATGCTTGGCCGTCTTAGGGTATTTTTGTGGCCTGGCATATGTGTTGATACATTAGATTTCAGTATTTTTCAGTAGTTTTCTCTGTCTATTATTTCAATCTCATCCCACACGGGACGGTGATCTCCAGTTTTCCTGAAAATATGGTCTGATACGCTTGATGTTTCTCTTTCCCCTCACGTTACGGCTTTACCACGTTCTTGCACGCTTTCTTACCTTAAGGTCGGTATGTTTCTCCTTTATAATTCTTACCATAGATACACGAGTTGACGTAAACCAATCCTTACATATGTCCGCATCGTTGGGAGGTCTTACTCTGAATAGGTATCTTCGCAGTGCCGAAGAAATTCTGAAGGTCATCCTGATGTTATATGGACCACAGATCTTTGACATTTTCTCCGATAAACCCTTCACATAGTGTAGGCAGACCATATCTATTTTCTGAATGTTGTTATCATCTTGTACTCGTCTATCACCGTTTGTCAGAGACGCTGCCATGTAACCAGGGTAGATGTTACGTAGTAGGGTACTGTTTATATTAACCATTTCTTGTTCATATGTCTCGCCAATTTTGATCGAGGTTGTAAGCAGCGGGCGATCCCTTTCTTTACACTATATGGGTGGTGGGAGTTGAAGTTGAGGTATTGTCCGGTGAAAGTTGACTTGCAATTTAAGAATATCTGAGACACCCGAAAGAGGCACGGTAGATAAAACTAGAACAATATTCCCCGGTTGTCGAAATAAAGCTTTCAGGTCAAAATTCCAAACACATGAAGAAGGCCGGAGCGTACACCGGCCGAAACATCATGAATATGGCAGTAAAAATAAGAGCAATAGTCCGAACAATGCAATGTAAAGAAATACTTGTATTATGTTTTTAAAAGATATTGATTAGAGAGTAGCGAACATATAAAATATTAATAATGGCTGTTAACATTCATGTAGGTTATACAGGTATATCTATCCAGGTATCGCAGTTGTAAGGACAGCCAGTTTTCTTGTAGAACAAAGACGTGCTTCCTCCAGGCCAATATCATCATGGTTGCATATGAACTTCTGTTCTGTGATTTTTGTATTTTGGTCTATAAATGAAGCAATCATGATATATATATATATATATATAGTTAAGTTATAAGGAACTTAGTAAACCGAATTCAAAGAGGATGAAATCCTGAGAGCTCAATGTGTGGACAGAGCTAATATGTAATGAAAAACAAACCACTTTAAGGTGCCATTACGATAATTTATTTCACCCAAAATCCTTTTTTAAGGATTCAGGTTCATCAGGTAAAACTTCCAACAACGAATTGAGAGGAGAAATG
>OZ010582.1:7893791-7996291 GCA_963932145.1 Acanthosepion lycidas
ATAAGTACTTTGGGAGTTGGCTTAAAAGTATGTCAATGTGAATAAAACATATAGCCCTACGGTAAAACCACATGATGATAAATTTTCAAATTCTCAAGTTATGGCGTTCCAAAATTTTCAATATAGAGGGTTTAGCCCCCATTAGGTTTTTTCTGATAATATTCAAAATGGTTGATATTTTGAGAATAGGCATTATTTCAGGTCATACAACCTACATATATATATACATAGTGTATTGCATTCACAGAAATCTGTGTTCCAAATTTCATAAAAATATTTCCTGTAGTTTATTAGTCTATGGGTACATTTAATTTCAAGGAGGTTCTTCCCCTTGTGCTCCTCGAAAAAGGAATCAAACGTAGCCCATTACACTCCCTTTTATGTCTACTATCTATGTTCCAAATGTAATGAAGATCGCTGAAGTAGTTTGTCTTCCTATAGATGTGCAAACATATATATATATATATATATATATATATATATATATATATATATATATATATATATATATATAAGTTGGTGCAAAAATAATGTCGTTTTTGACGTAATTTTAACGTAAAAAAACGACATTATTTCTGCACCAACTTAATATATATTAGGTTGGTGCAAAAATAATGACGTAATAATGTCGTTTTTAGACGTTAAAAAGTAGGTCAAAAAACGACATTATTACGTCATTATTTTTGCACCAACCTAATATATATATATATATATATATATATATATATATATATATATATATATATATATATATATATATATATATATATATATAAATTTATTGTTATAGGCTATTTATATAGATACAAATATTTAAATAAATGGTTTGTTTATAATAAACAGTATTAACAAGATTTACCCGCCTGAAAATCGGAGAAAATTTCATAGGAAATATATATATATATATATATATATATATATATGTGTGTGTGTGTGGATGTGTGTGTGTGTATATATATATATATATATATATATATATATATATATACATACATATATATATATATATATGTGTGTGTGTGTATGTGTGTGTGTGTGTCTGTGTATTTGTCTCTGTGAATTGTCTCTGTGCGTATTAATTATACCACCCCATGTAAGATAGTAAACACAGTAACAGACAAGAATTGACTGAATGTGAAAGAATAAAATATCAGAGAAATAGTAGAGAAACATTATTAAGGAACGGCCAGCATAGGAGAGCGATCAAGAATGCAAATAAATAACCATTGACATTGTATTTTATGTTTTGGAGATCAAAGCTGGCTGGAAAGCATGAAGCCGGAAGAGTTCCACAAGCGAAAATCCCGAGAAAAGACACTTTTATTATAGAACTTCCGGTTGCCTCTAGCCAATTCAAAGTTAAAATCATGTGACCTTCACGCTAATCTCTTACTGTCGTTAAATTCATAAAATCTTCGCACCATAAAGCAGAGCTCATCCGAACAATTAACCTGAGAGTATTTATAGCATAAGCACAGGGAAGCTATATTAGCCGCTTTGAAGTAAGCAATACACAGGTCTATTATTATAAACATTTATTAAAAAATTGTATAACCCAGGGATAAAACGTGACAGATTACATGCTCATGACTTTATATAAATACAGTGCCTTTTGATATTTTGTGAAATTCCCAAATATGGATTATAGCGAGGATTGAGGAATCGGAGAGCCGAGTTCTAATTCCAGTCGAGTTCATTACATACATTTGCATGCTAATACCCTTGGTAAATGTATAAATACATTTCTTCCCCACCAACTAAGGTAAGTAGGAAGATAGACTGGGGTTCTATAGCCTTGGCTAGCAACCTGACTAGGAGAATGAAAACTCTGAATTCAAACTTTATGTATTCGCGGTGAAACATATAATATGAAGCTAAGTTAATAATCGTCCGCACTGACTCAATGAACCCGACTACGATCGATTCCTTTTATTGTGAGATGTAAATCCAAAGACCAGTTGCAAAGTAAAATTTCCAAATAATGATCACAAGTAAAGCAGGATATATTAACATTTCGGCCATCATGCAACAATGCTGGAAGTGTTGGCTTTTCTCCATACATGGCAATTTTGATAATGACCAAACAATTCTATTTTTAAATCGTCTGTCCGGAGAATGAACTTCCTGAATGCTTTTGATTTGTTCAAATGTTCACTTGCAAAATTTAAACGCCATCTTTGTCCTTTGTTGAAAGCAGAAACATCATTCTAGCAAGACTCCAATGAATGTCATGTCCATTCAAATTCCGTCTGATTGTAGACACATGTAGATTTACACTTGATGCTGCCAGAGAAGCCGGCATCTCTTTCCAGGTGATGTGTGAGTTGGCCTTTATCTGATTTATTACTTTTCTACCGTTTCTTGGTGAGAGTTTTCATGGGAATTCATTTCTCGGCTGAGTTTCGGTCGTGTTTACTATAATTAATTTGCAATTACTTATCGTAAATAGATGGCGCTGCAAGGTTTTTGCTACGGTCTTATTACTTTCCACATATTGGTGAAAAGTCAGTACGTACTTCCGGATGTTATCAGATGTCTATTTTCCACCCGATATATTCATGGCTATATATTGATATTTCAATAGCTTAACTGGTTTCACCTCTTTCATAATATGTGTTGCCCAACATATTCACTATTAATGCCTCATTTGAGTTGCCATCTTCAAATGTATGTGCTTCAGCTTAATTTATTACCTATTTGACTTTACCAATACAGAAGCGTTTTACATAATTTGCTCGTGTTAACTTGTCGGGTTATGGGGAAATAAATAACATGTTTTATTAAATAATTAAACTCCATTTTGTTTTGTTTGTATCCATTATGGAAGGCCTAATTTAGAGATTTATGTGTGGGCTGAGATTTAATATGTTTAAGTTGTTTTCACTAGAACTATAATTTTACAAGCGGCACTGTTTATATTTTAGAAATAAAACATATCCTGATAATGTTCTCATGTTGAGTTAATGGACTAACTTATCGGTTTTCGGGGCATCAAATATTATTCCATATAATATATATATATATATATAAATATATATATATACATATATATATATGTATATATATATATATATATATATATATATATATATATATATATATATATATATATATATATATATGTTTGCCTGTATGTATATCCTATTATATTCACATGTGTATGATATATTCGATCTTAAACCTAATTACCTACCTACCTATAGATAGATAGATAGATAGATAGATAGATAGATAGATGAGCTTACCCACTCTTATATTAATAGATAGATATTTAAATATAAGTTTGATGTGTAT
The DNA here is from genome assembly GCA_963932145.1 of Acanthosepion lycidas. Taxonomy (NCBI): domain Eukaryota; kingdom Metazoa; phylum Mollusca; class Cephalopoda; order Sepiida; family Sepiidae; genus Acanthosepion; species Acanthosepion lycidas. Next base: position 7,897,086 of record OZ010582.1, read on the forward strand.
GTATGCTTGCCTCTGTGTGTGTGTCTGTATGAGTATACGTGTATTTGTGTGTATGAGCCGCCGCGCGTGTAGATATACATTTTTATTTCCTGAGTTTGTTTGTCTCAATCAATGATTGATAGTAGACCTGTCACGGGCTACAATCAAATTCTCGTAGGTCACCGCTGAAGAAACAAACGGCCCAAAATGCAGCTTAACGATCGTTGATCAGGCGTACTTAATCGATCATTTCTGCACCTTTTCGATTTGACGGGTCGGTGGCAAGTAGCGATAGTGTAGGTTCTGTGTCAATGTATTCTGGCGTCTGGTGTCCATCCGCCAGCTACCCGTCACTTTAACCGCCACTTACCCTTGCCTATTCGCATCTAATTCGGGCAAACGACAAAGGCGTAAGTAATGGTTACTAATCTACCCAATTTAGTAGATTCTTGGACACAAAGAGAAAATACACAAGGAATTGATGATTGGAGGAAAGAGGACTTGTGTTGATACTTGTCTACATTTTACTTGGTTAAAGAGATCTATGAAATATATGTAGTCGACGCATGCAGATTTAGAAGAGTCGACAGCCTTCTTCCGCATTCATTTCATAAGTCTAACTTTCCTTTCTCGTAACTGTATTTGTTTTGTCATTCTCATAACAGGACATAAATGTTGTTTTTTATGTTTTTCTCTCTATCTTTTGCCTTGCTAATGCCTTTTACTCGGTTAATACTAGATCTATTCTAAGATATCTTTACATGTTTTCAGTGTTTGTCTTTTTGTCGTTCTGTTCTGTTATCTTGTGCTGATCTTAAGCTGTTTCTTGTTTTGTTGGGACATAAACTTCTGGATGAAAAAACCTAACGTACCGACAAATACCACTCAGCATTAAAGTTTTCTTTTATATAATCGGAGTATAAGACGACACTCAATATTTAAGGGTGATTTCTAGAATTTAAAAGTAGCCTTATACGCAAAAATATACAGGGTAGTTCTTCCACATGTTATTGTCTGTTTATATATTTATAATAATTTTTGCAACATACTGTCGGGTGTTGAAATCTATACAGTATATATTATTGTAGAATTTATCACTTCCTCTGCCCATTTGAAACTCTCTCTACTGTGAGTATGTTTGCAGACTCTTCGATCGGCTATTTTAGAGAGTGTTATGGACGGATGGACGAAGTAACGGAAGTTATAGAATTTTATATATCGAAGATATTGAAATGTCTTACGAAAATATTACTGCCTCGTTCTAAACAAAACTTACTTAGCCGTATACGTTTATTTCAAATTAACCTGATTTCCGAAACAAGTCTTCATTTCCAAAAGACAAAGAAATCATTTCGATTCTAAATTTATAATTAGTTGCTCTAATGCTTATTCTACATACTAGACAAATTGAAATCTACATTGTGCATTAAGGGTTATAACCAATTAAATTTTAGTATAGTGTTGGAATAGTTTGCATCTTGAAGAACATATCTAAAAGACACCACAGTCAGCATGAAAACAGCAATAAAATTTAAGATGAGAACGACAAAAAAGGTAAACACTGAATACACAAAATGTTTTTTGGCATAAGGTTTAGCATTATTATGCAATAATCACTCAACGAATCATTGTACATTTAATTCCTGGATATGCTATATAATCCGCTCTATATATTTCAAAGTATTAATATTTTACACATACAGATACACGCTATGAGAAAAAAATATTCGGCAAATGCTAGCTATAATATTCAAGGCTTTATAATACGTTTTAGAATGATATTGTCTTTCTACTCCTCATCCAAACCTTGTGTAGTTATTCATCGTTTTCAATAAAAACAAAATATACTTTTCATTTTACTTTACTCTGTTGATTCTGAAAATAGCAAGTTTTCGTGTTTTTTTTTTTCACGTGGAAAAACATGTATCAATTTACCATTCTTTTAAAAAGATATATCACATGAAGATTATTTCACTGTAGCTGTTGTTTTACAAATGAATTGGAAAAAAGTCTATGGCAGCGTTCGTTTTATAAATGCAACGCAATTTATTTCTATGATGTATTATCATCGCTGTATTCATATATAGATTGGAATGAGGAATAATGATATCAAGTAAGGAATCTTATTGTTTTAATTCAAATGTATTAACTAAATGGACAATTATGAGCCTAGAGAAATGAATTCTTTGTGCAAAATACATACTTTCTAATCACTCGAAATATGCACTTGGTCAGTCATATAAAGTCTCGACATGTGATTGGACACGTCATCGGCGAAATATACTAATTTTTTCACTTCTCATCCTTCAAATATATCATTTATCTTAGACGACAGACGGAAAATTTGATCACATAAACCATAGCCCGATTTATTTATATTTATTAATATATTTATTCATATTTATGGTAATCATCACAACTTTTCGGTCGTTTTTAAACCCAGCCTTGAACAGGTTCTTGTAAATACTGAAAAACTTCAAAGAATTATTAAATGAACAAGCCCGCTTTCCATGTCAATTTTGTCCTGACTATAACGATAAACTAGAACCGGCAGCAAGGCCTCTGATCTTGAGTTTGGAGGATTTTAGGAGCGTGGAATTTCTCCGTAACTGTTGCGAAGTAGCAGTTGTGGTCCCAGTTATGGGCAATTAGTGAATCCTATAATCAAAATCAACACTACATTTTTATAATAAAATGACCAAACAATACATGTTTATAGAAAACTGACAATCAGTGCAAAAATAATAAAATGCATAAATATATTGTATAGTAAAATTATCAACAATTCATTTATGATCTACAAAATATATATCTAAAAATATATACATTTACTTTGAGAGGATTTGTACAAAATATCTGTATATGAAAGTATAAAATTATGTACAAAATATTTATATTTTATAGAGTTTGATGTACTGCTAAACAAACTCAACCAACGATGGCATGTCTAAGTTATTTAGATCCAGTGATAGGACCAAGATTGTGTGAGTTCAATACCTGGTTAAGGCGGTGGAGAAATTGGATAGGGGCATTAAATGGAGATAACTGTCATCCATTAGACATGGCACGTGGAATTGGAACAGTCTACCCCAGTGAGCGAAATAAAGGGTTCAGATCGACATTCCAGCCACCTGAGGAAGGCCGGAGCATACAACGGCCGAAACGTTGTTCATAATCATGACGACAAATATGAGGACAATAGTCTGAATAATGTAAATAGTGCTTGAATGAAATAGGCTATTTTTCCATTACTAGCATTTTAACCATTAAATCTACTCCACTTGCTAATAGTGCACTGGCAACTGCTTATCACGTTTGATTGCATCCCAGAGTTTTTTTGTATTTTTTTTTTTGGTGGGGGCGGTTATTGCCTTATTGCTGACTGGTATTGAAGCATTGCTGTCATTTCTTCTTTATTTATTAAATACTCCGGTGTTGTATTTATTTAGATGATATTCTATGAGCATCTCCTAACATCGTTATCGACATTTTGCAACCATTTCCAGTGAGAAGATTAAAAATTTCCCTTCAGAATGAAACTCACAAAATGATCCCAGTCAGTACGTTGGTAACAAATTGATGCCTTGTGAATACGGAATTACAGTAAACAGACGACTGAAATGTAAGATCTAACAACACTAGAGAGCGAGGAAATTTATATTTATATCGAGGAACACACAGTTGAAATTCCCGAGGAAGGAAAGCTTGAAAACCCTGATACACACAGGAAAGATTGGGGCAGAAGAAGTCAGCATAAAAAAAAACAAACTTGATGGGCTTGAGTAAATGGATGGTAGAACGGGGTTTTGAAGAGGATAGCAGAAATACAAAACATATTAGGTGCTGCAAGGGACGGGAAGTTGTGGAGAGCCAATGTCACATAAGTCTTAAATGTGCACACTACATAAAAGGATATAAGTTGAAGTCGCTAAATACAATAATATCTCACATGCTACAGTCCCTAAAAGAAGATCAATAAATGAAGGAGATATAACTAACAGCGAAAATATCAAAATATCAAAACCATATACACCTCTGGATAAATTCTTATGACCAGATATAAAAGGTTTAAACAAAACACTGTAAATTTAATGAAACTATATTTGCGAAACATTTATACTTAACTTAGAAAATGTATTTTATCAACAAACAAGTGAAAATTTTAAGCTTTCATTTGATTAATTTAAACATTGATAAAAAGATTTTCTCTTTGGTGTCTATGTGATGTTTACTCGTTACCCCACGAGGACGAGATGTGACACAAGGTCTTTTTAAAGTGGGAACCCAAGCGCGTACAACTGGGCAAAGGATAAAAATTGTCCACAGCCCCCGCAATCGATTCCCCCCTCTGGTGCAATGGGAGGGCGCGGCCTCGGGCAGCTGTTCCCCAGGGCTGTGCACCTCTTCAGTATAATTTTCCCAGTTGCCCCTCTGTCCTTTGACAGAGAAGCCCCTTAGTGCACTATGCTCAAGGCAGACACGCAACTGAGAGATGATAAGCCATCCCAGCCAAAAGGCCGAGAGACGTGATAACTTCTTTAGTGTCCATGCATATGCTCTTAGAGTCCTTTCGAGAAACAGAAATATAGCCAGTAACAGAACACTCAGTGATAGTAATAGAAGTTAGTTTCACGTAGCGCTTAGGTTTTAGTAGAACCTTGCAAGGGAAAAGATTCTAGCCTACAGTAATTAATACGAATAACCCGAATACTATGAAAGAAAGGTCGACTGATTTGCTAAATTTTTGAAAGATTTTTTACTTCTGCTTATCTTAAGCCTGGCAGTCAAAGGAAATTTGGGGATGAAAAGTTCCAATAATAACACAGTCCATCATTTAAGGTAATACAATCAGGTTATGGTGGCCGAAACTACGGCGTGGCTTCAGGTTTGCTCACCTGTTGTACTTATAATGAAACGTATGTGTGCGTGAGCGAGTTCATGTGTGTTTGTTTATGCGTTCGATCCATAAATAACGTGTAGAATGTTCTCAAGCAGTAGAAAATTAACCACTCAAGGAACGGTAATTTAATGGATAGTGACTCAGAATTAGAAAATGAAGATCTGATTTCGAATTCTAGACGAGTGCTTTCCTTTCACTTACGTGCTAATAACCCTCGCAAACGTATAAATCTATCTTATAATAAAAGTTAATAATTAGTAATGCTAATGATGAGGTAATAAAATAATTTAATAAGATAATAATTAAATAACAAATAAGTAAATAATATAAATAATAAGATAAATAATAATGGAAAGGTAATAATAAGGAAAATAAATAATAAAAAATAATAAAATAATAATTAAATCATAATGATAAGGTAATAATTCAAAATAAGTCCAATAATTTTAAAATCTATCTTATAATATATTTTATTAATTTTTATTAATATAAAAATATTTGTTGAGTTTAAATCACGTACAGAATGATGGTAAGAAGTAGAAAACGAAGCAATCTATGAACTGTAGTTTAATGGATAGCGACTCGGAATTAGAAATCAAAGAGCCGCGTTCGAATTTCACTCCAATTCGTTCTTTTTGCTTACGCGTAAATAACCTTCGCAAACGTATGAATCCCTCTTTTCTCATCGCCCCAAAAGGATAAACTGAATGCAAACCAGTCTGGGAATGTGTTAAACTTTGTTAAGCTTTTTTTGCCAAAGACACAACTGCAGATGCGTTTGCAGTAAATGCGATGCATTTACGACCCTAATGGTTTAAGGGTTTTGTATCCGTGATCGTGAACAAGAATAAATTTATTGCAATTGCCTCATAACTTGTAATTATTGAGATTTATTCGTTCTGATTTGAACGACTTCTTTAATTAAAAAAGGTAATATAATGAATGTAATATGTGATATTCCTTATGTAATATTTCGAAAATTGATAGGTGCGATATCACATAACTAGTAGGCCAAGTAGACCCTTCCGATTTTGTCTTGTTACTTTTTAATGATGTACTATATAAAGAAAAGAGCGTAAAATCTGCGTCTATTTCTGTCTGCCTGTCACCTTCTCTCTGTCTCCATCTATGTCTCTCTCTGTTTAAATTCTTTCAATGATTATCGTACTAAAAGGTCGTTCGTCTTTTCTCCTAATTACATTTCTTAGTCCTTGGCGAATGACGAGTCACATAAACACACAGCACTAAATAAATAAATAAATAAAGTAAACCCGATTTAACAACTGGTAAACCAACACTGCTTAGTGAACTTGTCTCGCTAGAACAATTACAATTGCGTAGTGAGTTCGATCCTCACTGGGTGCCCCTCCCCTACTTTCGGTCTTGTGCCACATGTAAACTACGCTTGGAAAATCACATATGAGATCTACATCATTTAAATTATTGTCCAAACAGAATTAACTTTTTGGTTAATAAAAAGCAAGCTTTGTAATTGTTAAATGCAATGATAATAAAACTATGGTTGGATATATATCAATACATTACTGATCATATCGTTAAGGATAGCATGATCTGGGATGCGTCGAAAGAAGATCATAAAACACCCTAGATAATAAGGTTTTTGCTAAAATTGAAGCAATGAATAACAGTGATAATGATAGTTATTAGACTGAAAAGCAGATTCCAATTGAAATGAAAATAGACGTCAAATAACTGTTAATTTACCACCATTTCCTTGCAAACTAAATCGCCTCTTTTAAAATCTTGTCTTTGTTAAATACGTCTCCTGGGAATCCCTGATAATTCTAGAAGTATCGGCGTCGAGTTACACACGCCACGGATAAATTGTAGGTAATTTGTGAATTGCGCTGATTTTTAATAGATGATCTGATCAATGAATTTAGCTGAATATGTTTTTAAAAAGAAATATGTTCATATATATCCGAACTCGCATACACACATACCGAGTTAAGAACACACACAAACTCAAGGACGCAGAGAGACTCACATTGATAAATAGACAGAAGCAGAGATAGCTGCATGTCAGATTGTAGAGAAGGGACATTTGATCAATTTTCTTGTTACACGTTATATATGTCACGCATGTTATAATATAGACACCAATCCACAGAAAGGCACATATATATCGGTTTTGTAATGATAAAATGCTTAATTTTATAGAAAAGCATAAATTTCTTCCTCTGCAATTGTCAAATGTATATCGCAGACAATTCTTATCTATCTATCACATAATCTAAAATTATACATTGGAAATTTCAGATAAAATCGTCATATTAATCTTAACAAAAAAAAAAGATTGTTTAACGTCATTGAGCTTCATGACGTGAGAGATCACGTTTTTCTACAGATTCGTTTTTTTTAGTTCAGTAAATTACCGACTATTCTTGGAAAAGATCATATAGTTGTTTTCTATTCCATTTTCAAACTCTGAAATCCAGGGTTTACTTTTCTGACATTTCTTGACACACTAGGGTAAAAAGCCTTTTCTACCCTGTAATTTAAACCATGCATCTTGGGATATGAACGAAACCCATGTCTTTCCCAAAGATATCTGTGCGAAATTTAACACAAGAAATCAGGCTAAAATTTGAACTCGGTTTGCATATCCGCACGTCCATTATTAAACTTGAATCAATTTAATAAAAGTATTAGGTTGGTGCAAAAATAATATCGTTTTTTGACGTTAAAAAATACGTTAAAAAACGATATTATTTTTGCACCAACCTAATAGTTAGGCGCACCAATCAGACAATTTACAATCATAACCCATCTTTTGAACAGTAGTAGAAGTTTATCTCTTGTTTCCTGTATAGAATTTGTTTTCTGGGACGTTCTCCTAAAGTCTTCTATTTTTTTTTTTTTTCACTCTTAGTAACACATTCTGTGTTAGCTTCCTCATCGCCTTACATAAAAATATGTAAACATGCAACTGAAGCTCCATTAAAAAATAATTTTGAAGTGTCAATTTTTTTCCGTTGGATGTATTTTAACTGGGTCCTCACATTCGGGAAGACCACCTACGTTAGATAACGACCGAGTCAAAAGTTACACTAGATGAAATTTGTTTAGACTCAGCTGTTTGCCAAACTACATAATTTAAGCATCGAAATTCGTTTGTACTAAATCGGTTAAGCTAATTTGCATGATTTCTACCAAACTGAAATGAACAAAAACATGATTGCATGTCGTGTTTTTTTTTAAAACAAAAGAAATGATGTTTTTTTATAATTCAATATCTACAAGAAAGTTGACTGCGAACGTTTGTGGGAGAAGAGAAAGTTAGCAAAGCTCAATCTTCATGGGTGCAAAGTGTATGTTGGCACTCGAAGATAATTTTTTACAAATTGGCTAGGATGGATGATTATTAAATTATGTTAAATTTGTAAGATATATCAGAGGTTTCGAATAATTCGTATTCATCCAACAAGTAGTTTTAATATTAAATATAAACTAATGATCAATGCAAATAAAAACTTTAAACAAAATTCGCAATGATATATACGGCATCTACACGAAAAATTCTATGTATTTTAATATCTTTTATTTAGACAATATTTCCACTTCAAACATCTTGTACATCCTTTTTGTTTTATATTCGTTTGGGCAGTTGTTTTGGCATCGAAGATGAGTGTTGAAGCCAGGTCAATATTGTCAATAGTTTCTTAACTTTATGCATAGACATTAGTGTCCGGCGAGACGGTTAAGTGACTAACATGGCGGCATGAAAATATCACTTCTGGAGTGAGCTATACTGAGACTTTCACTAGGCAAGCTAAGCGGCTTGCTTCCAAATTGATTATTCTCTGGTGGATAGTGAGGCAATGCACCAAACCTAACGGTTAGAATCTTCTTTGTTCAAAATTATGGGCGTTGATATTTGGAATTTTGTTCAAATAAGTGTGGAGATTTTATTTTCCACGATCTACAAGGTTCCAAAGTTTACTGGTTCTTGGATATGGTATATCAGTCGTGGGAGATCGAAATTTCGCTCGAGGCGTAACACAATGCCGGAGTCGAGTTAGAAAACGTAATCGAATAAAACATTTAGGAAAATCAACATAATATATGTCGCCCAGTGTGATAGATTTGTGGGAAAAATATTTCATCAAATATCGCATTGTAGTTATGAAGAATTAATCTCAAATGTTGCTGCTGGTTTCGTCGCTATCCGAAGGCAACGTGTTTGATGGACACCCTCTGTTGTCAATGATGTTACCGTGTGGTCCGTCGCTAATGCCAACCAGGTTTTCGTGTTGCAGTTTGCGTGATTTTATTGTAAGGCACTTTATAAACGCAAGGGCCTTGTCTGATTGGTCAAAAAAATAAGTTTTATAACTGATATTTTTAGACGATATCCCAAAAGCTGTTCCCTGGAGCCGAGCATAATTAATATTTCTATTTGTCTTATGAGCCGTGGATATCAAAGTGATCACTAGCGATTAAGTTCAGCTATTTCAATTCCGACAGAGTACATTTACTACATCTGAATCCATAGATAATAATTTCATTTGGTCTCCAATACACTACACATTTCATTTTGGCAACTTCTATGACCAAAAGCGCATAATGATGCAATTCACTCTGTCAGAAATTTAGAAACGGCATGCTATACTGCTTGGTATTCGCGTCGGGAGCTTCAATACAAACAATTCAGATTTTGGGGTGTTGATCTGGGGCCATTGCAGAAAATTCGGAAAGAGTTGGATGAGTTTAAAGGTGATTGCGAAGGTGTTTGGTGTGTTAAGTAGTAATGGCGATATTATGCCTCCATTAATCTTCCCAAGGAGCCTCAGACTCAATACTGAGGCCTACATCAAGTCCCTTCAGGAGGTAGTGCTGACATGGGTCAAGAGGGTGGCTGCTGGAAGAATACTATGTCTGGACCATTCCTTACAATCAGAAGAATACAGTGATTTCTGCGACCACATCACCCCTTACATCTGTCCACCTAACTCCCAGGATTACAACCCCTTGATTATTATATGTGGGGTGCGACAGAACGACAAAACTCGTGCCACCACAGATGACCTAAAAGCAAGGATTATGGTTGCATACACTAACTTAAACAAAGAAACCGTCCAGAAGAGATGCAGGAGATTCCAAAGTCGTCTGGAAGCCGTTGTTGAAGCCTATATCAATTTTATTGAATAAAATTTAATTTTTAGTATTTTAAGATATTTCTGTGTAATTTAGGTAAATATATCTGTTAAAATGAGATGTCAGTGTTATTTTCATATTTACGTAATTTAGGTTAGAATTTGTCCATCACAATCTGTATAATACTTTTCAGTTTCTTAATCAATTATTCATTGGAAAATTGACTGAAAGGACGGAAGACGAAATAAAATGTTATCGATAGCTTAAGAATAAATGGACAGTTTTATAGCGGCGAGAAGCCATAAATCGCCATTTTCATCAGAATTCAATGTACAGCTTACAAGAAATTACTGGACATGTCTTTGTCTAACCAATTTAGATAAAGACAGCGATTGAAATCTTGAATACACAAAATTACTTATTTATCGCCTTAATAATAGCGTTTCTCATTAAATTTACCTAATGTATATTTTGAAATGGAAAAGACTGACAGTTGTGACTTAATAATTTCTAGTTACGAATTTTTATGAACCGATCGTCAATTTCAAGGCCGTATGGTTAGTTTAGTGAGACCGTGAATCGTATGAAAGTTGATCAAATAAGTATACGTCACGCTTTACTCGCGTGAACAGTGTTGATGCTCATTGAAGTTTTGACAATAGTAGTCATGTTTCGAATGTTGTTATGTAACACGCGATTAGCAGCAAATATCGAGAAGGAATTCGTTTAAACGATGACCAAATCTGTTTCTTCAGATTAAAGCTTTCTTTAGTTTCTTCAGATTATGTAATAGAAATGTATTATGTAACAGAAATATAAAGAAACCAATTCCTATTGGAAAGGCCATACGTTTGATGAAAATAAAATGACATGATTATTTTAGTAATTAGGCCTTACTATGTGTTCAAGTTCGACATGGAAATTTTTTGGTTAGAATATTTTACGGGTTAACAACCTTTTGCAGACTATTTAAAGACAGAAAAGATTGTAAGAATGTTTTGGAGATAATAATGATTCATTAACACAAGTTCTACTAATTAACACACTGCTGGGTGGGGAATAAGTAGAATCATATATTACCCAAGTGTATTTGCGTGTAAATGAATATAGCTCACCTATAATGAGGAACAGGTTCTCCGATGTATAATTCCTAACCATTTTCCATTACACAACAGGCACATCCGAGCTTTCAGCGCATGGGATTCCCAAGCATTCAACCATCGAGGTACTGATAAGTCTCGAAACTCCTTATGGTGAACATATGAAAAACAATGTTTAAACGTGATATGATCGTATGTGTTGAAGGTTTGAAGCCTTCAAGTACGTTTATCTATTTTTTTCAGATGCTTCTCCTCAAATCAACATTGTTTTGAAGGTTTTCCGTCACGATTTTTTTCATTTTTTTGGCTAATTTTATAGTAAGCGTATAATATTTGCTTAATATACATATGTTATTATTTGGTTTGTTGCTTCATTTTTCAGTAGGACATAGATTATATATATATATATATATATATATCTTAGGTTGGTGCAAAAATAATGTCGTTTTATCACATAGTAACATATGCGAGGAAACGACATTATTTTGCACCAACCTAATATATATGTGATAATTCGGCATATATATCAAATGTGACTGTTTATTATCTATCTATCTATTTACCTCTCTCTATGTCTCTCTCTACATATATATATATATATATATATATATGTATATGTATATGATATAATTTGGCATAATGTTGCTTTTTTATTATGTCTAGATACATACATATATATATATATATATATATATATATATTAGATAATTTGACATATATCAAATGTGTGTTTACTTTCTATCACTCTTTTTTCTATCTATCTATCTATCTCTCTCTCTATATATATATATATATGTGTGTGTGTGTGTGTGTGTATATGTGTGTGTGTACGTATATCTGAGATATTATGCATATATATATCAAAGGCGGTTGATTATTATTCATGAGATGTTAGGAGGACGTAATGTACAAGCTAACGAAGTAACGAATGGACAATCGAACGATATAGAAGAATTATAACATAATTTTTTTTTTATATGTTTAACTAGTCTTTATCAAATGGTAGACAAGTGATAACACCATGGCAGAACACTTCAATTCATTATATCGGATTTTGTGTTCTATGAAATAACTATTCGATGTTCCATCGTAGCGTTGCTTGGGATAAGACAATATTTCTTAGAGAAATCACTTTAGTCTGAATTTAATAAAAGTATGTATGAAAATATCCTAGTAATAGAAAACGCAGAATTTATTAATACTGTTTGATGTAACTTCGGAAGATGATTGAAGAATCCATAATGTGATAAATTATTTAAAATACAGTTAATTAATTCGAAACAATATAGTCTTTGTATTGAATGAAAGGAAAAAAAAAGCCACACTTTCTGACATTTCAATTGTATCCAATGCATTGCTTTTCACTTTGAAAAAAATAATCCTGGTTAAAAACATATACACAGATTTGCTTCTTTTATTTTTTACAAAAGCATATTTTTAGCCGATTGTCTGAGTGAATTTGTTTCTCATGCCTGTAAAAAATGCATGGAAAGATTGCTGCATCATTTACGATTGATATTTCTTTCATCCATTAGACAACTGTTAATTCCATATTGAGCGTAGCAGAACAAATCACAGGAAAACAACGGATTGCAAAAAAAAAAAAAAATATATATCTGCGACATTAATGTTCCCTCAATAAATGGATTCGCAAAAAGCAAAAAAAAAAACGTAGTTCAAATAACTATGTATATAACTTGAGAGCATTTTGATAGTAGAGCTTCAAGCAAGTCATTCTCTGATGTGTAACGAATATATTTTCTCATGCATCCTATTTTTACTTCCTTCATAAAAAAAATAAGTTTCATATTTTAGGTGTGATCAGCAAAGCGTAAAAACAAGTGAAGTTTCTATTGATTCTAGCCAAGTGGGATTTGCATTTTCTATTCTTATAACATTTTCTGACATTTATCAACTTTCACGAAAGCAACTTTAACCAGATATATCTATAAATGTAAATATCAGAATTACACTGGGTATGCGATAAGGAGAGGGACGAGGAGAAGGAGAGCAATAACACATATTCTAATAAACATGCAATATTTTAATGCTAATATCTATATCTATAATTCTCAAAATGTTTGTGTATGTATGTGCGTGCGTGTGTATGTGTGTGATCGGATGTTGTTTATGCATTTGCACAATTTTCATCCTATTTCTAAGAATTTTTTTTTGTTTGATAGATAATTCTTCAGTGCCGGTTTTCAATACAAATTGTTGGTAATATTGGTTCTCCACTACTTCCTGTCCGCTATAACTCTCAGCAACGTTTTACTATTTACTATCTATTCTGGAAATGTATATACCTTTCATAAAAACTTTAATAAAAAATAAATACTTTAAATTATTACAATAATATTATTTATTATTATACAGTTCCCTTTTCAGGGCCACCCCCCACCGATTCAAATTTTTAATGCACCTCAGTTCCACCCAAATGTTGTTACTAATATTGATTTTCGGGTAGGCTGACTTTAAACTTAAACTATTTCAAGTGAATGGCAAAAATTCCCAGTAATGAAAGAGCCGCTCAAAGACGGGTTATACTGCAAGTAGTCTATATTAGAGGCTGCTATAAAGCCTGTAAATACGCATTCAAACTATTCTATCTCTCTCTCTCTCTCTCTATATATATATATATATATATATATATATATATATATATATATATATATATATATATATATATGCGTGGAAAGTGCGCCATATCCGTGATAGTGCTAACATGTTCAGTTATATGGATATGAGTTTGCAATGCTGTGTTTCACGCTTTTGAGTTCTTCGAACAAACTTATTTACTTCTTATTTATTTTTAGCGTAAATAGATCCATTTAAAAAATAAACGACTTTGAATATATGCAATTACATAATGTTTCTTAATTAATATTGTAAAATAGTCATTCAGAGAATAAATAAAGTTGATGCAATTAATGACGAACTCACTTAGCTAACATGAAGGATGCATTGATCACTCGCTGAACAAAACGATCCTTATCTTTTTATTTATACAATGGATTAGATTTTCGGTCCATATTGCTTGCATGTACTTTCGGCAAAAACGTTTAACATCCTTAGGCATAGATGTATTTTTCCTCAAAAATACTTCAGGTAATTTCGGGTAAAATTCCAAGAAGAAAATGAATGTTATACTTGTCAAAAGATGTTTTATTAAAAATTGTTTAATATTATTAAAAGTTAAGCATTTTTTTGAATGTACATTAATGCGACTTTAATATTAATATTTTTTAATATTGTACTAATGTAGAAATTTACTATTTCCATTATTATAAATCATTTTCCGTTGACGTGACATGGACTATTGGTCAAATAATTAGAGAAATGTCTTCATGATTTCAGATTTTTTTTTCTGCAGATCGAAAATTATTATCAAACTATTAAATAATGCAACCTAATTAATATTGTAAATTAGTCATTCAAAGTATAAATTAATAAAGTTGATGTAATTAATGAACTCACTTTGCTAACAGATTAAAAAGTAATTAACTAACTGACCACTCGCTGAACGACACTATCCTTCTTTCATTAAGTGTACAATGGATTAAATGATCGGTCCATATTGCTTGAAAGTACTTTCGGTAAAAACATTTAACATCCTCAGGCTGAGGTGTTACTATTTTCATCAATTTCAGGTAAAATTCCAAGACGAAAATGAATGTGATGCAAATAGTCCATTTCATTTCAACTAAAATAAAAACACTTATAATAAATTGTAAATTACTTCATTATCACGTGGAGATGACATTCACCGTCACCTATACTGCGACTAACGTTGCTGAAAACCAGGTAATAGACGCCTTCTCCGACTATCTCCACTTCGTCGTCGAACAAATTCAAACCCACGACGTTCCATCATCATCACCGATGACAACAGCAAAATAGAAATTCACGACCCCAACTTCTCGTCCGCCGTCGGAACAAAATCAGAGAACCACGACCAATGACAATGGCCTGTGCCACCTACAACTCTGCTTTGTCACCAACCTTTGCATCGTTGTCTCATGTTCCCGGAGGAAACAAATCCATAGCTAGACTTGTTACAGCAACAAGAGGGAGACTCGAAGAGCTTTGAATTACATCTTGATCAACTGCCGCTGGAGATCCAGCATCACCAACTACTGCTTTTATTATGGTGCTCAGCGCGGGGATACAGAACACTGCTTTCTTATCAGCAACTTCCTGTAAAATGATACCAATTGAGGAATGACACATCCCGCCTTGATAACACCATCATTCGGAGAGTGTAGATGCTCCATTGCGAACATGAACAGTACACTCCCAGAGTGGACACACTTCAATCTATCAGACATGGAAACAGCTAACGAGGCCATCGGCTGCAGTGCTGTTAAGCAGCAGCCCTCGATCTCCGACAACAACCTGCGAATCATCGAAGGTCATCGGAATCATTGGAATATTCTAAGTTGAAAACATTTTCATTTGTTCATTAGGTAAATCGAGAACAATGTTTTTGCTGGTATATCACCCTGTTTTCCCCCCAGAGCTGAGCATTGAAATAGACATAAACTTTCATACAGAGATGTAGTTTATTGAACTTTTTAATAAAAGCAGGAGCACAGCGAAATCTTCATAGCACTCTCCAGAGAGTCTCATGCTTTAATTAGGTCAACAAAAACCTGAAAAAATGGCACATGGTGTTGAATACATTTTTATACAAGCTGTTTACCAGAGAATACCATGTCTACAGTCCCTTTTCCGCCTCTAAAACTACTCTGGGACTCAGGAATGATATCAGGACAGACATACTTCTCCAATCGATTTTGCAAACACTTTTCCAACTGCTCCAAGCCTTGAAATACCACGGGAATTAGGCCGGACGAAGCAAAACCAAAAACGTCTTGATATCATTCTTGTCATAAGCTGTTGTCTGTATCTCCTTCGATAGATCAGTTTTTGATTTGGCGCTGGCAGCACTGAACCTGCCTATTCTCAAAAGAGAAGTGAGAAGCAAAACTGACTTGTTGGCAGACAAAAAGTAGAGGAATTTCAAATGGGTCTCTCTCTCTCTCTCTTTCTCTCTCTATATGTATGTATATATATATATATATATATATATATATATATATATAGAGAGAGAGAGAGAGAGAGAGAGAGAGAATGTACTGTCTACGAATGACATAATTTAGCTCGTGAAAAAATATATTTCACTTGAACACTTTTGAAAGATAGGCTAATTCTATAAACAACACCCACCTGCGTTAATAGAAAGCTTTTCAGTAAAATGTATTTGAGCACTCTGTCTGATTGGCATTTGTTTACATTCATAAAAACAATATGATAGAAACTCTGACTGACAAAAAATCGTTGGGGTTTCGATCCGGGCTTGATGATTTTGGATGTCTAGTCGCAATGAGGATCTGTGATACAGAGAAACAGTACTGTCAGCGAATGATATATATATATATATATATATATATATATATATATATATATATATATATATATATATATATATATATATATATATATAGTCGTAAGATGTGCTATATTTATGGGATAAAGTGTTCAATATCAGAGATAGAGCGTGTGTGAATATAAAAGTGAACATAGAAGTCAACATTTGGAGGCGACAGATACGACTAACTAGCAAATCTTGATGCATAATTATTTAATCATATTTTGGGAGTATGTTTTATTTTCTGGTGAATTTAAAGCACTCTGTCCTCTGTGTTTCTGTCTGAGTGTGTGTGTACGCGCGTGTGTACACATATGCGTGTCTGTGAGTACTTCTTTGTATGCAAAAGTGTCATTCTTTAAAGCTGTAGGCAATATATTGTTCTTAATGAATATATTTCATAGTAAACTTATATCAAGTTGTACGTGTTAGCACAATAAGTAAGGGATATCTACGAGCCATTAAGTGTTTAATGCAATATGCTTTATCAGAATGTAATAATGATTTTGATTTATGTGTGATTACAGAATTATTACATGCTATCAGGCCAGATTTTTTTTTTAACTTATGCATGCTTACATATACATACATTGCCATTTTTGCGCAAGTGTGATACATATTGTAGTTGAGACATGTATTTCCGCCTGCATATCTGGCACGTCGTGTATTTTGATTGCATATTTGAGATAAAACAATTAGGTTTATGTGAAAGCAGAATGAATGTGTCTTTTCATGATATATGGTCACTGAAAGGAAATTGATAACTTATATTCCAAAAATAATTTCATAATGTATATTCGTATCTTAGTAAAATCTTAATAAAAGATTGTATCATCATTTTCTATAGTTATATTTATCCATGATTTCCTTCATTTGATAGCATCGATCTAATTATGTATGTACAGAAAGATGGCGTTATTGTCAGTAATTGACGCCTGTTAAATAGATTTCGAAATTATATATATATATATATATATATATATATATATATATATATATATGTGTGTGTGTGTGTGTGTGTGTGTATATTGAGGGATACATTGTCGTTTAAATTATGCAAAAATGAAAATAACACTATCTCATTTTAACAGATTAACAATATTACAGAAGAAATATCTTGAAATACTAATAGATTTATGCAATGAGTAGATTTATTCAATAAAACTACCATTGGCTTCAACCATGGCATCCAGGCGACTTTGGAAACCCCTGCAAATCTTCTGGATTGTCTCCTTGTTTAAGTTGGTGAATGCAGCCATAATATTTGCCTTCAGTTCATCTTCGGTGATAAAAGGAATTTTGTTGTTATCTCGCACATGTGCGCACTATATATAATAATAATCAAGCGGGGTGCCGTCTTCCGAGTTAAGTGGCCAGATGTATAGGGTTGATGCGGTCGCAGAAATTGTCTGATAGCAATGACTGGGTTTTCCAATTCGTGTGGCATGGTGCATAGTGATATTGCCAGACATAGTATGCTTCTGGGAGCCACCCTATTCTTCCAGGTCAGCATTACCTCCTTTGTAGTGAAGATAAATGGAGGCATAGCGTCGCCATCATTCAAAACAACATTAGTAATTGGTAATCACCATTAGACTCCTCCAACACTTTCCGAATCCTCTTCAATGTTTTCAGATTGATACACAAACACTCCGAAATGCTGGCATTGGTGCACCGGCGCAAATGCCAAGAAGTACTGATAGATTGTGTCATGGTGCTCTTTTTCTCGCATACGATGCCCAACTGACCTTACATTGCGCAGTCAACAAAATTAAAAACAAACAATGCAAATTTTAAAATGCAGAAAGGCAACTATTTACCCACCTAACCCAGTATACATCTATATATCTTAGACATCGTGTCTTTAAGCAAGTACAGAAATGAAACTGTTTTTACAGACGACAGAAAATGTGATACATAAATCCGAAGTCACATCAAACTCAAAATATGACTTTCAACAAGGATACAAAGTATTATGAAAAAAAGGAAGAATTCGTTATAAATTAAAAGAAGAAAACTAAATCATTATGCATTTACAATACTATATGTTTCTAACATGCGAACATTATATCAGTTAGCGTCTTCCATATTTCCGTTTGTTACTAATACTACAAATTATGTATATTTTTGAATCTCCTCAAATATACATTTTAATGTCTGACGTTATTTTTTCTCAGCAATATTTTTCTACATATATACATGATTTAGGTAATTTAATATTTTTTTTCGTTTGACTGTGATGTTGTTCCTCTATACAATTTCCTCTTTTTCTTTCCGTTTTATTAATGTGGACTTTGCAGATATATTCATATTTCAGTTCTACACACTCACATTTAAACATATCTATACATGACGTCACACTGGGCTATGACAGTCAATCCAATTTCAACAGGAGATGTTATATGAAAAGATAATGCATTTTTACATTTAAACATAAATTTTAAGTGTGCAAAACTATGCATGACAAAATGAAACAAATAAAGTTAGCTATATAAAATCATTATATTATATGAAAAAGTAGATGGCGTTGAAAATATCCTACATTCGACTCTGGACGCCTCATAAAACGAACATAATTTAGTGTTGTTCCCCCGCTTTGTTGTTTACTCTTTTACCTGCTTCCCATTATCGTTATTTCCTTTCTGTTTGTAACTATGACTGTATTGTGCTATGGTGATTTTAGGTAAAATGGATCTGTTGCTAACGACGGAATCTCTTAATATGAATTCCTTCTAGAATATCGGCATTAATCTAATAATAATAATAATAATAATAATAATAATAATAATAATAATAATAATAATTATTATTATTATTATTATTATTATTATTATTATTATTATTATTATTATTATTATATTATTACTATTGTTATTATTATTATAAGAAGAAAATATGATAAGAATAATATTATTCATAATAACAATAACAATAAGAACGTTAAGCGTGGTAAGAATGATAAGAATATGAATAATAAGAATAATAAAAAAGAATGAGTATAATAATAAAAATAAGAAGCACGAGGAGAATATCAATAAGAACAACAGCAACAATAATAATACTAAAAAGAAGAAGAACAACAACAACGGCAAGAAATAATAATAAGAATAATAACAATAGGAAAAGGAGAAGAAGTAGATGAGAAACAACAACAAGAAATAATAATAATTCGAAGAAGAAGAAGAAGAAGAAGAAGAAGAAGAAGAAGAAGAAGAAGAAGAAGAAGAAGAAGAATGAGGAGGAGGAGGAGGAGAAAGGAAAAAAAAGGGGGAAAAAAGGGGGGAAAAAAGGAAAAATACACAAAATGTAGAAAGCCACATTATTCCTAAATCAGAAAAGAAACTGCCACTACCAATCATTTGATATCCGGAGATTTCTTTTTCTCCGGTACCCTCCTGAAACACTTTGTTTTTTGCCTGGCCCTAATCACCCTTTCGCATTTAACAGTAATAACTATGGATACAAATTAAACAACAAAATATTTAATAACACATTCTACGTGGATGAACGTAAACCTTTTTGCCAAAGACGACAATGAAAAATCTTATCAATACTGTAAAATGTTTTAATGATGATATCTATAGCAACTTTGGATGAGATACAAGTGCAAAAGTAATATTCCAGTAAGGCTGAATTACAGAAACAAACTCAATAGATCAAGATTTTGCCACATATCTGTAATAAAATAAGTTGATGAAAATATATGTTATTGTCTAAATATTTCTGTTATTATTAAGAGTTAAGATCAAATTATCTTTTGTTTTTTTTTTTACATTTTTAATCGTTCCTAGCACGTCCCAAATTTTCGGTAAATATCTTGTTTTTTTTTTGTTTTTTGTTTTTTTGAGTCAGAAAAATTAACAGAAAAACGATCATGTCAACCTTTGTTATTATTTTGTAAACAAAAATTAAATTCTCCGTTTTAAATTCATTTAAAAATCAAATAGACTTTATCAAAATTTATTTTAACAAACTGAAAACTTATACAGTCTATTTAAATATTTTCCAATCAAACATTACTTATTTTTTTCCCAGAAAAAATGTAGTTTCAAAATAAGACAAAAGCAGGTGTTAAGGATGTTATCAGTTGAGAATTGACGAGTGATGATTTCATCACGTATTGACAGTTTGCGTGAGAGAAAGTTATTGTACGGAAGGATTGAAGTGGTGTAATTATTTAGTTTTAAGTGAGCCAACTTATTTATCTCGGCACTTTTAAGGAAAACATTTAGCACTTTAGTTTATTGTTTTCCTTTTTTCTACTTTGTTTTCATTTTTACGTTTACAATGATTTATGAAAAATATATTATAAAAAAAAATGAAAATAAGACTGTTGATAGTGAAATGACATTTCATAAGACAGGTATCTATTTAATTTTAAAGGTATTTTTTAAGAAGCATTATCAGAAGAGTACATAGAATACTAAAATTTTATCTACATTTATTATATTTTATTTTGTCATTTGCATTTCCATTCATTTTATTAATTTTGATATTCAATTTATTGAAAAATGTCATAATAAGATCATATAAATTTCATAAAATAAGTAACAAATACTTGTAGTTGATCTTCTCAGTTGAAATTGAAAAATCAAATTAACTTCTCCCCGATTGTTTCGCATGACCAATTCGCAAAAATATAAGCCGTAACAGAGGGGAACAACGCTTATAGTATCTCAAATAATTTGATGCTTTTTTTGTTTTTATGATGCTTCTGGTCTTCAGTACATTTGAATGACAACCGTTTGTTTCATGGACTCAAAAGCCATGTAAAATTGGACTTTTAATAAACTGCTTGTTCATTGATTGTAATATACATTACAATATATAATTAATAAAGTTAGATCCACTTAATAACACTACTGAGAAAACTGTACAACCATTTTAATTAACTTTAGAATCTTTAACAACATTAATGTAATAATAATTAAATAATTTAATAAATAAAATATAATTATTTTAAAAATTCATTTTTAATTGAAAAATTTTATTTTTACTTTCAGGCAATATTCATAAAAAACAACCAAAAACAGCTAAAAGCATTTGAAATTAAATAATATATTTGTTTTATTGAGTTTTGTATATTACAATTCAGAGCTGATTTCAGGTAGGGGTGTCGATTAAAATAAACAAAAAAAAAAACATGATTTGCTTTCTTCAAAATCTTGTCCTTTTAACTAATATAATCACTAAATTGTACGGCAATGAACTTCTAAAATTTTAATAAAATTATTTTTTGGGGGTAATAAATATAAAAAAAAATATTGTGCCATGACTTTAAAAAAGCAAAATATATTTAGAAAAAATCCCATCATTTGTGAATAGTTTCTGAGAGTTTCATTAAAATCCGACAATTATTTTTTTTTTATTTTTGCAATTATTGTCTGTCATAAAAAATACACTAAAATTTTCTGTTTTCTAGTTCAACCGCTGACAAAATGAATTTTTTTTTTAATCAAAAGTTAGAATCTTCTAAAAAGAAGGACAATAAA
The DNA here is from genome assembly GCA_963932145.1 of Acanthosepion lycidas. Classification (NCBI taxonomy): domain Eukaryota; kingdom Metazoa; phylum Mollusca; class Cephalopoda; order Sepiida; family Sepiidae; genus Acanthosepion; species Acanthosepion lycidas. Next base: position 7,919,106 of record OZ010582.1, read on the forward strand.
AAAAAAAAAATTTAAAAAAATACTTTGTTCTTTCCTCTTAATAATAACATAAATAATTTGACGATAAGATTTTGTTTTCAACAAGTTTGGGATTTTTCATCATGCTATGCTCGTTTCCTAGCTATCTCATCGTAAAGTAAGTTAGTTATTAAGTTGGGGCAAAAATAATGTCGTTTTCCCACATAGTAACATATGTGAGAAAACGACATCATTTTTGCACCAACCTAATAGTAACACAGGAAATATATTAATAGACCATCATCAGTATATCGGAAGTCAGTTGACTGTTTTAGGTAAAATATTTTCGAAAGAACCAGACTCGAAAATTCCAATATCATTCCATATCATCATCACCAATTTTTGTTTGTAGAAATTGTTATTGAATGTGAAATAGCATTGATTGATGATGATGCGGCTTATTTTTTGATCTATTCGCATAGTGATAACAGTTATATATATATATATATATATATATTAGCATAGTGATAAAAGTTATATATATATATATATGTGTGTGTGTTTGTGTGTGTGCGTGCACGGTGGAGTAATGAATAGCAGCTCAAACCGAGGAATCGGAGAGCCGAGTTCGAATTACACTTGATTCAATTACATTATATGCCTATATCATTGACAAAGATATGAATCTTCTTCTTTGCCTCTTGCTATGGGTAAACAGCAGGAAGACGTGGTACTATAGCTCTTGGTGACAATCAGTGTAGGAGAAGGAAACTCGGACTGGAGAGGGTTGGACTCCGTCAGGCTATCTTGCCCGAGGAACACCACATCTGCAGCATAAGTAGTGCCAATATGACCATGATGTGTCACGGTATAAAAAAAATACATGTGTGGGTTGTGCCTACATATACTTTTATCTTTTTCTATATATTGTACGTGCATATGTGTTTTGAAATTCAATCATCCATATCTCTCTAACTCTCTGTCTCCTTCTTTCTCTCTCTCTCTTTCTCTCTCTCTCTCTCTCTATATATATATATATATATATATATGTGTGTGTGTGTGTGTAGGAGTGTCCCCATGTGTATGTTATATAAAAATATTTAATATTTATGTTAGATGTATATGCAAAATTCACATTCATCATAATGTTTCTAAGTAAGCAGAATGTATACAATTATATGTGGCTGAGTACCAACGTTTTTTTTTTAAATGTTTGTATGTATATATACTTACATATCTATGTATGTATATATGTTTACATATATTTGTATGTATATATGTTTGAGAATGTGTGAGAATGATAGTCGAAGCCCGCTATTACGGAAACACAAATCCCCAGACACACTTCTGAAAGATGGTGCATCATGTTTTCAAATGTTAATATTTTATCTCCAACTTGATTTTATTTCATTCTTTACTTATCTTTCCTCTACGATAACGAGAAAAAATCCATTTTAAAATTTAGAGAAACTTAATTTAGTTTGAGAGACCAGATTCCTATTTGAAGCCATTCCTATTTCGAAATGGACAACATAAATGTTCCGCCGCTCTTGTGCAAAATATTCCTGAATGCTTTTACGGTAATAGAAAACCTTAATATTGTAAAAAAAACGGGATGCTTTCACATTTCAGGTTTTAACGTATTCCATTCTATTGTCATTTGATTGAATTTTCGTAAATACAACCGACACGCGCACAAACGGACACATATGTTCATAAATACATAGAGAAAATATAAGAATGGAAGTTGTCAAGATTGAAAATAGATATAACAGCTGTTTGTTACCGTGGAAGGATTGTGTAAAGTAATTATTATGGAGCGGTTTGCGTAAGTGATTGTAAAACATTGCATCCTTCCATCCCAGTGACTTTAAGATATGTTACAAAAGGCGTAAGAGCCGCTAGAAAATGATTAATATTTCTCCAACGTACGTAAAAATTCCGTTGAATCTTGACATACCTCCTCTTTTTCGTTCATGATTCTGATAGGAGTAAAGACTTTGCGTTGCATTATTTAATCTAAGAATTAAGCGCCAGAATATATGTTAGCACTGAATCCAGCTATCCACCAAGCCTAACAAAACACCTTTATAAATCTGTACAGCATAGACTATCTACAAACACCACTGAGGATGTTATATTCAATGATGCCTGCCAAAAGTCATTAAGCAAGAGCCAACTCACTTCTCGCTTATAGTTAAAAGACGGGGGGCTTCCGCGGTGATAACAAAATAATAATAACGAAAGTAATATGGTTTAATCCCGAAACGAAGACAAAATTAACATTAAAAATAGCATGCAATTTTTTTCTGAATTTTATTAAAAGCATTGCATTAACTCACATGTCAACTTTAAGCAAGATTAATTTTCTCTTAGAAATGCTATAATGAAATATACAAACCTAGGCGACCAGTCGATCTATTTCAAAAAATTTAAAACAGCTAACCTTATCATCAAAAAAGAATAACACACCATCAAAATTAAAACTACAAGGAACTAATAACACTCCCACAACATTAAAACTAAAATTAAATTGCGAATTCAGATGCTCCTTTAGAAATTGATTTCTTGATCAAACACAATACATAAATAATTACGTTGGTTGCACTAATAAATGCCAATCTAGACGACTTACGTCAAACTTACTCGACCGTAGCTCTATTAGAACTCATTTAAACAAGCAAAAACCTACCAAACTCCATCCGAAATATACTCGTAGAAAATACAAGTACACCAGCCTCATCCACTGTAAAAAGGATTAATAATAATGGAAGGCCTAATAATAAAAAGTGAAAAGCCCCAAAGCAAAAGCGTTAAAAATGAACAGAGCCAGAGTGTGATTACCGTGTTCGGGAAAAAAACAAAAACATTCGTATAACTTTAGACACATAAATAAAAAAAAACACATATTTTATTTAAAATAAAAAAATAAAAATTGCCTTTGATAATTACAAAAAGAATACCCCAAAACGCTCGGATGCACAAAGTTTTTGAGCAGGTTTTACACACATTGTGTCCAGGAAAGAAAAAAAACTTTTACGAACAAAAAAAATTAAATAGAAAGCTACCTTGTTAGTTGTCTTTAACGAAACACACACACACAGACACACACAGACACACACACACATATATATATTGCATATTTTCATTCAAGAACGTTTGGTTAAATAATTTAGATGTATTATATTCATTTATTTGAATCATAACGCTTCCAAATCAACGGATGTAGAGAATTGATCAAGTAGTATTCCAAAATTACTTTCAGATAATTTCAAGTAATTTCAATCTCGTCTGAGGTCATCTGCAGTATTGAGTGTCTATAGATATGTTTACGTGAACAATATTTACCCGTTATGCAAGGTAGGAAACTCATGTGATTTTTTGCAGCTATAATTTTGGGAAGGTGTTTTCGTGCATGATCACCGTAAAATTAAAAATATTTAATCCTTATGCAAGTGACGTAAGATGTGAATTTTGTGGTATATTTCATGGGTTTAAAAGATTTTTTTTTAATTGTAGTTTTCAACAGTTATAATTTAGTATTTTTGAAATCTTTCCTGCTATGAGCATTTATATAAGTCGTTGCTATACTCATAGCTGACTTTATTTTTCGTTGCAATACTCTTCCAGAACTTTTAGTTTTTGCTTATTATTATCCTGGCGGAGGACTGTCGTATTTTCGACTAATAACTGTGAATGTGGATATGAGAATTCCTTTGAATGCCCTGAGATTGAATTATGGTCATATAACTGAAACGTAATCCTTCTCATCATGATCATTGTTATTGTTAACATTTTCATCAGAGATGCAATCTCTTAAAGAACAATTAATTTGATAGAAGATTTTGGACTTTTGTAAAACGCCAGTTGACACGGAACAGTAGATATTAATGACTAAGTCGGCGTTATTAAATTTATTATAGTACATATTTTTTTTAGTGGGATCAGTAAAGGATTAATTAGTGTTTATGATATTTTTTAAAATTTTTCATCTTGTTTATAATTAATATGGAAAATACATTTTGTAGAAAAATTTGCTTTTTCACGCTTTATTAAGTTTCCTATAATATCTATTTGGTAATATTATATTAACTTTTATAGTTGAATGTTGCGGATGTTAAGCCAGTTGTTATTTTTAATATAGGGAAGTAGTAAATGTATTATTGTTGGTATCTATCAATACGTCAAGAAAGGAGATTTAATTGTCGTTTTTTAAGTTCGTATTTGAAATGAAATACGGAATTTTTCTGAATGTCTTTGTACTTCATGTATTTTTTTCAATGTTTTTCACTCAAATCAGAATATTATCTGCATATCTTAGATAAACGGAAGTCTTTTTTGTATTAAATCCGTTATTTTCTAGGTTAGTCATGTAGAAGTTGCTAAGTGTTGGTCCTATGAGAGAAAACTTGGATACACCAACATATTGCAAACATATGTCATTTTGAAGGACACGGAAGGGAACTTCTGTTGCATACATCAAGATCATATATATATATATATATATATATATATATATATATATATATATATATATATATATATATATATTGTGTGTGTATTAGGCAGCATTTTTTCATTCATACATGTTTCATTTTGTCTATATTATTTAATGAAGCGTGTATATATATATATATATATATATATATATATATATATATAAGGTCTTTTATAATGCCTAATAGAATAGACGGAAGTGTGTCAGGGTTGATAAAAGATTCGAAATATTTTTTAAAAATATGTCTAGAAAAGAAAACACTTATCCGAACTTCAGAATATTGTATGTGATATATTACAAAGTAGACATCTAATTTTATTTATTCGAAAGAATATTTGAAGCCTACATTCTGGTTTTTTCGATAGTTTTTGATAAACAGAATTTGCTCTTCGGTATGTTTTGAACCTGACCTGCGTGTATTTATATAGGGGAAGCTTCATTATAGAATAACTATAAGTTGATTTCCCTTCTTTATGATATAGGAATTACATTTACATGCAATGAAATCTAATAATGAAACGCATATAGACATACAGGCACAGGCACCTCGCGTGGTGTAATGGTTAACAAGCTTCTCTTGCTAGATCAGTTACTACTGAAAAGTGAGTTCGATCCTTTCGGCAATCTCTACAAACGCACACATAATCTGTTCTGCAATTATTATAAAGTTTATTCAGGGTTATAAATGTTCAAATTATTCTTTGAAATTTTGGCAAAATTAGTTTTCAACAAAGTCGTAGATGCATGATATTGTCTTACGCTCGTAGGCAATATTTTACGTTGCAAATGCTGCTTTGTAAATTCAGGGCTAACAAAAACCTGTATCTTCAATTTTAATAGCTACAATATAATATTTAAGATATTTCACGACCAATCTTTCAGAATCACACTTATTTATTTTCTTTTTTACAATATTAATGTTAAAAATACGTTGATTCTGTTCTTGTTTTTGTTTTTTTAAATGGTTGAAATTCCAATGAGCATTCATTTCTTTTGCAAATTACCTGCAACTTTACCACGCGACGTAAAATCTACTTTAAGATTCAACTGAGGTGAAAAATTCTATGACTATTTCTGGTTGGCTAAATAGGATATTTTCTCTGAACGTTTGAACACATTTTTGAGGATCCTAATGAAAAAATAAACATTGCATAATTTAGCTGCATATAGAATTCCTTGAAGCGCAAATGGAACGTTTACATCTTCACGTCTCTTACTTGTTCTTACGTATAAACCATTGCAAATCCATAAATTGATCTTTGAAGAAAAAAGTAGGCAGAAATCTCTTCGTCAGAATATTCATTCTTGCATGTGATTGACTTATGCACAAAATAAAAGCTCGATCATGCATAAAATTGACCCATGATTTATTTTTTGAAATACATAATCACTCTTCCTTAAAAACGAACGGCACATAAAAAAAAAAACTTTGGAGATATTTGAAAGAAGTGTAATTTCATTCTAATGAGTATTATACCTATTATAATGTGTGTTCAAATACAATCATGTAACTGTTACATATCAATCTCAGAAATGTTTACATTCGTCTCATTTTATGGATTAATATATATATATATATATATATATATATATATATATATATATATATATATATATAGAGAGAGAGAGAGAGAGAGAAAGAGAGAGACGGGGAGAGGGAGGGAGGAGAAAGTTATATTTATTAAATAATCATTTTCGAGGCCGAAAGATTATAACATCTTGTGCCTCACATTTAGCAAATATATTTTAAATAGATAAATAGATAGATTGATTGTTTGCCATATACATATATGGGAAACGTTGGGGTTTGTACAAAACTGCGATAAACAGCTATATATCATAGCCACCAAAAAAATAATTTATTGCGTGTCTATGTAAGAGATCTAAAAATACATAGAATTTGTGTCTGTAAATATATATATATATATATATATATATATATATATATATATATATATATATATATATATATATATATATATATATTGTCAAACGCCCTAGTCGACGAATGGGTTTATAAGGCGATTATACGCCGACCAGAAGATATATATATTCTAACGCCTGTGGTGGGATATAGGTTATCTCTCCCAGATTGTGATAATGGACAATTGGTAAAAAAAAAATATATATTTTAAGAACACTGTTCGTTTAGGATAATTGAACAGTAATCTTTTCCCAGGTTCGCTTCGGTTTCAGCACGAATACTGATCCACAATTCAAAGCTGAACGATAAGTCTTAGCGAATTTTGATACAAGAACTTTTATATGTATAGATATAAAAAATATTAAAATTAAAGAAAATATAAGTATGAGTAAAAACATCCGACGACCAGAACTCAAAACTTACGTTGGGATATCAAAATTCGCCTAACTCCTAATGGATTCGACTGAATCCCAACGGACAAAAAATATAAGTATGAATAACTACGAATGCAGAAATCAACGCATACACAAAAGAGATGGGATAGGACTTACAATTATTATTTTGACATGTGGAAAGGTGTTTGTAAGAACATAATATTTATGGATGACTGTATCTTTCTAATACGGGTCCAAAATATAGGATTACTTATCTTTATAATCAGTTCTCTTTTTTCTTTATCATTGTCCTTTCTTTTCTTTCCTTGACACAATACGATTTCACACACTGTCCGGCTGTATCAGAGATATACACTTTCTTCCTCTATCTGTTTTTCCTTTTTTTCTTTCCTTCGTTCTTTCTTTCTTTCTTTATTTCTTTCTTTCTTCTTCTTTACACAATTCAGCTTGTAACAGAGATATACTCTTTCTTCCTCTCTGGTTTTCCTTTTTTTCTTTCTTTCTTCTTCTTTACACAATTCAACTTGTAACAGAGATATATACTTTCATTCTCTCTGCTTTTCTCTTTTCTTCAAACGCAGGCTGTATTCTCAGCGTACAAATTTCTCTGCTTCTTCAATTTGGGGTTATCGATCAGAAATACTTGTTCTTATATTTCTTGTCCGGGGTTGCCTACGATGAATCGGACATCATTATCAAATGAGTCTTTTCTTTCCGTTCATAAATTATCAGCGCTTCGATTTCGAGTCTTGCTCCTTCAAATACAAGACATCAACTGCCTCCCAAGTAAATTTTTAACTCTCACATGTCTTGAGTTTTGTCCCGTATTCCAGCTTACATCATTCCCCTGTCCAGCTTCTGTCTAGACATTTGTTGCTACTGGTAATTGGGTCAGTCAACCTCTTGACTTGCTTTCCCAAAATGTCACAAGATTTCTACGTGACCCCCATTCTGTTGCTAGGGGGAAATTAACCTTAATATATGCGTGTATGCGTGTTTATGCTATCTGCGTCCGTCACAATATATATATATATATATATATATATATATATATATATATATATATATATATATATATTGGCTCAAAACTTACGTTGGGATATCAAAATTCGCCTAACTCCAAATATAATTATGAATAACTACGAATGCAGAAATCAACGCATACACAAAAGAGATGGGATAGGAGTTACAATTATTATTTTGACATGTGGAAAGGTGTTTGTAAGAACATAATATTTATGGATGACTGTATCTTTCTAATACGGGTACAAAATATAGGATTATATTATATATTATATTAGATTATATTATAGGATATATATATATATATATATATATATATATATATATATATATATATTGGCTCCTGAAATAAATATTAATTTCAGTTGAGCTCTCTTGGGAGTAGGTCTGGGTTTGTAAACAGTGACTATTAAGCTTATAGACTCTTCGCATAGCGAATCGAGTCACTGTCAGTCACTGGGCGTGTTTCTAAAAATAAATACGCTAAAAATGCGCTTGTTTCCCTGCCGTGCGCCGACGGCTTAATAGTAGAATCTCCGGATGATACCAATTCAGTCGGGTTTCGATCTGAGCTAGAGGCAACCGGATGTCTAGCCACACTGATGATGTGCGAAACAGTCTGTCTGTGGATGACTTTATATATATGCATATATATATATGTTTGTGTGTATATATATTTATGTGTATATATATATATATATATATATATATTTAAACGTTTATAAACCGCAACCGTGTTGGTTCAAATTGTTTTTCTTTATTTTAAAATATATATTATACTCGACCTACTACAAACAGAGTAAATAATCCCACAAATTAAAAAAAATGTATTTTTGTGTGCTAGTGTTTCAAATCACTATGCTGATAACAAATATGGCGCCAGTTTGTTTACATTGCGCAAATAAGTTAGTATTTCCAACATTGTGTGAAAATTTTGTATCAATTGATTGGACGGTTTTTGAAATATTAGAAAAAAGTAATTTCAATAATAATTTGGCACCCAGTATATATATATATATATATATATATATATATATATATATATATATATATAGTTCTCTTGTTAATATTTTGTTTAATCGCGTGTTACGACGTCATAGAACTGCATTAGGAATTTACTATTTGTGTCTGATATTTTGCGAACGTTATCGTTGCATAGCAATATTCTAGGTGACCATAATAGAATCGACTACTGTATTTGCTCATTATGTGTGTAAGCTGCGTGTGTTGTTTTTTTTATGTGTGGGGTTATTATCTATTTAGTGTTGGTTTAAATTTATTTATGAAGTTTTGTTTTTTTGCTTTTTTTTACAGGTAGATAAGAATAATTGTCTATTTGGTATATTGCCATTATTTTAAATTTATCCTGATTATATTTTTAGACGTGTTGTGATACAAAGAGTATTGAGCTTTCGGGTAATTTGATGCTGCTATTGAGAAATTAAAACTCCGTGATTTGTGTAGAAGAATTAGGGAAATAATGCAGAATATATGTTTCAATATAAAAAAAAAATATAATATAAGTTTTACACAAGTGTTATAAAAACAGTGCTCGATTATATATAAATGAGCTCTTAAGTATATATTAGTGAAGACACATAATATACCACCTCGAGAGACCGTCCCGGAATTTCATGCAGTTACACGATCATCAACTTCTGAATACTCACTGAATCCTGAATACTAGATATTAATCACCTGCTGATTGTATAACTGCATGAAACTCCGAGTCCTGCGATGGAGGTGGGATATTATGCATATTCTGTAACTTCATATTCTGTAAATTTCATTTACTTATATATATATATATATATATATATATATGAATTAAAATAAATAAATATATGTACGTGTATATATATATATATATATATATATATATATATATATATATATATATATATATATATATATATATATATATATATTGTCTCTTGAGTCACGACTAAAGGAAATTCAGGATTCTATCAAAAAAATATCCTCGAACAAAGCCCCTGGAAAAAATTCTATTCCCCCAGAATTTTTTAAAATATGGTGAGAAACTCTTGTTATGTAAGCTGTCGAGCTTTTTAAAGTCATATGAATGTTTGGTTCTGTTCCACAAAGATGTTTGCATAAAAATTTTCTCAAGAACAAAAGCAACAATTCCGTGTGTGATAATTACCGTGGCATTGAATTTTAATTATGCGAGAAGATCCATGTACTCTATAGCGTCGTTATCGGCCTGACCAAAGCTTTTACCAGTGTAAACAAAAATAATCTCTCTAAAGTATTCAAAATGCTTGGCATACCATAATATATAGTAAATATCATCATCTCGTTTCACGAAGGAATGAAAGCAACATTTATATCTAATAGAGCCTTTTCAGAAACAATTGATGTAACAAATGGCAGAAAACAATGTTGTGTCATGGTTACTGTACTTCCCACTCTCTTTTCGGTTATGCTGTACCATGCTTTTAGTGATCTTGATATGGGTGTGAAATTTGAATCCGCACAAGTGGCGGCCTCTTTAACCATCAATGTTTTAAATAAAAATCGCTCACTCGAACAAGCATTATACGTGATCTTTTTTTTTTTTTTTTGCTGATGACGCTGCGATCGTGGCCACCTCAATCAAAGAAGCTCAAGCACTGGTCATTCGTTTTCCTACCGCTTGCAACACATTCGGATTTACTATACGCAAAAGTAAACTGAAGTTCTCGATCAACCAAGGCCTACACCTAAGTATGTCAAAGGTGCAAAAGTAAAACCTGCCTATACCTTTCCAATCGTCCCCATTACCGTTGACAGCAACAAACTGAAGTATGTGAAATCATTCTCGCTCTTAGGAAGCAAAGTCATTTCAAGTGTCTCTTTGGATGACGATATAGTTAACCGAATATCAAAGGCAAGCAATGCCTTTGGGAAGCTTAAGCATCGCCTATGGAATTTTCATGGGATTTCACTGAAATCGAAAATCAGTGTCTGTCGAGCAATCATTCTCACCACACTTCTTTATTGGTCAAAATCATGGACGCCATACAGGACGCGCATCAATCAAATTGATGCTTTTCATAAAGGCTGTCTTCGATCAATATGCGGTAATACACGACAGGAAATTTCTACCCTTGATCTTTTGATCAAATGTGGTGTCTTTTCATCAAATGTGGTGTCTTTTCATCAAATGTGGTGTCTTTTCATCAAATGTGGTGTATTGAATCCTTTCTGACATAATCACAGTTCAGATGGGCTTGTCATGTCATAAGAATGAGTGATTATCAGATGCCGAAAATCCTCATATATAGTCACCATTTTCATGGTAAGCGTTACGTAGGCCGTCCTTGGTTACGCTTAAATACAATTTTATTTTTGCAAACATCCCTATAGAGGAATTCGAAATTGCTGTTGAAAACGGAGCAAACTGGAGAAATATCTGCTACCGAGTTATAACTGACTTTTAAAAGAATCGTCTCAATCATGTGAGAGAATTAAGAATTAACACTAAATCTCTGGCTAATACAACAACCCATATGACGGTCAGCCCTTCAGTATACCCTTTGTGTAGATTTGTGTGCAAATCCCGTGTAAGATTGTTGTCTCATACGAAACAAAAAAATAAAACTGTACTGACAGACACTCATACGTCGAAAACGAAAAAATATAGTTTTAAGGTGTGCTATATTTTTGGAGAAAGTGCTCATTATCAGAAACAGAGCGAATGTAAATATAAAAGTGAGAATTGAAGTCAACAATCAGACGCGACAGACAGTTTCATGCTAGACGCAATCATCAGGCCTGACTTTTACATCTTGCATGAAACAATCTGTCGCCTCTGAATATTGACTTAAACGTTCACTATATATATATATATATATATATATATATATATATATATATATATATAATGGTATTTTTTTTTTAATTTGGTATTACAAAAGTTTCTAAAATTATCTGATAACCAGTTCAGAAACCTTTACTCTTCCTATTATATTAGTTCTCATTGTTCATATAGAAACATATTGCACATAATTTCAATGATGAATTATTGGCATTGATCGTTACTCAAGCCTCTGTTAAAGCGCCTTACGCATTTCATTGAATGATTTTGAATTTCATTCCCGAAAAAGCAGGGAATGAAATTGATGAGTTTCAACACTCAAATTTAAAATCTTTCTTCGTAGAATTATCAAATTTTCGGGGTCTGAGAAAATTTTTTTTTATCTTATCTATTCTTCCCAGACGTTCGTTTTTTCTGACTGAAGAAATTCGACACGATTGGTTATATTAAGCAAAAACAAAACACGTTTAAAGACTCATATCCTTCAAATGAAAATCGCTACTTTCATTACTATAAAACCGAGAGAGAACGCTAAATAATAGCCTTGTAATTGTCCATATGCCTGGTTGGCACGAATAAATCAAAATTTATTCATGTGAATGAAAATGCGTTGAATATGACTGGTCTCAGATCTATATTTATTGAGAGATTTTTCACTTCTCACTCTACAACAACCTCACAATGTTCGTTGCAAAATATCTTTAATGGATAGTAAAATGTATTTTTCTTTTCGATTGCATTTTTTCTTATTTACTATCATTTTCGCTTATTCTAGAATAATTTTTTGACGTGTGTTTGCGTCTGTATGTGTGTGTGTGTGAGAGAGAGAGAGAGTGAGAGTGTGTGGGTGCGTGTTTGCGCGTGTTTGCGTGTGTGTCAACGTTTACAAGATTACATTTCAGGTAATACGTTACCGGTCTCTTTCTAGAAAACTACAAAAAAAAAAAAAAATGGACAAATAACGAAAGAATTGTTGAAATCAAGTAACAGAAATGGAATTGTAACCCTCTTTTTAGATATTAGGAATTCTTACATGCGTCTGTTTGGAATAATATCTTCTCTCTTAGAGATTTCCTAGGAAAACAGTTCGTTTTCAAATAATTAGTTCTAATGCCAAACACCTGCCGAAAACATGTTGATTTTAATTTAATATGCACGGAATGTTAAAAAAGAATACGTTTCACAAGTTCAGAACATGAAAGAACATATCTATTTGTAAATGGTGAGAAAGTTGAGGGTAAAACGACTAAAAATCCGTAATCGCAGGAAAAAAATGTTTGAACCCCAAGTTATTGGCCCAAAGATATTGCCAACTGTCTTAGCGAGTTGGCAATATTCTAAATATTTTCAGAATTCCGGTCAAAGTGGCTATTTTTTATTTATTTCGTAGGATTATAAATTTCATAAGTAATGATTACTAAACTGCTACGTGATATCTTCCCGTGTTTATAGACATGGATGACGGAGGTCACCTCAAAGCAGAAGAAAGACTTAAAGCAAGATAAATTTGTTTATACAGAAGGATGCAGAGAATACCGAAAATCTAAGAAACGACGAGGTTTTACAGAAAATAATAACAAAAAACACTTGCACTTAATATCTGGAAAAGACAGTTGAAATTTCTGGGGTACATAACGAAGAAAGAGGTCTTGGAAACTCTGATACTCACAGAACAGATTGAAGGTCAGAAGGGGAGAGGAAAACAGCGCATAACATTCTTGATGAGCTTAAATGGATGGTGGAACAGGGTTCATTAGAAATTAAAAAACGAAATTTGTTAAGAGCTACAAAGGACAGAAATTTGTGGAGAACCATGATCGCCTCCGTCTTGAAGGGGCACGGCACATGAAGAAGAAATGGAAATATTTTTTGATAACGACTATGTAATGCGAAAGACAGACAGCATTGGATGAAATAATCATTGAAAATTTCATGAAATAGTGATTGCCTTTCGGACAAAATTAATGAGTTTTAATGATTGAAAAAGATTCGACAATGCAAAACCAGTGGATGATTTTTGTTAAGTATTTCTATTAATTTAAGGATACAACGAGGTTTGCATGCATGAGTGCGCGTGTGCATGTCTTTATATCTACGCTGGTTTCAATAAGATTTCGAACTCATATAGTCTGATGATATTTTACCTGAGCCGATGTATTAGGTTGGTGCAAAAATAATATCGGTTTTTGACGTTATAAAATACGTCGAAAAAAACCGACATTATTTTTGCACCAACCTATTAACATTATTTTCGTTACTGCATAATTCATTTTTCCCTTATTGGTGATATTTATTTGTTATCTTTCTACGTTAGAGATAATCAAATCGCATTAATTTACGTAATTCCCAACTGATAATCCATTCTACCCAGAATTACACCTTCTGAGCTATTTCGTTTCAGCCAGTGTCAAAACTCTATTATTAAAACTCTGAAGGTGTTATCCACTATGAACAAAAATATAATTTATAATGCAGGTGACACCAAGGGCTCCAGCATTAGTCTTACTTTGTTTTTGATTTTCATTAATGACATTCCCGATGGAATTAGCTCTCAACGTGTTATCTACGCTGATGACTCAACCATTTCCTCTTAAGTCCGGCAGTAAGCCTGAACGGGTCGATATGGTCGAATTGGCAGATGATATCCAAAACGAACTTTTTTTTCTTATCCGGGACTATGAATGGCTTGTTAAGTTTAACGCCTCCAAAACTAAACTGCTCTCTATTACTCATCTGGAAGATTTATTTCTGCTTTCCATCAGCAGAGCTGATGCTAACCTTCAGAAACGTAAGGCGGTGCGCCTTCTTGGGCTAACGTTATCGGCTGACATGCATAGGAAAGACTACATTGAATCCATTGCTACGTCATCTGCTAAGAAAGATGGTTCATTGTGTCGTGCTAGACTATTTTTCTCTGTAGAATAAATCTTCCATGTATATAGGTATACTATTCCTCCATGTTTAGAATATTGCTGGTCCGGTTCTCCTCCTTTTTATTTCGAGATCCTTGAGAAAATACAAAGAAAAATTAGCAATATTATTGGCCCCGATCTGACTTCTCAGCTTCACGCACTTCCCACCACCGTAAGGTTACATAACTTTGTATTTTCTATAAATACTTTCATGGTAATTGTTGGGATGAAATCTTTTCTCTAGTAACTGATGTTTCTGCCGCAATGTAGGATTATTTATTGAGGTGAGTGTTATTACTAACATTATATTATTTAGTTTCTTGTAAACAGTTTATCACATATTGTAAATATATATATATTGAGGTTGCGATTTTAAATTATTGCTTTATTCACCTACACCCACAGTCAAAAAATTACATATGGTGACGATTTTCATAGAGATTCTGAGGTATTATGGCGGATTGTTAGCATGGTATGTAAGAATGTGTGGCTTTCATGTAAAGAATATTGTGGTATGTTTGGCTCAGTGATTGTGCTTAACTAAGTTTAATTATAAGATAGAAGATGACCAACCTTTCCACCTTTTGCCCTTGTGGCACATTTTAATGCAAAATATATATAGTTCTTCGCTATTGTACTTAGACTCTTTGAATTTAAGCGCATTACTAGTCTGGCAAATATGAAAAGCATGTACACGGAAAAGATTTTCACAAGCGAGATGCGCGAGAAAAGAAAATGTTAGCCAATTCAACTGTAAATTGATGAAACTTTGTTGCAAGCCTCGTGCTATGACTTAATTTATAATGTCTAGATACCATAGCTAAGAACTCTTACGAACAATTAGCATAAAAATATTTATAGAAAAAAGAATAATGAAGAAACTGTACGGCGGTTTGAAAGTGACTGAAGCGGAGACGCCAGATTAAGATTTTTTCTTGAATTTATCATGAATCTCTAAATATATATCAGGAGTGCCTGACTACAAATGGACAGCATTATTCTAAGCATGAGTGAATGGTGGACTTATAGATATGTATGATATATTCTGCAGAGAAATGTGTATAGCATGAAACTGAAGCTATTTTTGGACCAGCTGACCAAGTATGGATCCAATACAGTATTTCCAATTCTTGTCAGCAGTTGCATGTTAGTTCAGGCAATTATAGCAGGTGACTGTCCTCCAGGTCTTCATCGATCATGCGGATGGAAGGCAGAAAGATGTCTCTCAGATGATTAGAATTTTTTTTTTTTGGAGACGTTAAAATTAACAAGCAGTGTTTCCCCAGTCAACAGCAGATTGTAGGTTGTTTTTGACACTAGCCACCAATTTGAACGTATCTCCATGATCAGACCTACTAGGGAGAAAGAATTAAATAGTTGTGTTATCATATACAAAGATGACAGCTGATGGCATATTGTCAGTCGTTAATGAACATTGAAAAGAAAGTAGGAGCAGTGATAGTGTCCTGCATTGGTATGAACAGATCTGGAAGATAGACGATTGCGGACAAATTTTATTTTGAGATTATATTACAAAGACTCGATCAGTTCAAAATCCTTCCAGTGATCCCATAACATTTCTACTTGTGAAGAAGACCTATATGGCAAACTCTGTCTAACACTGTCGACATGTTTAAAGCAAAACCCGAACTGTGCCAAAAGTTTATAGACTCATTCCGTAATAATCGTTAATGCATCAACATTTCACCGAAAGAACGAAATCCTTATTGCATGTCAGAGACCTTTCGATGTGAGATGCTTACCTAGTTCAGCATTAATTAGGGCGTGTAGTAGTTTTCCCAACTGAAGCAGCTAAAACCCTGGAATAACAGATGAGGATTTCCAAAAAGCAATAATGCAAGAGGCAGAGATACATGCAGTTTAGAGAGAGCAGGAGCCAGGTCGTGGGGATCACATTTCTTAGGGTGTATTACACGGATGCCATCAAGACCACATGCTTTATTGGGATCCAGATTTGAGATGATAGCAGAAACCATAGACGGACTTATATGCATAACCCAGATTCAGTTCTATGTGGAAGGCTAGGCAATGTTTCTCCAGGTGAGTCAAGAGTAAGATTCAAAGGGAGACATTCTCCTTTATCGACAGAAGATAATAATACCGTAAATTGATTTAAGAGTGGAGGAAGATAAAAGGTGCTCTTATTTATCTTATTACTAAACCACCAGTAATCACGAAAGCCGAATTAGATGGAATAAGGTGTTTCATTCCTCTCAGTAAACGTAGACTTAACTTCTACGATGAGATGTTTACATTTCTTACGTGCAACCTCGAATAGATATCTGTTATTATTAGAACTGTCACGCTGGTATAAACGGAAATAGTTATCGTTGCGAGCATATAATGGTAGAACATATTGGTAAGATCAATGGTGAAGACTGATGTTTCGCCTGGTAATTTCGAGTAGGAATGAAATCATCTATGCCAAAATGATAACTAATTGGAGCACTTCTCATTAGGTTGGTTTAAAATATCATTCATGAACTGAATTCCACTCAGCATGATGGTAACGGAAATAGGTTTTATAAATAGGAAGTTGATTTCTAATAGCTGACTGAAACAAAATATCAATAGATACAACAGAATGATCAAAGTTGTCAACAGGCCTGTCGTTTGAAACTCGGCAGGTGCTAGGAAAGGAAGTGACGATCAAAGCAAGTAAAGAATCATGCGTTCTCACATTAATAAGAAAGCGAGTAGGAAATTCACAATTTGAGTAAGAGACTGAACAGTGGAAAAATTAAAAGTCTGAAAACCGGTAACATCCGTAATATTTGTGTGTTTAAGTCACTTGGCGGGATGCACGTAACATTCAACAAATACAAAGATGTTCACATATGGAAGATGGAAGATTGCATGGTGGATAATTGTAAACCTTTTAGAACACTCTCAAGATTGAATAGTAATGATTTGACAGTTCCAAAGCATATATGGAAGCTGTACACCATTTTTGCTAGGATCTGATTCTTGATAAAATAAAGTATGGCAGGAGGTTTCAGGTACTTTTTCGCACGCTACATAGAACCGACCATTTCTCCATGATTATTATTGATGGTACGAATATATCAGTTACATTTAATAACTGCAGTGAGATTTCGAGGCTTGGCGACTCGTTTAAAGGTTATTGATTTTAGTTTTTACAATAAGTTTTGCACTGTACAAGGCACGGTACCACACGTGGTAGAGTGTTACGTTAATGGGGTAGTTTATACGGATAGAAGGAGATGATATCTGTTAACTCTAGACTTGAGCAGGTTAAGATTGGAGTGATCGTGAAAGTAGGATCCACGGGATAGTGGTTTGTATGAAGAATCTGTTCGAGTGAACTTACTTGCAGAACGACTACATTGATTTCATGTATACTTCAGACAACAACTGGACATTAAACCTTTGACCCCTGCATTCTTGAACAATTTTAACCCTTCTACCTGAGCTCCTGAGTAAAAATTCGCAAATAATTGCTAGGTAATGTTTCACGGTAGATATAAAAAATACTTACAAGTGTTTACCCACTGGTCAATCAGTGGCTGGGCATTAAGTCATTTTTCTCTACCACAGTTGAACCGGTGGCTGAGCAGAAAAGCATTAGGAAAGATAAGAAAAATACATCATAAACTAAGGGCTAAAAAGGAAAGAAAATTGTGGAGATCCGAGATCACTAACATCCTGAATGGATACTGCTCATAGAAGAAGTTATTATTAGGTTGGTGCAAAAATAATGACGTAATAATGTCGTTTTTGACGTTAAAAATACGTAAAAAAATGACATTATTACGTCATTATTTTTGCACCAACCTAATATTATTATTGCTGCTGTTCTTGACTTTATTGTTGTTAAAAAACTTGTATAATTTTAAATAAATAATTATTTATGATTGTTTTAAATTTATCTCTATTATTTTATATACTATAGAGTCGTTATTACTTTGGCTTTATTGAAATCATATTAAATACATATGTTTTTTGTCCGCTATTAACAAGTACGTATTTTCTCACTTCAAATGAATGTACAATTTTCAGGATATATTTGCTTCGTGAGCTTTTAACATATATATACGCCTTGTAAGCTTTTAACATATTAAATATATTTATCTTATCCTTTATAAAGAAAAATATTATCTATAAATAAATACTGAAGATTATGGCCATAGAAACATTTATTGAACACAATAACCAATATACATTCATAAGTCATTAGTATCATATAATTTTCCACGTTAATATGAGTTCCGTCGCATGCCTTACCAGTTACTTTCAGTCAATGATTTTGTTAGCTTCTCTATTAATTCAACAATAATAGCTGTAGTTACTTAGTTTTCATACATAGTTTTCCTTGCATATTGCATTTCATTCACATGTAAATTTAATTTTCATGTAAATTCCTCTCACACAAGACCAACAATTTTTCTTGATCCAGTAGAAAGGTTATGAGATTTCTGTGCGTCATTTTATTTATGTAGTATATTTGAAGCTTTTATTGGGAACATCTTATGGGATATTTTCTTTGAATATATAATATTTGTTTACAATACTATTCAGAAATGTCTTGTTAGCGTAATTACAATTGTTTGGATTTTCTTGATAACAGAATCTATTTTGCGACCGCTAATAATTTTACTGCCTACAAGACCAGCCTAAAATCTTATGTCACTTCCTCACTGCTGTAATTAATTTTAACAGTTAAGTAATTTCCGTTAAAGTTCATCCAATATAGAATGAGATTTATGAATAATATCACGTATGAAGAGAATTTTGCGGAGTTATATAAATGAATTTCACAGACATTATTTATTCTCCACTTTTCTGTACTAAGTTTCATCGTCTTTGAGACAATTTCATATTTCCATCCTCCAAAATGTTAATATCCTATCGAGGGATAACTTAAACTAAATGATTTTTGACGGTTTCCAGAGAACTACAGTACTGCCCATTATGATAATATTATAGGTTGGCACATGCGATAATTCCGAATGCATGGTGAGGTCATTACGGTGTGTGTAGTAGGACATGTACTGATTTTGGCAAGGAGACAGGAAATCTGGCATTGGTCATTTCCGTATGCTTTTCAAAGTTTTCTACATTTAATTAGCTTAATTGTGTTTGAATCTAATGCCTGGTTTTTCGTGAGAAGCTTATCATGCCTTCAAATCAAATCCCTTCAAGAAATGTAGACGAGCATTTGGAATGGTTAAGACCGACGTATTTATTATTACTCGGTATCATTTTGTTAAACATTGTCATAAATAATACATTTTACATACCTTGTGATAGCTTGTTGGGGTTAGAGGGCAGTAGCAAATCGCAGAAAGCAATATATTCCATTATATATTTACATTTGAATTGCGTGCCACTAAATGATCGTAGTAATTCATGTGTTTTCTGGTTCATTACAACACTCATTAGCGATAAGATGAGTATTTCTGACATATTCTGTTCCCTGGATAAATTTTAATCAGCATTACGATTTGGTCATCATCTCTAATTGCGGGCCTGCCGCAACTTTCTCGGTGTCCCGGATCACAATTTTCAGTTTTGAACCGAGCAAACCTCTTAAAAACAATTTTCTCAGTATTGCATTATCTTCATAAAACCCCAAAATATTTTCGTGTAAGGGTAGCCTTCTTTCGCTTTAAAAGAGAAACTATTGAAGCATAAAACATATTTTCGATTTTCATTTTGAATGCAAAGGTAATTGAAAAGCCACACTCGAATTGTGTAAAAAACGCATTGAAATTTTACATTTTAGAATATATTTATATATATATATATATATATATATATATATATATATATATATATATATATATATATATACATTCTAAAATGTAAAATTCCAATGCGTTTCAATATATATATATATATATATATATATATATATATATATATATATATATAACACAGCTCTCTCTCTTTCTCCGTATGTATATATATATATATATATATATATATATATATATATATATATATATATATAAAGAAATATAGTCTCAAGGTGTGCTATATTTATGGAATAAAGTGCTCAATATCAGAGATAGAGCGTGTGTAAATATAAAAGTGAACATAGAAGTCAACACCTAGAGGCGACAGTCTGTTTCATGCTATATGCAATCGTCAGGCCACATATGCTGTTATTTTTTCGGCTATTTATATATATACGGGTTAGTGGTGCATTGTGGGTATTCTGTTATGGCGGTTATTTCACCGGAAGTCGTTTGTTTATCTATTTAGGTCAAATTATATTGCTTGTTTTTATTTTTTTGTTTCTTATTTTATTTATTTATTTATTTATTAACGTAGTAAAAATTTGTTTATATCACTCATTTAACAGTTTTGTTTTGGTTTGGGAATTTAATTAAAGCTATTTGTTCAGTTTTGGGGTTGAAAGCTATTTGTTCAGTTTTGGGGTTGATTGCTTTTAGTTCATTCTAAGTATTATTTTGACGGGAACACTTTTTAATTGATTATTTGGGATTGGTTTGTTTATTTATTTACTTGGATGAATTTAGGTTAATTTATTTTACTTGTATATTTTCTCTTTTCGGTTTTCGATTTTTAAGTAACATATTATTTATTTATGTTTTATTTCTCTTTTTTTATTGTTATTTTGTTTATTAGTATATTTATTTGTTTTTATTTTATTTTTTCCGTTTTTAATTTTTTAGGTTACGCAGTAAAAATTTATTTTCATGTCTGCATTTTGAGATGCCCTCGGATCTTTTGTTTAATAATTTATTTTGGTCGGGGAAAGTAATGATAGCTATTTTTTCCTCCGAGCAAAGTTTGCAAATATACCAAGCCACGAAAAAATCACCAGATAATGAAGAAAAAGTATACATAGGAGTAACTGAAGGACCCTGGAAACAAAGAAATTATACACACAAAACATATTTCACAAATAGTAAATATGCAAACAGTACAATGCTTTCTAAGTATATCTGGGAAATTAAAAACAAAACGAACATCACACCAAAAATATCTTGGAAGATAAGGAAAAAAATCATCAGCCTACAATAACCAATCAAAAACATGAAAACTTTGCTTCTGGCGAAGGACGTTAACTTAACAAAGAATTCATTCTATAACATGCCACGAATAATTATTAAATGAGAATGTACCCAAGAAAATACTAAATCATATTTTACTTGTATAATATGCATATGTACAACAATATTAATACCCAGTATTAATAACCCAATTTTTTCTAATAACTTCTCTTGGTAAAAATACAAAAATCTATTTCTTATGTGCATCCATTTGGTTGTCTCGCTCTGTATATATTTCATAAATGTTAGTAATATGTGAAACGAAATGTACATTCCTCCAAACTCCAAAAAATCATTCACAGCAAATTGACGTTTCACACACGACTTACCTACAAGCAGAATTTTTCATAACGTTTTTTGGTTCGCAACCATCGAGGTGCAATTTAAATGCACCGAAAGGAAGTTGTAACTTTATAGTGAGTAAACTGTGTTTTTCTCTATATGATAAAATTATAATAAGTAATTATCGCTCTATTATTGGTATCGGGCCCTATATATATATATATATATATATATATATATATATATATATGCTTTTGACGTTGTGAACTTATATTTCACACCTTGGGTTGTATATTTTGTACAATTCACTTAATCATGTTTAAATTAATTGGGAGTTCTTTTTATTGTATATTATTATTTATATATATTATTGTATATATATTTTTTATTGTATATTGTTTGTATATTTTTCTGCAGTTATTTGCCAACAGGCAAATGCACTTTTCTTGCTTACTACCTGTGTTTATACAGGATTAGGCAACTTCTTTCTCACTTCTCTTTAAATAGGTTATAGAATAAGGACTACAAAGCCTGTAGTAGACTTTATTCTCTCAGCCATTTGCTCAAACTCAAGTTGGTTGTATGTGGTTTCCTGTTTTACTTGAATTCAATTCGCCTTGTAATGAGTAAATTCTTCAGGCATTCATTCCGCGTTCATTATCCTCAAAGTTTCAGCCATTACTTTCCGTTTGTAAGAATTAGATTCTTCGTTTATTTTCTTCTCTTTATAGGAAAGTAAGTATTAAAAAGCAATCCAGAATTTCTTATTGGTTCTAGGGATATTTTCTGATCCCTCAATACATGGCTATCATTCCGAGATGTATATTACAACATTCTTTTCGTTTTCCAAATCTACATGCTACACTCTCCGTCATTTGCTATTACACTATCCAGATATATATATATATATATATATATATATATATATATATATATATATATATATATATATATATATATATATATAAAGAGAAGAGGTTATAGTAGTTCCAACGAGAGAAAAGTGTGTATATTAAAAATAAGAGAGAAACCGCAAACGTATTTGGTTGTAATGTGGATTTTAAAAAAATATATATATTATGCTTTATTTTACATACATATATATATATATACATATTTATATATATGTAAAAAAGAGGGCTCGATACAAAAGTAGAGCCTAAATATAATTATTTATTTAAAAATATGATTCCATCACTAAATTAGATTTCTCGGGTTTCAAGACAAGAGCCGAAAACTTCAATATAATTATTTGAATTAAATTGAATTAAAGTACCAATCTCTGTTCCATCTTCAAGCGAAATTCTTTTTGTGAATAACTAATTCTTGACAATTACGCTTTTTTATAAGCATATTCATTATTAAAATTAAAATTACTTTGGTAATGGTTAGAGTAATTATTTTAAAAAAAAGTGCGTAAGGTTTAATAATTTGTATCGATATCTCAGTTACATTCAAAGAGGTCAAGTCAGGATAAGTTTGTTGTGTCTAAATTTAAAGCGGAAGATGACATCGCCTAGTCTGGTTAAGTGTCTATGGAGATTTTTTTATTGTTTTTTTTTCTTTGTTTTAATCTTTTTTTTTCCTGAAAGGGTTTTGTGTATATAAAAAAAACTGTCATAATTCGCTAACATTTGTTTTTTTTTTGACAACTTCATAAATGTTTTTTTTTAATTTATATTATTTTCGTTCTCATTGCATATTATATATATATATATATATATATATATATATATATATATATATATATATATATATATATATATATATATATATATATATATCATGCAATGAGAACGAAAGTAATATAAATTCAAACGTTCACAGCAAAGTGATGTTTCACATACGGCTTGCCTACAAGCAGAATTGTTCATAACAATTTTTGGTTCTCCCCCGTCGAGGTGCAATTGAATTGCTCCGAAACGAAGTTTCATCTTTGTAGTGAGTAAATTGTTTTTGTCTATATGATAAAATTATAATAAATAATTATCGCTCGACTATCAGTATCGGGCCCTATACATACATACGTATATACTTACTTTTAACATTGCGAATTTAAACTTAACACCTTGTATATTTTGCGTAAATCCATTTGTTTGCATACAGTTAATAATAAATTTAATACGTCTTTCTCTTTTCTCTCTTCGTCTATATCTTTTCTAATAGTTTTTTTTTTTTTTTTTTTTTTTTTACTTTTCTTTGAGAGTCTCCAATCATTAAAAATACTATCTTAGTATCATAGGAAGTTTATGTCATATGCTCCGAAAACAAATCCTGTTAGATATTTTAGTACCAGTAGAACAATCTCATTATACATTTTAACTATTGTCTTCCTATTATCCACTAAATTTATTCTATATCCTCATGCAAACTCTTTCCGGTAGATATTAACTTTTCGTCCTGAACAGATTTTTTTTTTAGCATTTCCTGCTAGTTTAATATAATTTTGGGGCAATCTATTAAAAGTAAATTTAGAATGTTCTTTCCATTTATTGCTAACTCTCATTGCATTGTGATTATAAAATTGCATTTATTTTTTTCCATTGTCTCGAATAATGCCATATAAGTTCTTTTACGATATCATGTCTAATTTTACTATTACATGAAATCCCTAGAATGATAATTATTTGAATTCCATGGTTTGTCATGATGCTTTTCAAAGGGAGTTTATATTCATTCTTATTCGGATTGATCTTCAAGCATTTGGAACTGTCTTATATTTCGTTTATCACTTCGGAAAACCAATCAATCCGAAATTCGTCGGAGATGGTTTAGCTTCTCCATTACAATCTCATCTGGTCCTGCTGCTTTGACACTTTTCATCAAGGTCAGTTCTAACTTAACCTTAGATTGTAATGTTACTGGTCTTTACATATTTCACATTCATTCATAAATGTTAATATTCATGTTTACCATTTCCTTTTTAGATTTTCCCTATCTATACACTGCCCCCCACCCCAATATGCCGTTTCCTGATGAAGACATTTACCTTCGTTTACAGGTTACCATTTCACATTTAATTTTCTCATATCTCATTTCGTCAGTTTCTTTCGAGATTTTGTCATCACTAAATTCTCATTTCTTTTTGTGAGTGTTTACTGATCTCCCTTCAACATTTCTGCAATACTGTGTTCTAATGTTAACTTATGGCTGATGAAAATCTTTAAATATTTCGAATTATGTAATGGCCAGAAAGTTTGTCTCGCTAGATCAATTATACTTGAATAGTGTGGTCAGTCTTCACTGCGTTCCACGTACATTCGGCCTTGTGCTACATCAAGGCTATGTTTACAAAACATCAAGCTATGGTATAGATTTATTATGTGATTCATAACAAAACATTTTGGGCACTTTTACGTAGCGTATTAGTTAGCAAACCTGTCATGTTAGATCAATTATTACTGGGTAGTGAGTTAGATCCTTACTATGCGCCACATCTAAGCTAAACTTATCTCCATAACTACTAAGTTGCATCACCACTAAATCAATGCCCGTAACCAACGAATTACATAATAACACATCTCAACGCATATATATATATAGGAGGCACGGTGAAGTAATGGATATCGGCTTGGATTGAGGAGTTCGAATTCCAGTCAAATCCATTACATTCACTTACGTGCAAATACCCTTGGGAAAGGTATAAATCCTCTTCTTCTCCCTCCAGCTATGGGTAAAATAGCAGGACAGACTGGGTTCTATAGCCTTGGATGGCAACTGGTCTAGGAGAAGGACAACTCTGAATTCAAAACCTGCGGAGGGTCGTTTGGGAACCTTGTGGCATTCGGTGCACCAGGTCTCTGTATTCGTCCCTCCAAAAAGTGTGGATGGTCCTGCACGAGGCCTTCACCACTGTAATCAAATCTCATGTGCCGGTGTCGGGCTGTCGGTTTCCTGGAAACTGATCTGCTTGACCCTCATCCGTCGAATCTCGACGGGAGAGTCGATCATATATATATATATATATATATATATATATATATATATATATATAGAGAGAGAGAGAGAGAGAGAGAGAGAAAAGGAATGGTTGCTGACCACTTCCCCAACACTGCGTTATCTGTAACTTGATGCTTGGGCATTGAGATCTGGCTGGCTATACATACACTGGCGTCCATCAGAATGGAAGAGGGCATTAACTTTCTGCCATGTGTGAGTATAAATTCATTCTACCAGAGACGCATCCAACGCATCTTTCTCTCTCTCTCTCTCTCTCTCTATATATATATATATATATATATATACGTTTATGTATTTATTTATTGTTTGGTCTCTCCCCCACACACACTCTGTGCGACTAATTTAACTTTGATACTTGCTCTAACCATTGTAACCTAACTTATAACAGTTTGTTTTGTGTAGTTGAAAATCCTCCCCCCACCTGAAAAGAAGGGAAAAATGTCTCTTCACCAGGCGTTAGTATGTCTTCAGTATTCTTACGGTCCAGTGGCCTTCCTTTTTGCTTGATAAAAGGCACTAACGTGTCAAACTCACTGGTGACCATCAGAATACATGCGGACTACTATTACCACCCACAGCCACAAGTAAGCTAGCATTTATGCCATATTCACAAAAAGGAGGATAATCATATTTTTTTTTCTTTTCTCTCTTTAGAATATAACAATGGGACTTATACTAAGTTAAAACTTTGTCTTTCTGTAAGGATTAAATATTAATAAGTCTCATCCTATCCCATCCTATCCCCCCGAACACACACCTAGTGTCAGCCTGGTACTATCAACTACTTCCCCGCCCTTATGCCTCTGTTTTGTCTTTTGTCACTGTTATATGTGTTATATGTAATAGGAGTAGGTAGACCCTCCTACCACCCGGTCAACAATCCTCCACCTTCTCCTGGACAAGAGCCGAGGCTCACACCTTGTTTCCTGTCTAAGAAGGGGTTCCCGGTACTCTCTCTTTCTCTCTTTCTCTCTCTCCCTCTCACTCTGGCATCTGTACTAGTGCTGATGTGTTTCTCCCGTGACGTGTGCAGTCTGTGGCATTGCCTCTTCATCTTGAGGTTACACGGTTGACAGTTCACTGGTTGCTGTTTCCGACTCGTAGTTAGGAGCCCTAACTCTTGCGTAGCGTCTTGAGCGGCCGCTCTGATCAACAGTTGTATATTACCGGGGTGCTTGTGGTGCCATGACGCGCATGGAACGGTGTCACTGCTGTCACCTCTGGTGGGCAACCCTGAGGCCACATTATGATGCCGGCTGTGCCAACTCCTCTGTGCTCATGTTGCGGTCGATAACCATCTGCTTCTCTTACTTCATGCCTTCTCATCCTCCAACTTTTACTCCACATGAAGACTAAGCCCTGAAGTACCTCAGGCCTTCTCATCTTCCAACAGTTACTCCACATGAAGACTCAAATGAACCAAAAATGTAAACCTAAACCAGCCCCTCAAAAATCCCCTAAACCCTTCAACATTTCGTTCAGCAACATCCGTGACATTAGAACAAATTTCTGCAATATGGAATCTTTCCTCACTGCAAACAGCCCGGATATAATGGCCCTGTGCGAGACAAACCTTGTCCCGTCTATCCCTTCTCTGATCTCTCGATCCCCGGCTACCTTCCTATCCTCAGGAAAGACTCTCTAATCCACATGCACGGCATTGGTGTCTATGTCAAGGATCATCTCCCCCTGGCCAGAGAGTTGTCTCTCGAATCGCCAGACCATTCGTACATGTGTCTTCGACTATCTCTCCTCAATGCCGTAAGCTATCTATTCTTCCTCTATCGCTCTCCATCCTTTCAAGACTGCGGGATACTCGATAGCATATCTGACAGCATAGACAAGGCCTTCTCTCCACCCGTTTTCTCACATATTCGTGTTTGGTGACTTTAACGCCCATCATATCAAGTGGCTCGAGAATGCTACTACTGACCGGGCTGACATTCAAACACTTAACTTCTCAATTTCTCAATCCCTCACGCAGATAGTCAACTTCCCCACGCGTTTTGCCCACAATCTGGCAGATAAGGCCTCACTTCTCGATCTGTGTTTTACCTCCATCCCCGAATCCTGTAGCGCCACACAGTTCTGCCCACTTGGTAACTCCGATCATGCCGTGGTATCTGTTAACATTTCCTTCAACTCCACACCCCGCAAAGAACCTCCCATTACTAGAACCTCGTTACCAACGATCGGATTGGGACTCGTTCCGTAACTTCCTCCGCGATGTCCACTGGGATGTTGTCTTTACACTCCCTGTCCATGAATGTGCTTCTGAGGTCTCATCCTGGGTTAAAGCTGGAATCGACGCTTTCATCCCCTCAAGGAAATTTAAGGTGAAGTCGCACTCCGCCCCTTGGTTCTCCGCTGCTTGCTCAGCCGCCATTGCCCATAGAAACCACTTCTTTCACATATTTCGTAGCGACATGTCAGACTGCAATAGACGTCTCTTTGCCTCCGCCCGTAGCGAGTGTAAGCGTGTCCTCAACGAAGCTAAGACAATATTTGCTGCTCGGATGAGGGAGCGTATTGCACCTCGCAAATTTGGCTCCAAAAATTATTGGCGGCTCTGCAAGAGTGTCCTGAACAATAGAAAACCCTCCATACCTCCTTTATTCAACCAGTTCGAGGTCTTGACCTCCTCAACCGACAAGGCTGAATGCCTTGCTCAGAAGTTCTCATATAATTCGACGCTCAACTCCACCGGTGTACCCATACCAGACATCCCTCTAAGAACTGAGGCCCTATTGAGCAGCTTACGCATAACCCCGTCATCAGTACTGGGTATTATCTCCAAAGGCTCGTGGTGGAGATGGCATACCAGCCATTACCTTGAAGAAATGCGCTCTTGAGCTAGTACCCGCCCTCTCTAAAGTGTATGATTACTGCCGCAAGGAATCCTGCTTTCCTGACTGCTGGAAGTCCTCATCCATTGTTTCTGTCTTCAAGAACTCTGGAGAAACCCTCTGACCCCTCTTATTACCGTCCTATTAGTCTCCTAACCTTCTTCGGCAAAGTCTCCGAAGCCCTAATCAACTCAGAAGTGGTTAACCACCTTACCGCACACGACCTTCTCTCAGACAAGCAATATGGTTTCCGCTACGCCTATTCTACAGCTGACGTGCTTACGGCCTTCACTGAAACCGTCTACCAAGTACTTCACAATAACGGCGAGGCACGTGCCGTGGCCCTAGACATCTCTAAAGCGTTTGATATGGTTTGACATGCCAGCCTTCTTCGTAAGCTTCAGGGTTATGGTATTACTGGTCGACTGTTTGATTTAATACAATCATTCATGTCAAACCGGGAATTGAAGGTCGTTCTCAACGGTTTCTCCTCCAGTTCCTATCCCACGAACGCAGGTGTTCCCCAAGGCTCCATCCTTGGCCCCACACTTTTCCTTATTTTCATCAACGACCTTCCTGACGCCACTGGTTCCCAAGTTGGCATCTATGCGGACGACACTGCAATTTACTCCTGCCTCAAAAACAAATCTAGTGTCGCTGTCAAAACTAACCTGGCCGTGAGTCTTGAAATGGACCTCCAATCGGTTTTTAACTGGGGCAACAATTGGATGGTCAAATTTAACGCCTCAAAAACTAAACTACTCTCCATTAACCACCATAGAGTTCCTTACCAGCCCCCCATTAGAATATCTGATAGTCAACTTCTTGAGAGCAACTCCCTGTGTCTGCTCGGTCTCACGTTGACTGCTGACCTGAGATGGAACAAATATATTGAGTCAATTGCATCGTCCACCGCGAGGAAAGTTGGCAGGAAATTTTTCTCCCCTGAATCGATACTTCAAATATACAAAATGACCATTCGCTCTTGCATGGAGTATTGCTGCCATATATGGTCTGGGGCACCTTCTGTTTACTTCGGAGTTCTTGACAAGATCCAGAGACGGATATGTAATGTGATTGGCCCTGATCTGGCATCTCGTCTCCAGTCACTTTCTCACAGACGCGTCGTCGCCTCTCTCTGTCTTTTCTACAAATACTTTCATGGTAATTGCTCCGATGAGCTGCTTTCACTGGTTCCCAGTCTCCATGAATTCAAGCGCCCTACGAGGCTGGCATCCCGCTCTCACCCTGACACTGTAGAAACGTTAAAATGTAGCCGTCTCTTCTACTCCAATAGCTTCATACCGCGCACCTCTCGCCTGTGGAACACCCTTCCCAATTCCTGTTTCCCTGATATCTATAATCTCCAACTATTCAAATGTAATGTCAATCGACATCTCCAGTTACCTTGATCTACAAATTATCCTTCCCTTCATCCTTTCTTCTATCACTCCTATCTGCTCTTGCTTCAAATCTTCTGTAACCCCCCTGCATCATAGTGCCGTCATGCCTTGCTCGGGGCGCAATGCTTAAAAAAAATATACATATATCTTTTAAAACAGATATATCGAACTATAATTATAAAGGTTCATTCATTATATGCCTGTAAACATATCTTGTATATTTTACAATCATCAATTGGTTCAGTATTTACATTATTCGGACTATTGTCCTCATCTTTGTCGCCATATTTATTACAACGATTCGGCTGTAGTACGCTCCAGCCTTACGCAGGTGGTTGGAATGTCGAACTGAACCCTTTATTTAGCTCACCGGGGTAATGTTCTAGTTCATCGTGCCATGTCTAATGGATGTCAATTATCAGTTATCTACTGTTAATTCCCCTCTCTAATTTCTCCACTGTCTTAACCTGGTATTGAACTCACACTCTTTGGAGCGGAATTAACAGGAGAAAACTGATAACTGAGACCATTAAACATGGCACGTGGAACTAGAATTATTTCGCAGTGAGCGAAATAAAGGGTGTTCAGTTTGACATTCCAAACACCTGCAGGAGGCCGGAGTCTACAAAACGTAATAAATATGGCGACAAATATGAGGAAAATAGTCCGAATAATGTAAATAATGTTCATAATACCTCATCTCAGAAATATAGACAGATCAATTGGTTCATTAAATTTCACGTTGAATATACGAATGTACGCAAATATACGCATATATACTTGTGTAACTTGCACGTGTACGTTTTTCCAATCATTTATTTCATATTTTATGATCCCAAATGTTGTTTACTGATTTTGTAATCGTTCCAGGAAAATTCCTGTTGACAAGAACTGGAAGAAATATTTATTCATTATCTTAGAATATTTTCCATTTTGTCTAACAAATTAATTGATCTAAACTCTCCTCGAATAATTTTCATTTTTCTCTTATTTTCTAAAATAGTTTATATGTATTTTTCTTAACGTTTTAGTCATCAATGCTTTCATCTGTTTTCTGGCCTTGATTTATTCTTGCTTCATTGGATTCTAATTTTATTATTCCAATTAAGATTATTTTTTTCCTTTCGTATCATCATCACCGTCGTCATCATCATCATACTCGGCTTTTTTCTTCTCTTAATATTTTCTCTTACGTTATTCGAATTAATTCTTTTATTAAAGAATGTCTTTTACACAAATAGTTTCGGCTATTCTGGGTATTATAATAATTCAACAGCGATTCTCGACTATTTTGCATTGCCTATTTCTATTTTGTTTTTGCAAGTGTCCCTAATTTTGTTTTGAATGTCTCTAAGTAAAAAAAGAATGTATCTATCTACATGGGTCTTCATCGCTTGGCTGATATTACTTATTTTATTTTTATTTTCACTCAGTCGTTCTCTGCAATAACAACATAATAACATTGTCAGTTTTTCTCATTTGTACTATGCATTAGCTACATTAATTATATTGGAATAATTGTCATCGTCTTTGTTGAAATCACTTCGGCGTGTATACCTTCCGGCATTCGTCGGATAAACTCTTTATATTAACTTCTTTGCCCTTATGATTTCTATAATATTTCACTATTTTTTAACGAATAAAACCATATTTTTATTATACTATTTTAATGGGAGTGTTCAATCCACGTGTCTTCATTATATCCCAGTGGATTTCTCTTATCCCGTTGTGACCATGTGTCTGTTGATTTTAATAAAGCGATACATTTATTTTTTTCATTATTTTATTATGTTTATTCCTTAGTTTGTGAGTGAGCACATACACAACTCCCTAGAAATACTTAGAAATAGTAAACTATTCCCTATTGAGCACGAAGAAAGATGAAAAACAAAAGGGATGCTGCTTGGTTTAAGTGAAAGGAAGCAATTAATAAAGAAAACAAAGGCCTTGCCAATATCTAATACATAATTAACTGTTCTGTTTAGATTGCGAGGAAAGACAGAAAAAGACATATCAGAGATTGTTTCATTTGAGAAAAATAAATAAATGAACAAAGGAAATAGATGGAACATCGAGGAGATGATAACAATTTCATGTGTTTAACGTCTGCTTTAGTGAAATAGTAAATCTTGTTAATTTTAAATCTTTAAATCCTTCAAATGTTGACCCTAATTTTATTATAATGTTTTGTTAAAGTTTTGCGCTGCAATATTTAACAATGCAATAGAGAAATGTCCTTATATATTTATACTTGTAAAACTCGCATTGAGCTTATTTGTTCTTTAACTATTATGATACATCAGAATATTCAAATAGGAAAACAGGGAAAATTTCAAATATCACTTCTTCTTCTTCATATTATTATTACTATTATCATTAATAATAATAATAATAATAATAATAATAATAATAATAATAAGTTATGAACACCACCCAGACCCGGTTACGGAGATAGGACCTGTTACAATTCTATGGGACTAAACAATACTCACTGACAGAACAATCAAAGCCAACCGCCCAGATATTGTTATTAAAGACCACAAACAAAAACGGTGCCTCCTTATTGATATGGCAGTCCCTGCTGACTGCAATGTATCTTTGAAGATATTCAAAAAGCTGTCAAAATACAAGGACCTTGAAATAGAAATCTCGAAAATGTGGCATATGGGAACATCAACAATCCCTGCTGCAGTTGGAGCCCTAGGACTGGTTGGAAAAGATTGCAGTAGACTAATTGAAGGGATTCCTGGAAGCCCATGCCTCAAGGAGATACAAAAAATTGTTCTGACAAGTACAGCCCACACTTTACGAAGGGCTTTTTCTATGTAATTTTTATTTTATTTATTTATTTATTTATTTATTTATTTTTCTTTTTTTTTTTCTTTTGGTCAGTGAAAAGTGTCATGATGCCATTTCTAACCTTAGGTCCTTGGGTGGGACCCGGAAAGAAATGTGTATAATAATAATAATAATAATAATAATAATAATAATAATAATAATAATAATAATAATCCTGGAAAATTGCAGGAGACGACGCAGAAATCTCAGTGCAGCGTGGATTGATTATCGTAAAGCCTTTGATAGTGTTTCACATTCTTGGATCCTTAAGACTTTGGAAATGTACAAAGTCTCCCCTGTGGTATTAAACTTTCTTAAGCACAGCATGGGGATGTGGAACACAAAACTATACCTTAGGCACACCGGAGGCACTGCCATATCCAACCGTCTGAATATCCGACGTGGAATTTTTCAATGAGACTCTCTGTCACCCCTTCTGTTTTGTTTATCCTTAACCCCTCTTACACATGAACTGAACAACAGTAGCTATGGTTACAAAATAAATAAGAAACTTTTCAATCACCTACTATACATGGATGATCTCAAACTCTTTGCCAAAGACGACAATGAGTTGAAATGCCTCCTCAATATTGTAAAATACTTTAGTGACGACGTAGGTATGGACTTAGGATTAGAATGTGCAAAATTAACATTCAAGAAAGGTAGAATTACAGAAACACCCTCAATAGATTTAGATTTTGTCACAAAGATTAGGGAATTAGAGCATGAAGAAGCTTATAAGTACCTAGGAATTAGCGAAGGAGATGGCATACAACACCCCCAAATGAAAGAAAAAATAAGAAAAGAGTACTACAGGCGTGTACGTCTGATACTAAATACTGAACTAAACTCAAAAAATAGAATATCAGCTATAAACACATTGGCTGTCCCAGTGGTGCATTACAGCTTTAATGTCCTTAACTGGACCATAGCTGAAATTAAGCGAATAGACGCCAAAACGAGAAAGCTTCTCACTTGCTATCGCATGCATCATCCCAAAGCTGATGTTGATCGTCTGTATGTGCCCAGATCCGAAGGAGGCAAAGGATTAGTTCAACTAGAAATGTCCTACAAAACTACAACAATTGGCCTCCAAAAATACTTGGAAACTACAGAAGACTGGATGATGGTATGCGTCAAGGAACATGAAAGTAGTAAGCGTCTTTACTCCGTAATGAAAGAAGCCAACAAATTCAAACTGGAGCTTCAAATAGGCGTAGAGATGCAACTACAGCACAATACACCGGCTGAAACTGCAAAATGCTTGAAAAAGACAGCAAAGACAAATACAACCGACCAGATACAGAAGCGATGGCAAGATAAACCGCTTCATGGCCAATACTCTGCCCGTATCAAACAAGCTGATGTAGACAAAACTCGTACCCATCAGTGGCTACGCAGTGCAGGGTTGAAAGCGGAAACTGGAGGTTTTATCCTTGCTGCGCAGGACCAATGCTTGCTAACTAGGAATTATCAAGCACATATACTAAAATATTGTGTCAGCCCAAAATGCAGATTCTGTGATAAATATCCAGAAACGATTGATCATCTTGTATCAGGTTGCACGATGTTGGCACTCACTGAATATAAAACCCGACATGACAGAGTGGGCCAATATCTGCACTGGAAAATCTGCAACTTCTACGGGAAGGAAACTGAAAGAAACTGGTACCAACACCACCCATACCCGGTTACGGAGATAGGACCTGTTACAATTCTGTTGGGCTACACAATTCACACTGACAGAACAATCAAGGCCAACCGCCCAGATATTGTTATTAAAGACCACAAACAAAAACGGTGCCTCCTTATTGATATGGCAGTCCCTGCTGACTGCAATGTATCTTTGAAGATATTCAAAAAGCTGTCAAAATACAAGGACCTTGAAATAGAGGTCTCAAAAATGTGGCATATGGGAACATCAACAATCCCTGTTGTAGTTGGAGCCCTAGGACTGGTTGGCAAAGATTGCAGTAGACTAATTGCAGTGATTCCTGGAAGCCCATGCCTCAAGGAGATACAAAAAATTGTTCTGACAAGTACAGCCCACACTTTACGAAGGGCTCTATCTATGTAATTATTTTTTTTATTTTTTTTATTTTTTTTTTTTTGTCAGTGAAAAGTGTCATGATGCCATTTCTAACCTTAGGTCCCTGGGTGGGACCCGGAAAGAAATGTGTAAACGCCAGAAAGCAAAGAAAATAAAAATGATAATAATAATAATAATCACACTTTTTTATATACACCACGCTCACGGAGCTTAATAATTACATCATCAGTGTTGTTTTTATGCAAGGTCCATTAGTTGCTTCGGGACTTCAAACATCTTACCCTCACTCTCCACGCTGACCCAGTCCATAATTGTTTGCCATCCGTCACCTGCAATTTTCTCCATTATTTAATCACACACTGCGACCCCACTTGACAATGCATAATGCAATCACGGGTAAGTTCCGCGAAACCTACAATCTAGCCACAGATCACCCGTAGTTATTGTTCGGGGTAACCTCGTTCTATCGAGACTTCATTGTCAGGTGTAATTTTAGCTAGGTCCTTCTAAAAAAAATTTGAAATATAAAATAACCATATCAACCACAACTTCACTTCACTTCATTAGTGACTGTCAATCACTTAAATTTTTAAGCCATAACCATCTCGAGGCATCTTCAGCTGCCATTGTTATTGAACGAATGACCTTGTTCTTTTCCAAGCCAGTTACATTTAATATTTCCAGCATCTTAAATAGTGACCGCCCAAAAAAGCCTCTGAATCTGATTTCACGCAGGTGAAACTGAGCTAGCCAACTACGCCTGTTGCATTCCTCTACAATATAGAAATATTTCCTAAGCTTTGATTTCCTTGGCTTCGTACATGTTTCCTTCCAAAGGTACTATTAATTCTAGCATGATGACTTTCATAGTCTTTTCCGAATAAATAAAAATGTCCGGACGAATATTAGTATCTATTACTTTCAGTGGGAATTTTTCTACATACCCTATATCTACTATCATTTGCCTGTCCGGGGAAGAAATGAGGAGGGAAGTTTTCTTCTTCTGTAATGTTTATACACATTTCACGTCCCTGAAGAAATTCTTCTTTTTAGCTTCATATTGCTTTGTTTGGAGACTTGTTGAGATTATTGTTGCAGTGGCCCCTAAAACTTTATCTTGACACCACCCTTAGCGCCCCTCAAATAATGCCTTGAGACAACCTGCATAATACGAGTTGGAGGGATCTTCAACATCATACATTCTCTACGCCGTGGCCCAGTCGATATTGGTCGGGTATCAACATGTGTGTGCTCCGTCTGCTACAGTTTTCTCCATCTTTTAAATAATAAACTACGACCTTATGACCCAATCAAGGGTAACTTCCTGTTCACCAGCAATTTACGCTTTTCCATGAAAAAAAAAGCAAACTAGTAATGGCTTCTATCGGTATGGAACATGGCAACGCGCTCGGCTTGAAGTGCTAAGTAACGGCTTTGCTTCCCCCACTCCCCCACTGTCATATATATATATATATATATATATATATATATATATATATATATATATATATATATATATATATATATAACCTGAATTCTGGTAAGGGTCAAACAGGTCCTAGATCCTAGCCACATATCACCCGTAAGTCGCAATGGATCAGGGTAACCTAATTCTGTACCCTAGTCTAGACCCCTTTTGTCGTGTGTAATTTGGGGACGTACTCAAATCCCATATCCTTGTTCCCTCGAAAAATAATAATAATTTATCATATCGCCGGGAGTTATGTTCCCCACTTTATGCCTTAAAGACGTAGTGATGACCATTAATGTATTCCAAAAGAGTATTAAGTGTCAGAAAAACTTTGCTAGAAATAAAGAAATGTGTACAAAACTGTCAAAGAATGGTGGACAATATCCTCAAAGATGAAGAATAGACTTGAAGCCGCAGAAATGTGGTTCTACAGAAAGATGCTGAGGAAACCCTGGACCGAATGTGAGAAAAACAATGAGGTTTTCGAAGAAATAAAACAAAAACGAACTTATAGTTAAAATCTGGAAGAGACAGTTGAAATTTCTGGGACACATCATGAAGAAGAAGGGCTTGGAAAACCTAATACTCATAGGACAGACTAAGTTAAAGAGAGACAGATGAAAGCAGCTCGTAACGCACTTGATGACCATGAGAGAATTCAAGGTTTGGGAGAAATAACAAAAAAACAAAACTTATTAACAGCTACAAGAGACAAGATGATGTGGAGGACCATGATCACCTTTACCCTTAATGTACATGGCACATAAAAGAATAAAAGAAAATAACTGTGTAAATCAATTCCGTCTTTTAACTTCTGCAAAATGTATATCCGTATCTATAACGGTCAGATTACAAAGTGCGGCGTGTGAACCTTTTTTTATTCATAAGACCTTCAGGCATTCGAATTGTTACATTAGTTAATTAGGCAAACAATGAAGATTCTCTTGAGAAAACTAGATGAACCCATAAATATATTTATTTTCTAAAGTAAATTCAAGTGATAAGAAATAAATTTATTTTGGGTGAATAGAAAAATACCAGGATAATTTTTACGCTCCTTCACGCGATGATTCACTCACGTACACACTCTTTAAATTAGGAATATGTATTTCGACTTTCACTAATTTCAATGTCAAAGGATTAACCAAGCATTTTCATCGTATATTTAGCTATTTCATTTCTCTACATTTTCCATTATAGTTTAATCAAATTCTTTCTATCTCTATACTCCCTTTCATTTATTTAGTATCATTATTTTGCATGCACAACACAGGAAATATTATTTATACACTACAAAAATCTGGTGCGAAGTGGTCACTTTACTACACAGCAGTTTACAAATCAATTGTAAAACATCAAATGAGAAGTTATGATAAAGCTTAAAGCAAGATATAATTAGATACTGTATAATCCTGAAATATAATCAGAAATATCCTCAATTTCCGCTTCTAATTCAGTTGCCAGATTTAATTTCATAGTGTCCTTATAGGCATAGTAATTTTAAAACTGTACTTCATGAAAGCCTACAAATATAACAATCAGCGATAGTCAGAATTATTAGAATTACTGGTAGAGATCTGCTATGTAAACATAGTCTATATCTAAATTTTACTATACTCGACTTGATTCTTTGTAATGGTACAGTATTGAATTGCAATGACTGTGCGAGCGGTGTAAGGATATCGAGGCGAAAACTGGACTGGGGAATCGAGTTCAATATCTAACCTAAGCTTTTGCGACTACTTTCGCATAAATGCGTTTGCGAATTATATGAATCCGAGACCCTCTCCTACACTACAAAGGAAACAGATGCCAGACGGGATCTCTCTAGAAGTTAAAGAATAAGAAACTCTGAATGCCAAGGTTACGTCACTGTCTCTTCCCAAGAAAGCGTGTCAGTTCGCAGATAATAATGAGAATCTAGCTCTGCGGGGACATAAACGCTCATCTCCAGTATGGATATGTCATGAAAATAAACTTGGATCACAAGTTTCATTACATATTCAATTGCTGCTTTAAAAGCTTAAGACAAAATATAAAATTGTAAAAACGTCATTGGAGTCCTTCCAACTACAGTGATCACTTTCTTATAGTACTCACGAGTTAATGGATGTTGTTTCTTACAGGACTTTTGTCGTAACCGAAAATTAAGGAAAGAGAAGCACTGTTTCAGCTACTGTTCAGATACGGAAGTGAAGTGTTGGTCATATTGTTTATATGTGAATAAATGAGCTGGAATGATACTTCGGAGGAGAGAAGGCACCAAGCCGAATCTACCTTGTCCTTGATACTACAGACCACTTTATCTAGTTGCCACACTTTTCAATTCCAATTATACATATCGTTTCCAAACTAAACATGTTCACTTCACCCACAAAAGGGTCTCAAAATCGGTTCTTGTTTGATAAACAAGCAAACAAAATCAAACACGTAATAATCCCAATATTTTTAAGAACGGTATATACTCATATAACGCGCGATCTCGCCTATCGTTCGACCCCCAAAGCTTCACTTATAAAAATGATTTTATCATGTATTTTTGTATCATGCGAGTTCCTCTTTTGAGAGATTATATTACATTAGACTGACCACTTTCGCTCTAACCTTTCATCTCATATTCTAGTTAAATAAATTTAAAAAGTAATAGAAAATGATAGCCGTATCGTTAGTAATGCTTTACCCGTTGCGAAAACAAGTAAGCGAGAAACAGCTAAACATCATATAAATGAAAAATATGCATATTGGCTGAGCTTTATTTAATAATACCATATTAATATTGAAAAATTACATGCATTATTATTCGATGGAGTTAAGTAAAAACTAATTGTATGTCACGTGTACATAATGTTAATATATAATCTGATTAATTTCAAAAGTAGATATTCAAACGTAGTATGATATGCGACTATATATGATAATTGCAAAGCAGATTATATCTACTCGTCAGTTGGAAAACGCTAAAACCATTATTTCATAAATTTACGGTTTATTTTTATTCTTAAATAAAATGCGGGCTCTTTTTTCTCAGATTCAATATTATATCTTGAAAACCAGAATCTATATTCAGTAATCAACATTAAATATTTTCGTTAATGTATTGTCAGATGAACAGAACCTTTTCTAAAATATTCAATCAATTTTATCTACCGGAGATCAAGGTGTTGCAAATATATTAAGCTTTAATGGCTGTAAACTAATGATATTTGAATACACTGCTTCTCGCTTGATTTTTTTTTATTCTTTCATTTTTCTTCTTTAAGCAATACTCATGAAATACAAAATAAACAGCAGTGCAAAAAGTAGATATGTAGGTCCTCGACAACAAGTACTACACGAAATTTCATAGATATTTTGCGTTTGTTTATCTATCTATTAAGGTAAATCCAGGTTTGCACACGATTCAGTGCCGTTTATTCGGTGTTTTTATAGAGAATTTAATGACCCCTGTCACACATTACGTACATGATCAATGTGGTACAATCTGGTGATCACTGTGTAAGTGAAACACCTGAGTGTTGGTCGATATTTTATGTAACTAGTTTACCCTAACCCGCACAATATGTGTGTTGGGTTCTCTTAGAAGAAAGCAGAAACACCAGGAAACACAGAGTCAGCACAAAAGCATCAAATGATCTGAAATGAGGTTTGTGCATATAGAATCGGTCAAAAATGGATCCCCATTCAGCTGTGATTCTTGTGAACTCAATCAACTTACACAATGACTGATTAAATGTATGTCCTCGTGCAGTCTTATCCGCAAAATCAGTAAAGCCAATACATCTAACCAAAGCTATCTGTCTTCTATCGACTAATGACATTTTTTGCGCTTCCGGTGAAACGTTGGAATAGATGTTGTTTTGTCAGTAATGGTAAACTTGTTGAGTGAGCTTAGAAAACTTTATACAATGCAGTGAAATTTGTAGTGTGATGACGGCTGGTTTGAGTGGCATGAACTGGAATGTGTTTTGCTGGTGGCCCGTTTCTTGAATCAAATCTGGCTATCATTATTTTTCACATGTTCGGAATCCCCATATTCCAAATATACATGTGATACGGTTATTTGCTCCTTAGTAACGATCTTATTAACGATAGTAAAAAAGCTAGTTAACTACAGCTAAGCTTAGTTATGACACAAGTCCGTAAGGATAGATCACCGTGAGAGAATCAAACACACTAAACAAGGTTATTAATTAACCAGACCCATTCGTTTGACATGAAACCACGTTGTGGAAGCCATATAAATGCTATCTTGACAGAGAATAATAAAAATCAATTCTCATGTCGGTAAGAGAGCACCCAATTTTCTAACCCCTGTACTAATTATGAGGTTTAACATTGTTAATACCTGCAGTGCATGATTGCAATTGCAAATACACTGCCTTCGTTACATATTAATTTATTACATGTGAAAAAATATATGCGGCTGACACCAATTTATCATTCAATTTATTTCTGCTTCTTCTTTTATAAGCTATGTTTCTTCGGAACATATCTCGCGACAAAGCTCATGTCTTTTACAGTTGTAAGCAATAATTGACCTCCTTACTATAGAATCAAGTACCTATTCATTTATCTCTTTGCACAAGCTCATATGGCAGTTAATTTGCTGCTTCTCTCAGGTTTATTTTTCTTCAATATGTCTTGTGAGACGAATACATCAAACGTCTTTCCTGATTATGCGTCAAACAAATGTTAACTCATTTTTATTGTTTATTTTTGTTCCTTGAAACTGCGTTTTGACTCTGATATTCATGTATCCTATCCTCACCATCATTCTGTAGAACTGCATTTCTGATGCTTCAAATCTCCTCTTAACCTGTGAAGCTATTGCCCAACAGTAACTGATATACAGGAGGATTAGTATTAGAAAAACACTGCAGAATAAGGTCTTTGTTTTTTAAAAAAATATTTCTGCTTCTTTGTCATTTGATTAAATGATGGAATCTATATTTCGCTATATTGATGCTGCTTTGTATGTATGTTTAACATTTCCCAATGTCTGTTTTAAGACTGTCGATTTAATTAAATGTATATACTTGCTCGATTTTGGTCTTCTTAATTGCATATCTGGGGATTTCACTATTACTAATGGCCATATATTTCGTGTTATTATAATTGATATTTAGTCGCTTCTTAATGCTTTTGTTTAATTATCTTTTTTTTAGTTTTCTTTCTGTGTCTGTTGTCAGCGCGGTATCATTGACATCTTATGCTGCAAAAATTGTTTTCACGAAAAATGTAACCTGGTAACGAGATTTTGAGGAATGAGTCACTCATAGTGCATACCGAAGGTAGGAGAAACAGAGGAAAACTGAGTAACCTATCTAAAATGACTGTGGTAGAACAACGATCGGAAGTTATAAGGAACACACAAAGATTACTAAAAGCCACAAAGGACAGGCAATTTTGGAGAGTCATAATCTGCTACGCCTTCAAGTAACACGGCACATAGAAGAACTTCCGTTTATCTTAGGATTGTCGAGATGTCAAAGTTAATTAATTCCGGTGAAAAGGTGTCTTACACACCTTTCTACTTTTGCCTACTTGCTTAATTATTTTGTCACCCAAACGCAGGCGGTTTTGTCGCGTAACTGTTATGTATATGATATATGAAATTTCCCCAGCAGTTCAAATCTAAAACTTGATCTCTTTTTACAGCTTCAAATTTTACACGTGCAAATATAGAATTTACTGTCAAATATGATTTATGCAAATTATCAATAAAAGTATAAGAATTAGGCTAGAGAAAAATTAACAATTATAATTATGTCACCGAATAAACTAGTTCCACGTGCCATGGCCCTTCCAGATGTCTCAGTTATTTCACTAACTCAACTCTACAAGTTTTGATTCACGACTGCTGTGAAGAGGTGTTGAACTTACAACTCTTTTGGTCTAGTCAGTGGATCTAACCTACGTCTTTATCCACTTGGCCATGTGTCCTTGAGTAATAGCAATCACCTGAAAAAGGCCGGAGTGCACAACGGCCGAAATGTTGATGATGAGGAGGATCCGGATAATGTAAATAATGCAAGTAACCATAATACTTCATCTCAGAGATATAGAGGCTGAAACGTTTTGAATATGGCAGTGAAGATGAGGATAAGTGTCCGAATAATGTAAACAATGCAAGTTATCATAATACCTCATCTCAGAAATATGGAGGCTGAAACATTGTGAATATGTCCATGAAGATAGTGATAAGAATCCGAATAATGCAAATAATGCAAGTAATCATAATACCTCATCTCAGAGATATAGAGGCCGAAACGTCGTTAATATGGCAATGAAGATGAGGATAAGAATCCGAATAATGTAAACAATGCAAGCAATCATAATACCTGATCTCAGAGATATAGAGGCTGATGCATTTTGAATATGGCAGTGAAGATGAGGATAAGATTTCATACATTGTAAATAATGCAAGTAATCATAATAACTCATCTCAGAGATATAGACAGATATTGAAGAAACTAGGCAGGTGAAAGTTATTATTTGTCTGTTTGAGCTTAATAGAAGAGAATGTTCATAAATAATTAGATAAATAAGAAAATAAAGAACAATAAAGTCATTTAATAAGGTACGAAACAAAGACATACTTGAAATACTAGAAAAGACATATATATATATATATATATATATATATATATATATATATATATATATGTATGTATGTGTGTGTGTGTGTGTAATATACTGGAGATATAAGAAAGTACAATTCGGATCAAAGAGCCCGTACTCGAATATAGATTGAGTTCAGTGAAGACTGAAAGAATTAAAACTGTGAGAATAAAAGAAAACAGAGACTATAATGAGAATTCTTTAGCCTATAGAGTGAGAAGAATCATACGTGAATTACAAGACCTTTTAAGATTAGTTAATCAAGCATAATCTTATCATCATAAGATATGCGGATTGAAATATGTCGATTGCAGACTCAAAAGCTGAACTGAAATTATTTGTAGACAAATCAGTAGTAAAAAAAAAAGCAAGAAAAAAAGAATGATTATCTAAAATATGCCATAAAACATGTGAGTGTGTGTGTGTGTGTCATGTAACTCATTAGGATCTTCGAGGTATAAAATGTATAGAAGATGGAATAGCAGTGGTGATTCTAGGACAGTATAGCATGACGGAGAATGACCCTCTTAAGCCTAGCTTTGAATTCAGATGTTCCTTCAGGTAGATCTGTTGACACCTCTAAATAAAAGATTCTAGGCTACAATGTGTTTCAAGACATAACTGGATGAAGATATATTCATGCCTATTCTCAGCCATTAGAACGATGTCAGAAAAATAGAATACAGCAAGAATTGAACATGAAACACATTATTTACCTTTGGCACCGATAAAAAATTACGTAATAGGACAGAACGTATGGTCATCAACAAAAGAGTTCCCCCTGGTGTAAGCTACATATTGGGGATATCAATATCAAGCAAGGCGAGAAATTTTGGGCTGTGCATCAAAAAACGACAATAATGAGAAGGCGAATGACCCATAGGAATAGTGAAAAATATAATCCTGAAAATAAATACAATATCAAATATAAAACGTGAAGTATTCTACCAGAGAAAGGAAAA
Source organism: Acanthosepion lycidas (assembly GCA_963932145.1). Taxonomy (NCBI): domain Eukaryota; kingdom Metazoa; phylum Mollusca; class Cephalopoda; order Sepiida; family Sepiidae; genus Acanthosepion; species Acanthosepion lycidas. The sequence continues at coordinate 7,963,133 of OZ010582.1, forward strand.
GCGCAACACTGAGATCCAAAGACATTAGGATGGTGAAAGATGCATTCCAAAAGATATACAGAGCATTAAGAGACAGCAAAATCGCTAGAAACAAAGAAAAGAGTACTGATCAGTTACGTGATGTCAGTTTTCCTGTATGGCAGTGACTGCTAGAAAATCTCCGCGAAAATGAGGAAGAGACTTGAAGCAAACGGAATGTAGTTATACAGAAAGATGACGAGGGTACCATAGGCAGAAGTTGTGAACAACGAAAAGGTATTGGAGAAAAATGGGAACAAAAAGAAAACATATATTACCATCAAGAAGAAGCAGTTGAAATTTCTATGGTGGGTAAGATACACGGGTGGGGAGCTTGGAAAACCTGATTCTTACGGGACATATTGAGGGAAAGCTGAGCTTCAGTAAATGGATAGTAGAGAAGGGTTTTGGAGAGATAGCAAAGATAAATCTTATTAAGAGCTGTAAGGTACAGGAAGAGGTGGATAGCCATGATCAACTACGTCCTGAAATGAAGCGGCGCATAAAAGAAGAAAAATAAAGAGATAGAAAAAATCAGCTTCTTCATTATCTTTGTGTTCTATACCTTGAGGACTCAAAACCAAATTCTACGCTTGAAGCTCTTAGCATGTTTTCTCTTTCCAATCCATGTTCTGACATCCATTTACTCTAGTTCGTCTGATAAATTCTTTTCTTCTTTCCTCTGTACACTTGTTATCCGCGTGTCCTGTGAGTGTCAGACTCTCCGTAGCCATCTTTTCGAAATGCGTATTTGATAAATTTTAACTGACTCTTTCTGATTCTAATTTTAAGCGACATACTTCTTTACATTTTCCTTAAAGCTTCGTTATTCAAATGTTCAGTTCAGGGAATTCTCAGAATCAGCCTGTGAAAGCAGATATTTGTTAAAAACTGTTTCCTCTTTATCTGTCAGTATCTCCAACATTCAATACCATACATGATATTACGTATTTGTTTAGTATTCATTTATCAGTTTTTAACGACATTTTCCTCTTCTTCAATAATTTTTACTAGCTTTTGGAAGGCAACTTTCCTTCTTCCATTAAGACATAACATTTATATAAAAGTTAATATCATATATTGAATTGAATATTGAGCAATATACTCACCAATAAACAAATTAATTGAACCTCAAGTCATGAGTTTCTACAACTAATGCAGAGACTAAAACAGGATTCTAATACATGTGAACAACGAAGGGTTTAAAAAGAATAGAAACAGTAAGAAAGTTTATATTTACAATCAAAAAGAGATTGTTCATATTCCTGGAACAAACAATTAGGAACGAATTTCTAAGAAATATAACACTTATAGGATATACAGAAACGAGAGAATCAAGGGGGAAAAGCGAGTAACATATTTATAGAGTGTAAGCGTGGCTGCTCAGTTAGAAAGCGGATTTTTAAAAGGTCAGTACTTAGACCAAGAAAAGACGGTAAAACGTTACTTGGAAAGCTAGAATGCATTGTCTCCAGTTTGCAATGCCACATAACAGGCATTAATATATCCGCTATATGCAAACGCCTTAACACAAGAATGGACCAGAATTGCGCTCACAATTATTTTATATACAGATGCCATACAAGGAATTATATACAAATATTTAATCCCACACCTAGATAATATAATGCACAATGAAAACAAATAGTGTGAATGGGTGAAAATCGTGAAATTCTTAATTGCAACATTCGCGAGGAGAAAACCGATCAGGTCATTGGTATATTTTATGTTCTTTGTTGGAAGCACGTGATTACGATTTGTACGTTTTAATGTTGCGGATTATGACGAATACTTTCCCGCAGTCTACATAGCATAAGCTGGCGTCACAAATTAGTTGTCGCGTAACACTCGGGAATTTGTTTGAGATATTTCTAAAATAATATATTGGTGAGAGCCACTTTGGCCCAAGACCTCATACAAAAATAAGTATTATATATCTATTATTAAACTTCTATGATTTAATAATTTTTACAATGCATTTATAGATATGTGGCATTAAAAAAGTGAACACTAATGTTCCTTCATGAGACTTGTGAAAAATAAGTTTCCAAGTCACGTAAACAATCATGATTTAGTCTTCTACTTAATTTGCCATATTATAAAACTTATAATACATTCGAATACCTTTATAAAAGTTAATTTATCTTTATATTTTTTCAATATTCAATTGTGTCTGGCGAAAAAAATAAAATTAAAGAACTCGAATATTTGTGGTACGAAAGCATTATTTTAATAACTTATTTTCAAAGTAATGTTCAAAGATTTTCCAGCATATTCCAAATAAAATGAAAAGACGATTTAAAGTTGGTCAAATATCAAGTTTTTTCAAAATTTAAGGCCCATAAATATGCGAGGTTTTGCTCATCGTTGACATTTTAAATTTTATTTTGGGGGCATGGAGCTTAGAAAACTTCAAAGAAGCCAACAAAATTGTTCAACAGAACAGACTAACCGAATAACAGCATATTCAAGTTGAATACTGAGGTAAGTGCTGGAGCATTATTGAGAGATATTGCCCTTCAATAATCACGGGACACGTAATTATTCACAAGACATATAATTAATCTGTTTCTTTTTAATATTACGTCCTCTCTTTTCAATGTAATGGCGATTTTTATTCATATTGATCGCGCATTATACAGTTAGTATTTAAAATGGCAGCTTGCTACATGACAAGTACAGAATTATTGGATCAATATATATATATATATATATATATATATATATATATATATATATATATATATATATATATATATGTAATTATGTGTGTTTGTCTGCGCGATATAGAGGAAAAGAGGGAGTATATGTGTTGAGAGAGATTCGTTATAAATTATTTATCTTCTGCAACGAAAGGATAAAATACTCTTTTTGATTTTAATTCTAAAAGATTATTTCATCCTTTCGTTGCAGAAGATAAAGAATTAAACAGAAAGATCTCTCTTGAGTTAAAGAATAATTTAGGATTTTTTTTTTTTTTTTTTGTATTTTTTCATTTCTGGATGAATGCAGATGATTCCTGAAATCTTGTGGTAATCGACATCCGAGACCACAACACAATGTAAACAAAAACAAAAATTACTGAAAGAGTTAAGAACAATAGTATCTACAAAACAAGACAGTTCACAGCAAATTTTGATGATGAAAATTCAAATAATGATGCGCATCTTCAATATTGGAATCAGTACCGCGTTGATGAAATTAGGGAGATATGACGAGAGATAGAATAAAATGATAACACAATCATATAATTTGTCGATTAAATATTGCAAACAAAGGTAGAAATTTAAGGTGATCCCTCGTAATTACAGAAATAATACTCAGCCATATGCTATTTCATTTTTCAGATTTGAAAATAGGGATATAGGTTAATTAACGCTTCTTATATAGAATGCCAGGAATCTCTGGCATTTTAATACCCAAACAATTGAACGTAACATTATAACGTTACCGAAATTAATATTAACATTATCGAAATTCCATGCAATCAAAGTTTCTGATTAGATTTGTTTGTCTGTAAACCTGAATATCTCACACTATCATTCCCTCTTTACACACAAATACATATATATATATATATGCATATATATATATATATATATATATATATATATATATATATATATATATATATATATATATATGCATATATATATATATGTATGCATATATATATATATATATATATATGCATATAAATAAATAAATAAATATATATATATATATATATATATATATATATATATATATTAGGTTAGCAGATGGGGAATTAAACAATGAAAAACAGCATTTATTATATGAAACCTATCATATTGTACAACATTTAACCTAGTTCCATCGTCCCCCTTTGAGAGTTAATAAAATGGATATGTACACTAAAAGAACTTCTAAAATACCTATGCGCCCTTCACTTAAGCAGAGAGATCTCACTTAAAATTTCTAAAGCCAAATCCCTTACTTCTATTTTCGAAGGCAGGTTTATCGATACTTCACCAAGATTGTTTTTACAATTCCCTGGGTGTTACTGCCACCAAAACTTTTGAAAGTATTTCATGAGTAATAAAACAGTTTTCTATTAATTTCTATATTTGTTTTTCTATATCTTGAAACCGATAATACGTTTTAGTCGTAGAGAATGGAATAAAAGCAAGTCATCTGAAATCAGCATTACGCTCATCAACATTATCTCCGCTCTGTCGAAATGTTCATATTATCAATTTCCCCATGATTCCCAGATTGTTGAAATGTCGTATCGATTGACTATCGTACATGAAATATAAATGTTTCAATTGTCTGAATCATTTAAACATCCATAAGATGAATGGATTTATTTTATTAGGCTGTGATATTTTTGATGTAATGGGATCCTTAAATCGTTTGATAGTTTCTATACATTTTTTTGTGTGATGCTTATCATTACACCCTTTTTCTAAGAGCTTTAAAGAATGTAGGAAATTTATTTTATCATTGATATTAATCATTTTTAATTAATTATCCAAGAACATCCTATTTTTTTATAATTTAAAAGACAAAATGTAAATTAGACATCCACAATTAGACGTGTTTGTCCAAATAATCTTCGAATGCAGTTAGATTTTATCTGATTTATATCAGTCGTAATGTAGTAGAATGATCTGAGGTTTTGGTTAAATTTCAGTTCAAAGAGTTAGAAAGCAAATGCTTTATAAGAGAAACTCAGATCATATAACGACTTCATTAAAATTTCCAGGGTAAAAAATAAAATCTATCCTAGATATGGGTGTGTCTTGAATATATATAATTATTTAATTAGACATGCATACACATTCACATTAACAAATATATATGTATAATTGCACACATATATTTAGACATAGACAAATATTATTATTATTATTATTATTATTATTATTATTATTATTAGAAAATTTCAAAAGAAATAACTAGCATTTGGATATGTCTGAAAAAGAAGAGTTCAATGCATATTCTTTTGTTTCCATAAAAAGACATGCACACGAACAATTTGAATATTTCTATCAGTGGAACTGCTTTTTTTCATTTAAACATTTTAGATGGGATCGTGCTGAAAAAACACGAAAGGAAGAAAAATGTATTAAATTTCTTCAGACTGGAGTTATCTGTCGGGATCTTATTTGTCGTCTGAATCATCCTTAGTCACGTTTGAAATGTTCAAGAATCTGAATTTACTCTTTCTTTTTTATGCTTCTATCCGGCTTGAAAAAGCGATATCTATTAAAAAAAAAACTTTGTAGTTATCTTTTTATAATCGGAAAAAGTTTTTTTGGAAACTAAAAAACTGAATTTGAGTTATTTTTTACGTTCAATACAAATGATGAGTCATTAAAAAATTATATTTATCCGGTTTATAAAATCGATTTCGTTTTCTCGTATTTTAACGAATTTGTTATTTTTTTTTTTCCTTTTTCTTCTTTTTTTATAGTTTTGCTACCAACTTGGATATAAGACATTTATTTTCCCTCTTCACCCTCTTCTTACCATATATGTGCGCATGTGAATATTCTTCTGCCTGTACTTGTATCACCGCATGTTTTCTTTATTTTTCTTTCTCTTGACATCCATATCTATATGTGAATAGCAATTGATCTGGATTCGAATTTAGTCGAAAGACCTGTGTAGGAAAATTGTCTTCCTAGTATCTATCTATGTATAAATCTATCTATCTTAGTGTATCAATTCATCAACATAGAAATGGACTTCTATAAATCAATCATTGTCAAAAACGTGATTTATTCACGCCATCTTATTATTTGTCACTTCTACATGTTTACCTCAGGCAATCTGCATCACATTAATATTATAGTCATTCACTGATATTAGCGTAATCTGGGACGAATCCACAGTAGTACAATATTTGGTTCGGACTGAAAAAAGAGGAAATAATCAAAGGATAATTCTATATTAGGTTTAATTTAGTGGAGCTCGTTAAAATATGCCGACAATATAAAAAAAAAAAACAACTATGATTGACAGTCACTGTCTAATTCTGTGATTGAAATAGCTAGATTATATTCTAGATGAGGTTCGCACTGAATTGGTTAACAAGAGGAATTAAAGCTATATTAGTTTTACTTTAGTGATGCAACTTATATGCCGAAAATATCGAAGAAATATCTCTAACAGTCACTATCTAGTTCTGTGGTTGAAATGGTCAGCCAGATTATCTTCCAGATGAGGTATGATAATATTTTGTTAAAAGTAGAAATATATTATTTGGATTAAATATAGTATATAGGTAAACGGATAAGGTTATGTGACACTTCCTATGAACAGAGACATCGATGTGTGTCAACATTGGTTTCAAAGTCATGGCTTTTGCCTTGATCTTGAAACTTACGAATTCAGTCGCGGTGAGGCACGCAAGAAACTCATTTATGGCGAAATCGATCTATGAGATAAAATGAATCACGCTGTTTTAAATCCTTACATGCATCTATAATCAATTAGAATGCGTTACACATGAAACACGAGGGAAAAGTTTTAGCCATTGAAACTTCAGTTTCGAATCTACAATCATATCCGCAAATCTGACAATTGAGCAAGGAAAACACGTGATATCGAACAGGCTCTTATATATATATATATATATATATATATATATATATATATATATATATATATTGATATATATATATATATATATTGATATATATATATATATATTGATTTAGAAAGATAGATACATAGATCGATAGATACATAGATATAAACGATCGAAATAAAGAGATAGATATGTATTAATAGATAGAAATAGATATATAGATGAACAAATAGATAAAAATAGATACGAAGAGAAGAAATATATATATATATATATATATATATGAAAACAGTGAGATAGATAAATATTAAAATATTTGCAATACATATAAGATATAAGATTATACAGAGATATAACTGCATAGAGTCATACATACGATCAGATTGAGATAGATAGATAGATAGATAGATAGATAGAGATATATTAAAATATTAATATATATATATATATATATATATATATATATATATATATATATATATATAAAGGGATTGAAATTGATATGAATAGATTAAAATAGATATATGCAGATTGAAGTATATATATAGATACATTGATATGAACAGATTAAAATATACATAAATAAATAGAGACAGATAGATATGAGCAGATTGAAATAGTGTTAGATAAAAAATACATATAAACTGATTAAATATATAGGTATATAGATATGTACAGATTGAAATAAAGAGATATTTATATATACGTGAAAAGATGTAATAGATGGATATGAACAGTTTGAAATAGATGAATATGAACAAAGAAATTGATAGATAAAGAGTTAGTTATGAACTGATATATGTGTGGGTGTATGTGTGTCTGTATGTATGTACATGTGTGTGTGCCATTCGCAGGCAGTACTGTTTTTCTCTATCACATCTCCTCAGTGAGGTTAGACATCCGACTGTTTCAAGCCAGGACCGAAACCCGAATCAGGGATTCTACAGCTGAGCTATCATATGTCGACAGAGAGAAAAAGCTAATTCTAGCGTATTGTTTTTATGAATGAAAAAAAACGCCAATCAATCAGAGGGCTCTAATTTATTTTAAAGCAGGCGGCTGTTGTTTATAGAATCAGCCTATCTCTCAACAATGTTCAAGATAGATAGATAGATAGATAGATAGATAGATAGATAGATAGATATGAACAGATTGTAGTAAATACATAGACAGATATGAACAGATTGAAATAAATGGATAACGACACCGATATGAAATGTATGGATAGATAGGATCAGATTGAAATACATATCATAAGATAGATAGATAGATAGATAGATAGATAGATAGATAGATAGATACATACATACATACATACATACTTAGACAGATATATATCAACACTATTTACGCTATTCGGATTATTGTCTGCAACTTTGTCGCCATATATATTACAAAATTTCGGCCGCCGTACGCTCCGGCCTTCTTCTCAAGGACACATGGAAAAGGGGATGAATGGGATAGTTTGATCCAGTGACAGGCCCCAAAGAGTGTGAGTTTAATATCCGGTAAAGGCAGTGGGGAACTTGGGGAGGCGAATTAACAGGAGATAACTAATAACTGACATCTATTAAACATGGCATGTCTACCACAGATTCAGTTCGACATTCCAACCACCTGAAGAAGGCTGGAGCGTACGTCCGAAACGTTGTAATAAACATGGCGACAAAGATGAGGACAATAGTCCGAATAATGTAAATGTTTACATAATACCTCATCTCAGAAATATAGACAGATACTGAAGGGCCGAAACATTGTAATAAATATGACGACAAAGATGAGGACAATAGTCCGAATAATGTAAATAGTGTACATAATACCTCATCTCAGAAATATAGACAGATACAGATAGATATGAATAGAATGAATAAGATATTTATGAACAGATTGAAATAGATACTTAGATAGATACACAAATAGATAGATAAATAAATATATAGATATTGCTCGATATATAGATCGATATGTAGGTAGGTAGGTAGAAATTAATATATTGAAATAAGTAGATATATATATATATGAATGTATTGAAATAAATTGATATGAACATATTGAAATAGATCAAGAGATAATTATGTATAGATTGAAATAAATAGCGAGATAGATATATATGAAAAGTTTTAAATAGATATGATCCGATTGAAATTCATATATATATATATATATATATATATATATATATATATATATATATATATATATATATATATATATAGGTAGACAGATAGATATCGAAGTAGATTGAAATAGAAACATACATACCCACATATATACATACATGCATACCCACATACATATATACATAACAGCTAGTCACTCGTATTCGTGGATACCTATCTACTAGGGCGTCGACCCAATCCCTATTGCAAACGCTCGCTCAGGCACATTTGTGTTTGCTCAATACACGCAGAGCCCACATGTTGTTTGTACTGCAACTATGCTGAGCAGACCTGGGAAAAGCGTGTTAGTTAGCCTGATCAACAATTTGAACAATGACAGCACGCTCAAGCCCTCAGCAACGAGGAGTTGTAGCTTCGTTCTAGCACAGCTATCAACCGCCCTCAAGAGTTTTGTCTACCCATTTTTACTCACAAGGCTTGGGTATGGTTTTCATGCAATTTTAAATGTGCCGCACGCTGTGATCGACTACAATCAAATCTAATATCATCAGGAACTCGCCTGCCTAACAAACCGAACATGATTCGAACCAGGGTCTCATGGTCAGAAAGCGAACGTTCTAACAACTCGGCCACACGCACAAATACCTATATAACTACCTACCTAACTACATACATACATAGACATATATATATATATATATATATATATATATATATATGTGTGTGTGTGTGTTTGTGTGTGCGTGTGTGTTTGTGTGTGTGTGTGTGTGTGTGTGTGACACTATTTAGGTTGCTAGAAAGAAAGAAGAAGAAAAAAGAAAGAAAAAGGCGTGAATTAAATTTAGGTGATATGAAGCCATCACGAAAAGGACACTGAACGATGTTATTTTGTTTTCAAACAAAGGAAAGTGGTAAAGATTTTATTCTCATTAGCGAGGAAAGTAAGGTCGCGGATGTGTCGGATTTAATTTAATTTATGATGGCGCCCCAAATAATGAAAATTTCAGGTGACCTACAGGGCAGAATTCTAAAGAGATAAAAATTAATTGGGTCGCAGAAAAATGTCCGCTAGACCACCATGGAGAAAAAAAATTAAGCTTTTGACTATCTACTGAATATCATTGAGAGGAGCATCTGTCTTGTGTCGGAGCTGGCTATGATAAAATTATTTTATCGAAACGAATAATTGGTTGTGGGTCGCCAGATGACCACCCACTTGATAACTGGCGAAAATCTCGTTGACGAGTTCCATATGAAGTGACATTTAGGATAAGAATTGTGATCCAGGGACCACACTACGAAAGAAAAGAAAAAGAGAAAGAGGAGATTTTTTTTTCTTTGAGCAAAATTTTTTTAAACCGTGGCCAGTCTGGCCAAACCAACACTGCTGGTCGGTCATTGGCTGAATGGTGGCGTGAGCGTTAGGCGAAGGTAATCATGTGAAGTAGGAGGGGAGGCCTATTGACACCCCATGAATGGATCGGTATGAGATGCCACTGTGAGAGAGAGGGGAAACCTGTTGAGGCCCCCTGAAAGGATTGGGTGAGAGATACCCATATGAAAAAGGAAGAATCTGGAAGGACTTCCAAAAATGGAAAATTATAAATTTTCCTGACCGAAATCAAAGAAGTGGATTGTGGATTTAGAATTATCAAGGAACCTCAAACCCCGATAAGCCTACCCCGGTTTTGGTCGCCGTCCATATAAGCAGAGTCGCAACGAGTAATTTCGCAGTTGGCAGAGTTCAGTTGGAGCTGGAGTTCAGTTGGGGAGTTTTTGGCAGTCGCCTTGCAGAACAGCTGACTGAAAGATTCCACGCAATTCTCGACCTCAACTTCTAACCAAGAACAATTTATTTTTGAAGAACGACTTAGACTCACACCACTGTCACAATTTTTAAGAATATCGCCTGAAGATACACAAAAAACCAGTTCCTTGAAAAAACAACTTAAGATGTTAAGACTCGCCTAAGAAACACGAACTGTCACTATCCATATATTAGCGGTTTGGGAGAAAAGACACAGTTTAAGATTCAGCAAGCAGATATAAAATATTGTTATCTTTTTTTTAACATATTTGAACTTTTCGAGTTATTACTTTATTTTCTTTTGCATATACTTGTGCGGTGTTACCCTTTATCGAACTCGGCTTGCATTACGGCTCGGCGACTGATTGATTTCGTCTACCTAGGATCAAATCACAACGTTGGTAGGTTAGACTAGAAATCAAAACAATTACTTCGGTAACCAGACGTTGGAGGAGATCTGGGAACGACAAGGCTGATACCGCAACTAACCAGATTCCCATCCGAATCACCAAAAGGTTAGAATGTCATATTTGGTGCCACGACCAATACCAAGCCAGCTGGTCGTCACACGACAGGATAGCACGACGGACGTGGTCAGGCAGACGTCACACACACACACACACACACACACACACATACACACACACACACACATATATATATATATATATATATATATATATATATATATATATATATATATATATATATATTTGGATAGATTGAAATAGATAGACATGAACAGAGTGAAATAAAGAAATGGATAGATATGAACAGATTGAAATAGTTACTTAGATAGATAAATAGATACATACATACATACATAAAAATTAACATATTGATATAAATAGAAATATATGAACGGAATGAAAAAAAAACATATATATATATATATATATATATATATATATATATATCTGTGTGTGTATATACACAGATACAAATAAATAGATACCGTGAAAGATCGATAGATATGAAAAGTCTTACTCAGATATTTACATAGATAGATAGATTTTCAATAGATTGATGTAGAAGTTGCATATGAACCGATGAAAATCTATAGGTAGATTGATTTGAACAGCTTGAAATATGTAGATATGAAGAGATTTATATATATATATATATATATATATATATATATATATATATATATATATATATATATATGTGTGTGTGTGTGTGTGTGTATGCATGTATGTGTGTGTATAGATAGATAGATATAAATTGAATGAAATATATAAGTACATAGATATGAACAGATTGAAGTACATTTTTATGAAAATATTAATAAATATTTATATATATATATATATATATATATGTATAGATAGATAGATAGATAGATAGATAGATAGATAGATAAATGAATGAATAGATAGATATTAACGAATTTTAAATAAAGATATGAATATATTGAAAATGATAGATATGAATATGTTGAAATAGAGAGATTGATATATACACAAATACATTTATACATAAAACAAACTTATTCATTGATAGATTAAATAGATTTGAATTAATAAATAGATTGATATGAACGGATTGGAATAAATGGATATATACATAAACAGATTGTAATAGATAGATAGATAGATAGATAGATAGATAGATAGATTAACAAATTGAAATTAACAGATATATATGAACAGATTGAAATAGATAAGGAGATGTATATATACAGATTAAAATAGATAGATAGAGAGAGAGAGAGGGGGAGAGAGAGAGAGACTAAGTAGATATTACCAGGTCGAAATAAATCATTAGATAATTAATTTCATATATTATATAACTCGTTTTAGGAGATTCAGTATTTTCAACATAAAATTTTGATTAAGCAAACAATCTAATTACAAATTTCAGCATAACATTTTATGTACATGAGTGATATATCTTCTTAAGCCCAGCCTTTATTATTCTTTCATAGAAACAAATGAAGATAATCACATGTTCTGAAGCGTCACCTATGTAAAGGATGTTTTATTTTTAATAAACATGTCCAAACCTATACGAAATAAGGCCACCACTGTATCCTGTAATCTTGAATATATAATTTCATTATTAACGCTTCCTATGAACTTGTCGACATTTAATTACTATCATAATCTTTTTGTTTTCATTTTATTTTGCTAATCTTCCGACCCTTTTCACGCTTAATAATATTTAGAGTAATGTTTAATAATATCCGTGTGTTAGGGTACGTATGCGCGCGAGCGATCTTGGGAACTTTTACAATTTATATACTTACAGTTAAATTCTCTTTTTATTCGCTTTTTTTATATAAAGTGCGTCATTAATACACACGCTCATGCATACGCACACTTGTGTGTCTGTTGCCATATGAATTTTTATCTTTCTTTTAATATTTTCGGAAGTTGTGCTTTACATGTCAATTTAATTACCTATAAAAAATGAATTCGTTCACAGTAAAGTAAACACAAGAGGAAAGTACTGAACCGAACAATGAGCTTGTTGATTGATCGATCAGTGAGAGAAGAACTGTTGAAATTCAGCAGGGAAAACAACAAAATGTTGGCGTCATTGTCGGTCATTGTTTTGCAAAAGTAGTGCCGAACTGACTGAACATTCTACTGATTCTAGACCTCTTGAGATTATTCTCACACCTCATTCAAACTGACAACAGAAACTAGAAAACAAATTTATTCTCTACCTACTTGCAAAATACTCTTAAATACACATGTGCAAGCATTCATGGAAAAACAACGTTTAAAGACTAGAATTAATTATTATTTTTCAATGTTCACTGTTTCTTTCAGGGCGTATATTGATCATGGCTCTCCGGAATTTTCTATCTTTTGTAGCTCTTACTATATTTTGTCTTTGTCTTATCTCTCCTAAACCTTGTTCCGACATCAATTTATTCATGTTCGCTTGGTATGTTAAGCGTAGTTTTCCTATGTCCAGTATACCTTCAGTCTGTCCTGTCAGTATCAACTTTCCAAATCGTGTCTGAGTAAGAATGATAACTCGACGCAGGCGAATGCTTAGGAAATGTTGAACAATGTGGTCATCACAATTGCCGTTCATAAACCAGGCAGCCATATAACTAACTCGAATCTAGATAGAATTTTCAACGATATTGGAATTGTGCGCTATCAATATTTTTCTAATTTCTTTTTAAAGCAATCCAATATTTGTCTCAGTTTTCGATTTTATGTCGACAGAATTGAAAAGTATTTACACAGATGTCATTTCCGTAAGAGAATAAGTGTTCATAATAATGGTGTCCTACATTTACACTATTAAATTTTCAATGACAACTATTTGCATTTAAAAGAAATAATATTCCTATAATATAATGATACATTTGTAGTATTTTACCCATATGTGTTATTTGTATTGTAAGGTTTTTACACACACACACACACACACACACACACACACACACACACACATATATATATATATATATATATATATATATATATATATATATATATAATCTTTCACAGTTGTATCACATTCGATAACTTCTAAGCGCCACAGGCAGGCTATAGATTACGAGCAACAAACATTTTCATAAGCCCAAAACTGTCGAGAAAACTGGTTCAGATAAACAAATGTCAACTACCTATTTGGAAGTTTCTAATAGAAAACACCATTACTTGAGAATAGGATACTTATGGCCATCATGCTGTAGATGATCCCGGGTCCTGGATTATGGATAGTAATGCGTAGTAATGGTTAGATATGTGTGTAAGCTATCGTTAATTAAGAACCATATTAAATGTTAGTCTCTTACAGCATTGGTGATGATCGTAACATTTTTTTTTAATTTTCTTGACGCGTAATCAAATACAGTGCAACCTCGGTTCTCGAACGTCTCACTTTTCGAACAGAATATTCAAGATGAAAATACCTCGGTTATCGAACCAAATTTCGATCCTCTAACAACATTGACGAAACGAATCAACACGAACGGAATAATTTCCGAGTCGACCGCCGTGTTGTATACATCCGTGTGTTGTGTTGTGCTTTTCTTTACAATTTTATTGTACTGTGATTTTTTCCTCTATATTGGAAAAATAGATTCGGTTTCCGAACGTTTAGAGTTATGAACAGCCTTCAGGAACGAATTAAATTCGTGCACATAGGTTCCACTGTATTGATGTCAGATCGTCACACTCTTTTGTCTGGCAGCAATAGTGGAGAGATGGCAATATTTTGCCATAGCACATGTTGCCGGGTCCCATAGCATGTAGGATCGTAGGCACAAATATGCGAAAATATTTTATGGGAAATAAAAATTTAGTACAAAATATGTTATTTACCCAATAATTTACTTTTTATCATAAAACAGCCGTAATACCTCAATAAAAAAGCGTGCTATCTCATCATAAAATACACAATCTAGCACATAATAACACAATGTGCATTATTAATTATCAATCTCCTCTGTAAATCAAGTATCAAGTAGAACACAATTATTAATAATATGATGTTTCATGTTTCAGTTTCATTTTGATATCGTTTAGAAATAAATGTGCATATTTCAATATTTCAATGCATATTTCGAAATTTGTGAAAGTTTCTATCGTTAAAAAAAGAAATAATGAAAGCATAAATTATCGTAATAAAAAGAGATTATCATTTAAATATTGAAAGTAATTATCACTAAACGGTAACATTTTTATAATTCTTCTGTTTCATGAATCAGATTTTTGGAATTAGTGTACTCTCAAAAGGCTTCTTACACATTTATGGGGTTAACGAGATGTCTGTTGATAAAACAAATTACAATATTTAGTTTAATCAATGAGGCAAACTACGAGGGAATATATTATATAAACAATACACAATGAGTGTAATTTTTATAGAGAAAATAATTGAATCATTATGAGATTTGTACCTATTGACATATCTAATAAATTTAATCCTGAACTTGCTAATATTTAGTCAAATGACTGCGAATAAAGAAATACATTTAATTAATTTGGTGTCGTGAAGTAAATTATTGAAACAATTCAAACGCCATTTTTTCTCTACGCTATTCGAGTTTGTGATCGGATGTACCTACCAAGAAAATCTGTTCTTTCTAATAATGATTAAAATACTAACATTAAACTGTCATGTGAAAAAGTAAAAACTTATGTAATGGCAAATTATACTATATCTATGTTGTGGCAATTTTTGTTTCTTTGGGGTAAAAATACATATGGTCTGTTAAAATAAAATCATCAAGGTCTCTGTTGATAAGTTTTGATAATTAATATTACTAGGCTCCAGACGGATTATATATCAACTTATACTGATTACCTGTATTATATATATATATATATATATATATATATATATATATATATATATATATATATATATATATATATATATATATATATATATATAATATTTGCTCTGTTTTTCGATTGAGCTCTCTGGAATATATCTTCTTTAGAATTGACCATATGGATTACCAAATAATATCATATATATATATATATATATATATATATATATATATATATATATATATATATATATATATGGTTGGATAGATGTGAGCTTGTGACCCTGGGTTTCACGCTTTAGCGATCGTCTGACGATCGCTAAAGCTTGAAACCCAGGGTCACAAACTCACATCTATCCAACCATATATGTTAGCTCTATCTCTGATATTGAGCGCTTTCTAATAAGTACTGCGCATATAATATATAAATAATTATACACATATATATATATATATTTATTTATATTTATATACACACACTTTTCACACACACACATATATATATATATATATATATATATATATATATATATATAAATATATAAAAGTGAACATAGAAGTCAACACTTAGAGGCGACAGTCTGTTTCATGCTATATGCAATCGTCAAGCCACCAAACAATATCCGCGTGACGCACTGGTAAAAAATTGCATTAATGCTGTCAAAACTAAAACTATCTCTGTTAATTCTCTGAGATCCCCTTTCTGCTTCTCATTAGCATGGCTAATGCTAACCTCCAGGAGAGTGACTCGTTGCCTTCACAAGCTAGCATTCAAGGCCGATATGAAGAGTAAATATTATAATGAATCCGTTGCTAGATACGCTGGTAGAAAAAGCTGGTTCGCTGTGTCGTGATAGACAATTTTTCTACCATTTGTCTATGTTGTAAATATTGTTGCCAGTGATGATCCGTTGTTCCTGTTATATAATAAAAGATTCTTAATAAAATCTAAAAAGTATCAGTAATATTATTTTGCCTGTTCTGGCGTCTTGGCTTCAGTCACATTTCCAAAGCCGTAATATAGCTTAACCGTAAGTTCTATGCCAACATCTTCCTTTCCCGCACTTCTCAATTATGGATCTTTCTCCCGGATGCATGCTATCCAGTTAAATTTGATCGTCAATCGTTATCTACTCGCTTCTTGATTATACTTCTATCGTCCTCGCTACTTTATATTTCGCTTTTTTGTTATTGTTTCACACTCAATGACCCTTTGTGTCATAGTCGCTTTACTGCCTTGCATGGAGTGAAATTATTTTGAAAAGTTTTATTATTTCCGACTAAATTTCAGAATCAGTCAATGTGAATGAAAAGTGAATCCAGAGGATTTTTGTTTTATTTTTTTAATATTTGGCAAATATAGTAATTAAAATTGGACCTACTCCTCTTACAACCCTTCGTGGTCGCTGGAATCATTGTCAAAAATGAAAATTCGCGCTTATCCAAATAATAAAAAATCCATTTAATTTTCACAAAAAAGGGTACCTGTTTATTTCATTCATTTTTTTTTTTTTTTTTTTTTTTTGGTTTCAGTTTTGTTTTAAAGAAGAAAACGACATAAATATCAAAATTATCCCTTTAACGAAAGTAAAGTCCTCGGTAAAAGAACTTTAAATTAACTCTAGGCATTTCACTAACTTATACATATTTAAAACTTCCTTTCTCGAAAACAGATTATTATTTTTTTTGTTGTATTTATCAGCCCGAACAACATTTGAAATGCTATAAAAATTCGAACTAAACTTTTATTTACAATATCATTAGATGACTATTACCGAACACGTTGCAAAAGACATTGCGCGATAACGAACAGAACTTGGCAGTCATGTAAGAAACAAGTCAGAGGCTACGATAGCACACCTTACTTAAAGCGAAGGACGTTCACGCATATTATATTCCTGAATTGTTATGTATACAGCTATAGGCCAGTCAAAATCTCCATGATAACCAAGGTCTATTGCTGAATGTTTATTCAATGATTATTAGATCGTTGTTAATGGAACTTTTACAGATGGAAGAATGGTGAATTTTCTGATGTTTTCCAATTTAAGAACAACAGATGGAAATGTATACATCTGTTCGGATGGAGAAGCAATGTATTGAACGTGCACTTTAAATAACGAAAACAGTGAAAAATTGTGTTAATTTACATGTGTGTTACTGGGAAGTGTGCGACTCTTCCATTTATGTAGAATTTGTTTAATTTCTTTGCGTGTCACCTACCCCAAAAAGTATTAAGAGGAGCTCAACATTTCCTGAGATTACCAGTGGCAGATTAATACATCTTGCTATATTATGTGTTCTTCGGGAGTTGTTTCAGGATCATTTAATGATGTCCCTGTGTAACTCTGATCCGGAAATTGTCCAGATGTCTATTCTATTGTTCGTTTTAAGAATAATTTTGTATGGAAATCCATCTCCAGAGAACCTTTACTTCGCAACCTGCAAAATTAAGCGGCCGCCTTTTTACAAATCAGAACCAGATACTAATTGAAAAAAATTAATTTAGTGTCAATGGTTGTTTGTACAAGATCTGTTTTCCGCGCACATGCTGGAGGGGTAGATTATTAAACATTTTTTAATATGTTTTCGTATTATAGCCATAATACGAAAACTATATATATATATATATATATATATATATATATATATATATATGGCAGTTCTAGAGAAACATTTGGGTCACTGACACACGGGGGATATCTTGTATCGAGAATATTTGGCATTGAGAGAAATGGGAAAATAGGTTTCTTTTGATATGTGGAAATGTTCACTCTTTGCCTGATGACGGTCTCGAGACCGAAAACCCGTGTAGGAAAATTATGGAAAATAAAGCATGATATGTTAAAAAAAAAAAAAATGAAGATCTACATTGCAATCGTTTGAGGTTTCTCTCTTCATTTTATTGTGCACACTTTTCTTTTTGGGAACTACTGCGACATCTTCCATTCATATATATATATATATATATATATATATATATATATATATATATATATATATATATGTATATGACCGAGTATAATACTGCAGTCGTATGTATGCGTGTTTTCCTGAGTGCGTTCTGTGCTGGATGTGTTTGTAGATCAGGAACATATCAATCTATCAACTTAAATTTATTAGATTGATGTGTGCGCTTTCTAGCCGAGATAATAATAGACATGAATTATTTATACTTTATTTGAACAGATGAACACATGTGTTCTCTTCGGCTTGTTAGAGTCTACAAGTTCTCTACTCAAATTTTTAGGAACTACAGGACAAATTCCCGATGCAAATGTGTTTTTTTTATAGAGCGTATGTGCATCGAAAAAGCGCCACGAATTTGCTTTTGTTTATTTTAAGTTTTTTTTTGTTTTTTTGTTTTTCAGAAAAAGAAACTAGAAAAAGCTAAGAGATTAATCGAGAGCTAGATAATGGCTCGTGACGAGTGATAAAATTGAGGTCGATATTTGTAATGGACGATGGTTTCTCCCACACCTGGGTTTTCAACCGATTTTTTTTTTCTGCCGGTTTTATGTCATTGGAAATTCTCAAAGACGAAGATTGTTAAAAAGCAGAAAATATTAGGCAGTTATAAATAAACGTTTCGAAAGAGAATAAGAATCGAAAACAGGAAAGTAGATTCGAAGACAACTTCTATATTCGGAAAAAAATAAAAGTTAAAAATAAAAAGATTTCCGCCAAACTTCAATTACAAAGAAAGGAAAATATATTCTTTTAATTTATTTACAAGTCATTTCATTCTTTATCCTATTTACATTGTTTGGGATGTTGTCCTCATATTCGTTGCCATATTCACGGCGTTTCGGCTGATGTACGCTCCGGCCTTCTTCGGATCTGTATATATTTCTGAGATGAAGTATTGTAATTATTTGCTCTATTTGCTTTGTTTGGTATGTTGCCCTAATATGCCTTGCCATATTCACTACGTTTCGGTCGATGTACGCTCCGGCCCTCTTCGGATCTGAATATATTTCTAAGATGAAGTATTGTAATTATTTGCTCTATTTGCTTTCTTTGGTCTGTTGCCCTAATATGTCTTGCCATATTCACTACGTTTCAGCCAATGTACACTCCGGTCTACTTCAGGTGATTGTAATTTCGAAATGAACCCTTTATTTCGTCCACCGGGGTAGATTGTTCTAAAATAAATGGTTCAGTTCATAATTTTGTCAGTTTCACACTTCAGACGACATTCAGACAAACTGTCGCTAAATCATAGATGGTACCCAAAGTTCCAACGACAATTATAGATGGTACCCAAATTTCCGACGACAAAGAAACACGAAACAGAGCAGAAATAACAACAATAGGATTGTCTCAACAATACAACAAGAAAAGGAGCCTATGTTGTAACCACATTAATCACACCAATTCATTCGCTAGCTCAGCCACTAACACTACTTTCAAAATCTACCACACGTCTATCTGTAGAAGTCATAATTTATTTATTAAAATACACACTATACTAGAAACAATATGTAGGAAAATCTGAAAGGCCCTTTCACTAGAGAATTCCTGATTATCGGAATCGGATCATGTCGGATCCGCACGTAAAATTATTACCTGTAGAACAAGATTTCCGCCTAAAAAGACATTTTAATAGCCACAGGAAATTCACTGTTATTGAAATAATAGAAATAGACACAAAAGAGAAAGTTAGGAAAATATCAGAACATGAAGACAAATGCATTTTGCGCTTCAAAATATTTTTTCACATGGATTCAACAATTAACTAATCAGCACAGCTAGTATTAACATATAACCCAATAGATCATCTCCATATTTCTCTCACACATTATAATCTCTGTATAATTGAATATACTCTACTGCTATTACATAGAAGACGGCCAAACCCATGTGGGTCACAAGTTGTCTCCTCTAACCCTCCCACAATAGACTAACATGATTACAGAGATGAATACGTCTTTCATACACACACTCACATACGCACACACATACACAAATATATACACATACATATATAATACACACACGCAAAAAATTAAAAGATAATAACATACACACTTCCCCTTCCCAGCAACCACTACATCTATCAAAATGACTAAGAGATAAATCTAAGAATCATAGGTTTCGCAACCACTCCATTAAAAAAAAAAAAACTGAAAAAGAAATTTGATTATCCCAGAACGGTTAAAAATTAAGTTTAAATACATAAATGAAAACCCGAGGCAAATTCAACTTCCTCAGATACTGTCATTCAACCCATGTAGTTTTCTGCTACCCGAAACCATTTTTTTAAAAATGGGTTCTAATTGATCTGTGGTCAGGGAGGTGCAACGTAAGGCGTCAGGATAGACATTTTTAAAACCCATGAAAACACAGACACAGAAACTTACCTGGCTCCATCCGAAACATACTGTTAGAAAATACAAACATAATAACAACATGTAAAAAAAAAGATTAAAAACAATGAAAGCCTTAATAATAAAAAAGAAAAAGCCAACATTTAATAAAAGTTACGAACACGGCCACAATGTGCTTTATTCGAAAAATAGAACATCCCTATAACACGAAAACATACACAAAATGCACACACCCAATTAAACTGAAATATAAAATCATCCTTGTTAAGGCTAAATTTATAACCGAAAGCGCTCGGAACTATAGAACATTCAATCAGTTTCTACGCACTATATATCCAAATATATCCTAAATACACACAATATATATATATATATATATATATATATATATATATATATATATATATATATATATATATATATATATATATATATAAGTTATAAGGAACTTGGTAAACCGAATTGGATTGTAAAATGTATATATAGTTTATGTACGAGGATAAATGAATTTTTGGGTAAATTATCTCAAGTGTTTTTTATTTTTATTTTTATTTTTTTTTTGGACTTGTTAATGATCGTATGTATGTATGTATATGTGTATATATATATATATATATATATGTTGATGTATATATGTGTGTGTGTATGTATATATGTATATATATATATGTGTGTGTGTGTGTGTGTGTGTGTGTGTGTATGTATATATGTGCGTACGTGCATGTATTGATTTTAAATGAAATATTGGGTCTTTCTAATGACATTTTAAATTAAATTTATTTTCTTAATTTGTAATGTCCTTCTTTTGTAATATTCTATAGTTTAAATTTTGTTTTCTTCTGAAGGGAGTTTCATTTCTAAATTGATAATTTAAATTTAAATATGCCATTCTTTGACTATTAATAATAGTAATAATATTAGCTAAATTCCTTTAAAATGAAACACTTCCGAAATCACATTGATAAAATTAAATTTTAACTGTGAAATCTATATATATTTTAAAATAGAGATAAAGATTGTAAAATGTATATATAGTTTATGTACGAGGATAAATGAATTTTTGTGTAAATTATCTCAAGTGTTTTTTATTTTTTATTTTTTTTTTTTTTTTGACTTTTTAATGATCGTATGTATGTAGGGATTCACATGAATACATTTGTGAGACATATATGAATAAATGAAAATTAATATTACCCTCAAATTCTATTAAATAATGAAACCTAATCTTTAATTTAGTTTACCAATATAATAAATATATTACATTCATAAATTAATTTTAAATATTAAAATAGATGTTATTGTTATTTTTTTTTTTTTTTTTTTTTTTATATTGTGGAAATACAATTAGTCGGGTGAATAAACTATTAAAATTTTAAATATTTCTTTATGTCCTAGATAAATGTTTATTACAATAATAGTTATATTTAGTCCTGAAACCATTTACTTAAAAAATTAAACATTTAAGTTAATAACAATTTTTTTTTTCAGACATCGAATTTTCTATCAAACATTGTAAACTATCTTTTACATAATTTTGTTAAAACAAAATTATAACAACTCCATCTCTCTTTCCCCCTATCTCTCTCTTTACCATAAGACTCACTTGTATACATTTTCTACAATTCATTTCCGTTTTATTAACCATCTAAAGAGGTCATGGTTCTGTCACTCCTCCTACTCCAATATAAAACATACTTAAGAGAGATATAAAATTACCCCCTCCCTATACTTTATATTGTCTGTTTATCTACCACTCTCAACCCCCTCTATTAAATTACAAAAATTACACTACCCACCAATTTCTAATACCATTTTTTCTCTCAATTCGTTGTTGGAAGTTATACCTGATGATCCTGAATCCTTAAAATAGGATTTAGGTGAAATAAATTATCGTAATGGTACCTTAAAGTGGTTTGTTTTTCATTACATTATATATATATATATATATATATATATATATATATATATATATATATATATATATATATATATATATATATCGTTATTTTTATGGATACATATATTGGGATAGCCGCTCCGTTTATTTATTAAACTGTATATTTATTTATAAAATTATGACAAAAAGGATTTTGCTCAAAGTCACTGTCCAAACTTCTTGATTCCGCCATCTTCGCTTCTATTGATGAAAAAATTTAGGGAACATAACTCTCAATAGCTCACGTTCAAATGAAAAAATTACCTTCCTCAATTTAAATTATTTGAAGATAAAATAGTCCGTGTTTTCAATTTGCCTTTAAATTAAGTGGAGGTAGACGAATTATCTTTGAACTTTTATAAGTTTAAATATTAATGCAATACATATATGCATGGATCAATTTTGAGTTATTCCTTATTATATTTTTACCTGTCGCATCTACTCCGTCCAACTTATTGCGATAACTACACGGCAGGAGCTAGCTTAGATGCTGCGCGACATGGCGGCTTTTAAGTTTATATATATATATATATATATATATATATATATATATATATATATATATATATTGGCTCCTGAAATAAATATTAATTTCAGTTGAGCTCTCTAGGGAGTAGGTATGGGTTTGTAAACTGACTATTATAGCTAATATAGCGAGACTCTTCGCATAGCGAATTGAGTCACTGTCAGTCACTGGGCGTGTTTCTAAAAATAAATACGGTAAAAATCCACCTGCATCCCTTCCGTGCGCCGACGGCTTAGTGGTAGAATCTCCGACTGACACCAATTCAGTCGGGTTTCGAACCGAGCTAGAGGCAACCGGATGTCTAGCCACACTGATGAGCTGCGAAACAGTCTGTCTGTAGATGACGTTATATATATATATATTGACTATTTTCCTCACTTACAATTTTTGTCTACCCTCTTATCCTCACTTAATTGTTTTCTCTCCTCTCGCTCGACTACACCCATCCTTATATTTTTACTTTCTCACTTTAGGTGTTCTGGCATGTTGCAGTAATTCCTTTAGCTTGTACATCATTCTTCTTACCTGAGGTGAAACTCATGTTGGTAGCATTTTCTTTAAAATATCTGACTGATAGCAAATCAGCCGGGTTTCGGATGTCTAGTGACAATGATGAACTGTGATACAAAGAAAAAGTCTGACTGGGGATAACGGTATCTCGATAAAATAATTTAATTTGTCGAGCACTGCGGCGAGTAAGGAACGAATTTGAAAACAGTCATTATAACTGCTGATGTAGCGTATATATATATATATATATATATATATATATATATATATATATATATATATATATAAGTTTACCGGTTTACTCCTAATTTCTTCCTAAGTTCAGAATTAATTCTTTCTAGTATTGTTTTACTTATTTTACTTAGTTCGCTTTTGGCTTGGTTTATGAGTCTACATGCAGGATTAGTTTTGAAATTTTCTTTATGGTCTTTTAGTGTGATAAAGCCTCGTGCCAACTTATTCGGTCATCTAGGTCTAATTTTTGGGCGATTATTTTAGCTTCTTTATTGATATCGTGTTCTGTTGCTTGGGGTGCCTTTTTGTATGTTATAGTTATGTTGTTCTTGAGTAATTTATTGTGCGTAGGAGGACTTAGTTTGTATAAATTTCTCGTTTTGTCAGCAGCGATAAATACACTTGCTGAATTGTTTATTTTAGTTATATCTGCTTTTATTTTATTTTATTTTTTTTGGAATGCATCTTGTTTTTTATGGAATTTTATGTTTCTAACTATGTCAGTTAAGTCTTTCTCGAAATCGTCTAATTCTTTTTGTTGTGGGGGGCATTTTTTTTTGTTTTGAAGCCGTATTTTTCCTTAAGTGTGTTGTTATTGTGAAGGTCCCGGTTTAAAAAGTGGACATTCGATCTCATTCTTTTTAGGAAACTTTCTATTTTTTCAATTAATTTTAGTTTATATATAGGAGGGGATGGGATGGGTATGTTTTTTAGGGAGTAGTCGAGGTTAAATTTTTCCATTTCCATACTGTGTTATAAATGTAGGGAAAGTGCTCTACTGTTTACCAGGAGCTGAATATAAAGAAATATAGAAATATTATCTTGGAAGATAAAGAAAAAATCATCAGCTGACAACAACCAATCAAAAACTTGCAAACTTTGCTTGGAGGAAAAATTAGCTATCATTACTTTCCCCGACCAAAATAAATTATTAAATAAAAGATCCGAGCTCATTACAAAATGCAGACATGAAAATAAATTTTTACTACGTAACCTAAAAATTGAAAAACGGAAAAAATAAAATAAAAACAAATAAATATACTAATAAACAAAATAACAAAAAAAAATTGAAATAAAAATAAATAAATACTATGTTACTTAAAAATCGAAAACAGAAAAGAGAAAATATACAAGTAAAATAGCTTTAATTAAATTCTCAAACCAAAACAAAACTGTTAAATAAGTGATATAAACAAATTTTTACTACGTTAATAAATAAATAAATAAATAAATAAAATATGAAACAAAAAAATAAAAAATAAAAACAAGCAATACAATTTGACCCAAATAAATAAACAAACGATTTCCGGTAAAATAACCGCCATAATAGAATACCCACAATACACCACTAACCCATATATATATATATATATAAATAGCCGAGAAAAATAACAGCATATGTGGCCTGACGATTGCATATAGCATGAAACACACTGTCGCCTCTAAGTGTTGACTTCTATGTTCACTTTTATATTTACACACGCTCTATCTTTGATATTGAGCACTTTATTCCATAAATATAGTACACCTTAAGAGTATATTTCTTTATATATATATATATATATATATATATATATATATATATATATATAAATATATATGAGGTGGGTGTAGATGTATCGGTATTTGTGCGTGCATTTATTTATTTTCAATTTCATTTTTTCTTATTTGCTAGTAGCGCATCTTCTCTTTTTCCAGTATCTGTTTGTGCGTAGATGTACGCAATATTCACTTAAATAGATGGTTCTGAATCGAATATACATACATACAGGCTCGCACACACACACACACATATACACACACACACACATATATATATATATATATATATATATATATATATATCATGCTTTCTTGCATAAACACAGGGGCAGACTGTTTCGCAGAAGAAAGACATAAAGAAATTATAAGCATATAATTCGTCTCTTTTCTAAGCAAATTGTTTTTAACGATATATTTTCAGATGATTTTTTTTTCTATTAATCGTACATTTTACTTCTTTTCTTTTTGCTTTCATTTCATGTTTTATCTTTTCGTTTGATAAATCTCGAAAGAAAAACTTCATTTTAAACAGAAACTCTCTATCAGATGTTAACTTCTGGGACAGTTAAACCTTTAGAGGTCACAGGCGAAGAGGCCGTTAAACAAAATAGTGTTAGATGTGGCGATAATATCTGACTTCAGTGATTTTGTTTTGGATTTTTTTTTATTTCCTTTATTATTTCTTCTTAAAATATGACATGATATACACTTCTAAAATCTTCAATAGATAGTATACTACCTACATTTTGTAAGCGTTTTATTCTTGTCAATAATATATATTGCTGAATGTTACCGTTTTTTTCCGGCTTACAGGACGCACTTTTTTCCGAAAAAATACCCTGAAAAAAAATACGTGTCCGTCTTTCAAGATGAATGTAAGGCAGCACCCAGGTTCAAGTGAGCTTTGACAGTCACCTAATTGGCTTGACAGATATTGACGTAGATATGTATCTAGAATCATAGCACCATAATGTTAGCTATCTATCTAATTCAGCCTTTTGTAAGATGTAACCTCAGTACTCAGCTGTTAAATGTATTCCCAAGTCTATAAACCTTCCTGAATCCGAGCTACAATCTTAAATATGCTCAGCTTACCAGCAACGGCTGGAACCTTTCTGCTAATGACTAAGATGTCATAGACATCGACATAAATTTTAACGATTGATTGAGTAAATAATACGTGACGCCAGTATGTGAGAGAAGAATGGTGAATGTGTTGTTTTATGAGAATTACTTTTTTTTCTTAGAATTTTTTCCAATATTATGGTGCGTCTTCCATGCCGGAAAAAACGGTAGTTAAAATCTTTTCGGTTTTAAACTAAATAATTATCAAAGTCTTTCTTTTTCCTTGAGCATTTTAAAAGTATTTAATTTCCCAAATAACGTTTAACACATGTTAAATTTTAAATTAAGAAACATCGATTTTATATCTGCTATTTATTGTGGATATCTAAAAAGATGGAACAAAATTCTTTGTTGAAGGTTTTCTCTACATTTTCCTTACTTCTAAATTGAAATTGGTTTAAACATACAGAACAAGATACAGGATATAAAAAAATAAAAAATAAAAAAAAAACTTTCGGATATTTAATCGAAACAGTTAATAAATTTTTGAAAATATACCCATTTGCGGAATAGATATTTTTTAGTCAACAGATATCTTTGTTCATAATAAAGATTTATCGTAAATTTGAAAATCGCTGTAGATATATCTACTGAAATTCGATTACTAAACATTTATAAATCATTGATATGATGACAGCATTTCGTTTTTCCATTACGAATTTAGACAAGTTTCTTCTCAGTTTTTATCTAAAGCACATTTTATAGCCGTTCTTTTTCTCGACTCATAAATTGAAAACACTGTAAAAATTAAAACTAAAAACAATAATATAAGATTATTATTATACTTTATATTCGAATCCTAAAAGTTGGTTGTCACCATGAAAATTGAGAAGAAAAGATGGAAAAATCCTTGAGCAGAATGATCAAATCTCATTCGTTCTCTACTTGTTTTAAACGCAGCAGGATTCACTATTGGAAATCCAATTCGCAACATATATTACGAATATTGTCTATATCAGAATATTTGCATTCTGATTTTCAGCTGCTTAATTAAATGTCGAAACTATAAATCGGCTATAAAATCAGAAGTGAACAGAAAAATAATAATTCGTGCAATGTTCCGATAATGTTACTTCACAATATTAAAAATACTGAAATGAAAACAATTTAATTCTTCGATATTCCCCTATATATTTTATTCTGGTGTACACAGGAAAGAGAGAAGTGGTACATTAAGATAATGTTAAATTCTATTCAATTTTCCGTTAAAGATCGCCATCCATTTTCTTTTTATTTACATTAAAATTAAATTAAAAAGCAAAAACAAAAAACCTTGTTTTTACGCAAACAAGATATATTCAAAATGATGTATTCCCAGTTCTGTTATCAACTGGTTGTATTCGATTTCACAAGAGATAATAGCCTCTTTTCGGGAGAATTTATGTTTTTCTATGGACCTCAGTGTTAAGCCGTCTTGTGAACCAAAAGCAAATGATATTCCGCCATACTCAACATACTTTGCATAACGTTTGTGGCAATATGGAGTACGTCAGCATTTTTAATCTAGCCATCCAAATGCGTATTAAGATTAAAATCGTCTGAGAGAATTCTTTTTATCTATAATCAACATGGCTGATTCTAACCCCAAACCCAGGAGAGTGACTCATTACACCTTCATAGGCTAACGTTTTATACTGACAGGAAGTCGAATGATTATATTGAATCAACTGATTTGACTGTTGCTAGTAAATATGGTGCAATATGTCGTTCTAAATACATTTCATTCCAGAATCTATATTAGACATTTATAAGTGTACTGTTGTGAGACCGTAACATACCCACAACATGGACTCTTCCAGGACTGTATAAATTATGTGATATAACACTCTAGGAGAAGAGGAGGAAAGAGAGAGAGAGAGAGTATTCTAATACCGCAGTATCAGCTGCGTACAACTACTAATATTGGACACTAGCACATAGTAAGCTCCGCTTACACTTACACTATCTTTGTAACCTTTTTGTTTAATATATCTTTCTTACCTTTAATCCGTGTTCCGTGTTTTCCTTCCGTGGTACCGACTTTGGGCCCACAACAGTGGCGACGAATAATTCGAGAAAAGCACTCATGCCGAAACCTCAATACCTTACCAGTCCCACATCAGTGGCGACGAAGAATTCGAGAAACGCATTCACATCGAAAACCTCAATACCTTGCCAGTTCCACATCAGTCGCGACAGAAAGATTCGAGAATTTCGTTCTCAGCATATCAATAACGACAGAGTACTCGAAAAATACACAGAAACTCCATGCGTTCCTACGGTAGTGTTGAACGAGAAATTAAGCTGGTATTTCTACATTAGCGATTTAAACGCAACACCCAGCGTCTATATATAAAAAAAATATTTCGATACCAAACAGCAGTGACGAAATAGCGATTCGACATCTACGGAATATTAAAGTCTGTCCAAATAACATTACGACAAGGATTTCTTACACACCCGCACACAGAAAAAAACAGTTTGTTCATAAAACAAACTGACAACACAAGAGCCGATCGACGTACTTTTCGATCACTTCGATCTCGACACGTCCCAAGTCTCTCCTGAAGTGCGACGCTCAACAAGGAAAAGGAAATTTACTCAACCGCTCGACGTAAATCCCAAGAGAAAAAAGTATTAAAAGTTTTGTTTTATTTTCTCCTTTTAAAAAGAAAAAAAAAGAAAACTCTTGGAAGGTGGGTGTTGTGAGACTGTAACATACCTACAACATGGACTCTTCCAGGACTATATAAAGTATGCGATATAACACTCTAGGAGAAGAGGAGGAAAGATAGAGAGAGTGATTCTAATACCGTAGTATCAGCCGCGTACGACTACTAATATTGGACACTAGCACATAGTAAGCTCTGCTTACACTTACACTAACTTTGTAACCTTTTTGTTTAATATATCTTTCTTACCTCTAATCCGTGTTCCATGTTTTTCTTTCCGTGGTCCCGACTTTGGGCACACATCATGTACCATTTGTCAATGCATTAAATATTGCGACTACAACTAATCTGGTGCTTCTACTTCCCATTTGCAAATTCTGATGAAAGTCAAAGAACCTGCAGTGTTATTTGTCCTCACCTGGTATTTCGAATACAGTCATTTTCTGAATGTGCCTTTCCTATAAATATTTTCATGATAAAAGAAATTGTGTGTTGGGTAAATTGTCATGATTTTATAATTTTAATTTCGCGCAGTTTTTTATCAACTGCACAGTATAGAAAGGTCAATTGGACACCGTCTGTGAGAAAAAGAGTGCGATGACGCAATTCCCACCGGCTAAGATTTGGAAATAGCATGCTGCACTGCATGGCATCCGCGCTTAAAACACTAATACGAATATTTCGGAGTGTTTGAATGCCAATCTCAGGACAATGCAGATGTTTCGGAAAGAGTTGAATGAATCTAATGGTTATTACGAAATGTTTGGTGTGATCACTAGTGATGGCAAACTTATGCCTCCATTCATCTCCCGACAGAGCTTTAGACGGAGGAATACATCAAGTGCCTTAAGGAGATAGTGATGTCCCGAGTCAAGTTGTGGCTGCTGGAATATCCAGTGTCGGACAACAGGACGCCTTACCATGCCACACAAGCAGGAAAACACAATCATGACTGCGACCATATTTCCCCCCTTATATCTGGACTACCTAACTCGTCATACCGCCTTCATTATTATAAGGGGAAGGGCGTAGTTGTGCGATAGACTAACAAATCCCCTTGTAACACCAAAAATGAACTGAAGGCAAGGACTATGGCAGCATATACCAAATTAAACAAGGGGACCGTCCAGAAGAGATTCCTAATTTGAATTTCCACCATAGATGAAGCCAATTTAAATTTACTCTTAAATTTAAATTTAAGAGTAAATTTAAATTTACTCTTTAGTATTTAAAGATAGGGTTGTGTAATTGTAATAAATATATCTGATAACGTGAGATGTCAGTGCTGTTTACTTTTCTGCCTAATGTAGACGACAATCCCACTCTGTATTCCTTTAGATTTGTGTAGTTCCGTGCAGTCCAGTAAGACGTCTCTCTTTGTTTCTATTGGACTCAATTGTAACTAAATACCTCAGGAAAATTTCATGTTGCCTGTTCATTCGAGCCGGTGGAAATAGTAAATAATCATTTTTTTTTTTTTTTCAAAATGTATAGCTCTTAATGTTTTTTCAAAGATTTATTCGTGGTATTTTTTTTCCTTTTCAAAAATATATCGCTGGCAATGTTTTTTACAAAGATTTATTGCTGATATTTTTAATATTAATATCTATTTCTTACAATTTCATGATGTTTTGAACCTAGTTTGGGGGTTAAATATTTGTCCATACATGATACCCAACCGAGGCCAAGGTGCACCTGGGCACAATGGCAATGAAGAAGAGGTTTTGCGTTCAAAATCTCCCGATCAGAGGCATTGCTGCCGGATGTAGTTCATCGTCATACCCAGGACTCAGGTTTTCAAATCAATATCCTATTATCATTTTAAATAAAAAGGCGTTAATCCTGATCAAAATATCCTAAAAAGAATGATTTCAGGTCCTTTCATCAGATGTCGCCTCTCACGTAGTTTGAAATGACAAACTACAGATGATCTTTAAACGAATATTATAGATTATTCATGTGCCCAAAAGGAGAATGAAAATGACGGGAGGGTTGATAAATTCTGTGTCATAATTTGATGTATTACTTATAGAGCTAAAAATTAAAAAAAAAATAATATCATCGTGCACTAAATCCATGCAGAAAAGGTGTAGATTTGTAACTGACATAAAGATTTTAAACTGCAGGATAAAAAAAAATCAATCGACAGACTCTTGTGAAATTATCTGTCTTTATCCCACTGTGTTATAATGATAATTCTGCTTTGAAGTTCTGAATAACAATTGTCGCCCAATTCTTAAAAGGATATTTCAACCGCTATTGCAAATATATTTCACAAGAATGCATTAATATAATATTTCAAATATATTCAACAAGAATATATATATATATATATATATATATATATATATATATATATATATATATGCATGTATATATACACACATACATATGTCTGTGTTTGTGAAAAATATAGATATATAGATATATATCACTAATATACTTTTCTTACCATTTTCTTTGCTTCTGACTAGTCACTTATAGATTTTCTATAACACTTTCAACTTTCGTTCGATTTTTTCTTCTCTAAATTTGGTACTTTTTTAAGAATTTTCGTCATTTTGGCTTTTCATACTAAGCGCATTATTCACTCGATCTTTGCCCCATAAAATGAAACGTATTAAATTATTAACTCCTGAGATTTTAAAATCTTTTTTTCCCTGCAGCCAATTTCTGGTTGTTTGCAATCTTTTCTTTTTGATGTTTGCTTTCTATTCTTTGTTCGTCGTTTAATTTCCCAAGACACAGAAAGCGGTAATCTAATCTCAGTCAGTAAGATTTCAAATTTCTTAACGTTGCAAAGTACTTGCGAAGAGTAACACGTTTATACGCCAGCAATTTCAGAAGGCGACCACGTACTTTCGTTATATGATAGGAATAGTCAACAAAATCACCACCATTGAAAAAGAAAAAGTTTGTTTTTTTTTCTTAATTGTTTACCTTAAATAGACTGAAAATGAGACGGAAAAAAGAATTTGGGTTTGAATAAAGAATTACGCAAAGAGAAAACGGTATGAAATATGTATAAATAAAGAGAAGAAATAAGTAAAAATTATGTAGGTCTTTCTGGTTAATGAATTGGAAATAATTTCCACGAAAATGAAGAAATTTCAAGCGATAGAGATATGCTCCTATTTCTTTAAAATCAATTCATCGCAAGCAAGACGAGAATGCCACTAAGACGTAAGCGTAAACTGTGTATGAAAGAGAATGAAAAGAAACTGGAAACTGAGTGCTAAACATCGAACATGGAATAAAGCTCTGCTTCTGTTCAAAAGACCAAAGAGGTTGTGAATCGCAGAATGTACAAGCCTATCAATTCCTACAGAAGATGTTTAGAAATCCAGTGACTAAACATGTGACAAATGGAGTTAGGAACTAAAAGGACATTTATAATTAAACTCAGAAAGTGTCATATGATATTTATGGGACGTGTTATGAGAAAAGTATGCCTGGAAATGTCAGAAATCCCAATATATGTTGAATGAAGTATGGACAGAGCAGTAAAACGAGCACCTAAGGATTTAATATAGATGGATGGTAAAGCAGAGAC
>OZ010582.1:7998791-8018791 GCA_963932145.1 Acanthosepion lycidas
TATATATATATATATATATATATATATATATATATATATGTGTGTGTGTGTGTGTGTGTGTGTATATGCTTGGAAAATATCGACACTATTGCGCGATCAAGTGATGTTCTTTGTTTTTAACCAGCTTGCAGGAAATGCTCTTTTAACTTGTCATGTATAAAGAAAGTGGTTTTCCATTATCTTGACAGACAGACGGGCCGACATCAGGGACTTTCCTATCCTTGCTCGCCAAATCGACTTCCCGGCTGGAGATCAATGAATCGACAATGACAAGTAGAAATGTAAGGAAGCAGCGCACCAGGAAGCGACGCTATTCACTGATTATGGGCTGAGAAGGTTTTAAAGTTATGCTTTGTCCTGGCTATTTAGTCACGCTGTTTCAAGGCGTTCACGACGAGACGATTGACTAGTTCACAGATAAAAAGAAATTGTCGAAAAATGTTCAAGAATTCACTATTTTGTTTGACTGCATTTCCGCTATCGATATTAACTTCATTTAATGCGGTGCGTGACAAGCTGAAGGGAAAAATTCTATGTCAATGAAGAAGACGAACTTGAACATTAAACGTCCTAATTTTAGCCTCATATAATAATTGTGCTCGTCACTCTGTTCGTTAGTTTCTTAGTTTGCGCGGCCTATACGCTCTGCCAATACCTCATAAATAATGTACTATTCTGTTTTGATCACTTGGAAAGAGAAAAGACTTATCAGTGGTACGTTATAGGGGAATTTCTATGGATATTTTATTGCCGTAGAACACTTCATGAGCTTATTCACTCATTGACTGAAGAATTAAGATTCAATTTTCACGGTGTAAAATCATCTCAGTACTCGTGAAATAAATTTCTGTAAACTTATTGATTACCTTTGACATATTTTATAATAAATAAACATTACGGATTCGTTTTTAAATATTGGAAAAGTACAAGAAATCTTAGAAAAAATATTGATATGTCAGAAAGAGACACGTTTAAAAATTTGAGCTACGAATTAGTGATGTCAAATAAAACTAAGTAAAGAAGATTAAATATATGAGAATTTTTTAACTGATTAGAAAATATATGACACTCTAATACGAAGATACGCTAGTGTAGAAAAAAGTTGATTTTCAAATGAGATTCTATGTATTAAGATACAAAAGAATTGTTAGGAAGAATATATATATATATATATATATATATATATATATATATATATATATATATATATATATTAGATGAACACGTCAGGGACTGAGAGAACATGATTCCTTTTATAGAAGAGTCTTGAATTATTAGCAGTAGTAGGAACATTTGGTATGATGTTTGCTTGACAACGTAACTGTCCAGGTTTCAATTCTCGGTAGTGGATGGTCACGGCTGATGAGTC
Organism: Acanthosepion lycidas; assembly: GCA_963932145.1. Classification (NCBI taxonomy): domain Eukaryota; kingdom Metazoa; phylum Mollusca; class Cephalopoda; order Sepiida; family Sepiidae; genus Acanthosepion; species Acanthosepion lycidas. The sequence continues at coordinate 8,000,161 of OZ010582.1, forward strand.
CCAAAATAGGACGAAACGGCCGTCCAGTGCTTTCTGCATTCTGTTGAGGTTTCTTCTAGACTCGATGAATTACTTCATTATGATTATTTCAAATCCTCCTAATAACTTCTATCACTTGTATATACTTGCTTAAACCGGCTTCTAATGTTCTGGATGGACCGACTTGGTGATAATAGTCGTAGATCGTGGGGGCACAGTCGTATGAGTAAAAGAGTAACTCGGATGAGTTCCACCACGGAATATGTGATAGAGTGGCTCTATATCGTCTGATTCGCTACCTCTTCTTCACCGGGGCCCGTTGGAACAGTTGGTATGACGTTTGCCTGATAACGTAACTGCCCAGGATTCAATTCACGGTAGTGGATGGGCACTGCTGATGAGTTCCAAATATGGGATTTCTGCATTCTGTTGAGGTTTCTTATAGACTCGATGAATTACTTGATTATAAATATCTAAAATCTTCCTAATTTATCTCTCTATTTTAGTGTGAGTTTCTAAAAAGTGACTACTACAGCTAATAATGCAAGTCTCTTTTATAAAAATGAATCGAGTTCTCTCAGTGAATAATGTTTTTATCTAAAAAATAAGTACGCTTCACATTCCTCCCTGACGTGCACGAACGGCTTAAGGGTAGGTTCTCCAACTGACACCACTTCGACTAGGTTGTGATCCTAGCGGGAGGTAAACGGACGTCTAGCCACAGAGATGAGCTGTGATACACCGAAACAGTCTTTCTGTGGATGACAATATTTGTTTCTAAAATTGCTTCGGTTGAGCTCTCGAGACAAAATGTATGATTTTGTAAAAAGTGACTACTGCAGCTAATAATGCATGGCTCTTCTATAAAACGAATTAATTTCTCTCAGTGACTGATGTGTTCATCTAGAAAATAAATACGCTTAAATTCCCCTTCCTACCTGCTGTGTTCCAACGAGGGTAAAAACTCCGACTGACGGCATTTCGGCCGGGTTGTGAACCTAGCTAGGGGCAACCGGACGTCTATCCACAATGATGAGCTCTGATACAGCGAAAGATCTTGTCTGTGGATGACTATATATATATATATATATATATATATATATATATATATATATATATATATAATTATTAATATTATTTTTTAAAGTATGTATTCATCGCTACATAGAAATTGCCATGATTCGAAACCAAAACCTAAATCTTAAATTACTGTTAAAATTTAATATTTAGTACAAATTTCAAGGAATGTAGAATAATCTTCGAAAAAATATAATATTACGCTCTATTGTGTATCAAGCACTGTTTTTAAAAATAAATGTGCCTCTGTTTTATATTCCTCACTGTTCTTTCTTTTTATTTTGATATATGTGTATAATATAAATATATATAAACATATATAATATCAATCCTAGCAGTGACAGGTGGTAAATTTTTCTCAAAGATGAAAAAGAGATATCAAGCAAGAGAGATGTTATACAGAAGGATACTGAGAATAACATGGACCGAACGTGTGAGAAAAACGACAAATAAACAAAAAACACATTTGTACTTAGGACCAGAAATGGTAATGTTAATGGTGTTATTAAGCGTTTCCCTACAAGTATTTCCAGTCAAGTAGCTGTCATCGTTCTTTTCTCTATTGATGAAGGTTTCCTTCCTAAAATTTTATTTGTAGTGCAGAAAGTTAACATCTTGACTATATCATTTTTTGGCATTGTGCTTTCCTTTTTAGTTACAGCTGTTAATATTACTTACGTGATTTGTTTTCTGTTATTTGATGCATTTGTTTACTTTTGATTCATTAACGCCAGTCCATAATGTTTAAAGAAGGATCATCTTTACCAAGACCCTCAGAATTCACACACTTAAAACTATTTTTAAAGACTGATCTGAGAAAGCGGTTGTATGCAGTGGAGTGTTTACGTATAAATTTCTAAACGGATATGGCGCCATGTCTGTCATCTATATGAAACTCTTGATCTGATAAGGTTATTTAAAACAACACTCAAGTTTAAAGTCAATGTTTTCGTTTTGTAGCAATTGCCAGAGTTAGAAAACTTACCTCTTGTACAGACTATTATATTCACTTTCTTTTTCTCGTACAAATTTGTTATAACTGATAATACGCCGAGCTATCTGATGTATTTAGTATTTACTAATTATATATCCTAATTGTTTATGATGGATCCAAAGAATATGCCATCCGTGCTTTCCTTCAAATAGTTTCTTTTTCAGAAAGGTTTATATTGAGATCTATTTCCTTGAACACTTGGCAAATGATATTGATATTCTGTTCAAAATTATTCTTATCCCATGTCTGAATATCTAATTAAAGGAATTAGGGATGATCGATAAAAACCTGATCGCTCAAAGGAGAATTAGGCAAGGAACCTGCGGAAGGAAGAAAGATAGAAAAGAAACACGATCGTCAAAGTGAGCATCACGCATGGCATATTTAGAAGTAAGGAGGATAGAATAGAGACAAGATCGCCCAAGCGAGAATAACGCCTGGTATTTTTTAACGAAGGAGGAGAGAAAGGAGACATGATCGCGCAAGCATGCAACGATTAATACACCTAGGGAAAGAAGGAGGATCGAAAAGATGCATGATTGCTCAATCGAGCATGACGCCTAATTAAGGAAGCAGGATAGAAAGGAAACGTGATTGCCCAAGCGAGCATCACGGGATTTCTCAAGCGATCTTGACACCTAGTTATGCATGAGGATCTAAAGGAGACATGATCGCACAAGCGAGATGATACTCAGGTAAGGAAAGAGAATCGAAATAGACATTATCGCCCAAGCGATAATGACGCCGAGGTTAGGTAGAAGGATCGAAAATAAACATGATTGCCCAAACAAGCATGCACCCAGGTAAGCACGGAGGATCGAAAGAGACATGATTGCCCAAGCGAGCATGACACCTAGGTAAGGAAGGATGATTGCAAAGAGACTTGATTGTCCAAGCGAGCATGAAACGTAGGTAAGGAAATAGGATCGAAAAGCGACCTTATTGCCCAAGCGAGATAGACGCTTAGGTAAGGAAGGAAAATTGAAAAGAAATATGATTGCCCAAGAGCACATGACACTTAGGTAAAGAAGGAGGATAAAAAATGTCATGATTGCCCTAGCGAGCTTGACAAATAGGTGAAAAAGTAGGATCGGAAAGAGACATGATTCCCATGCGATCTCATCGCATGATATATTAGCAAAGATGGATTAATCAATGAAACAATGGTCATTATATATATTTGACTTTTTAATCAATATGAGCAAATAAACGAAATTATAATTCATATTTCATAACATAAAGACAAATCGTTTCTAGGATCGTTTAAACTATAAAATCCTAGAATATTCTGCTTCTTCTATGCCATATACCTTACAGGACCATGGCTTTTCACAATTTATTTATCCTTTGCAGCTCTTAAACTTCTCGTATTTTGGCTATTTCTCTTAAACTGGTTTCTGACATCTATTTACAGTAGCTTCTTATTTGGTTATACGCAGTTTTCCTCTGCGCTTTCCAAAAATGCTTTCATTTCCTCTATTTCATTCTGATGTTAAATATAAGTGTTATTTTTTATTGCTATTTTCTCGTTAACTTCCTTGTGCAGATATTAAGTCAGTGGTATACTTTGCAGCCTTCTGTAGATCACCATTTCTGTTCTCAACTCTTTTTTTTCGTCTTTGATTAGATTGTCCAACATTCACTGACATATTTTACGGCGTTTACTCGTTCCCCCACGAGAACGAGATGTGACATAAGGTCTTTTTAAAGTGGGGATCCGGACGCACACACACGGGCAAGGGACAAAAATTCTCTACAGTCCCGCAACCGTCGGTTGCGGAAGCCTCGGTGCTAGCACCGATCCCTCCCTCTTGTGCAAAGGGCGGGCGCGGCCTCGGGCAGCTGTTCCCCTGGGCTGGGCACCTCTCAGTATTATTTTCTCTGTTACCCCTCTGTCCTTTGACAGAGAAGCCCGTGAGCGCACTCTGCCCAAAGACAGAGACGCAATTGAGAGATAAGCTTGCGTTGAAAATCCCTCCAAAGAGGAATTTATACGCTAAATGATTTTCTAAGCGTAGCGTAGATGTGGCACAAGACCGAAAGTGTGGAGCTGGGTGCTCCACACTTTCGGATGGAACTCACTATTCAGTCGTAATTGATCTAGCGAGACAAGCTTGCTAACCATTACATTACGCCGAGGTGTCTCACTGATGTATTTTACGATATTACTCATTCCTTTGTTTCTAATGAAATTTTACTGTTTATTAAACCGGAGTAGAACTTTCAAATATTAACATTTTTTTTTCGTACAGAATATTGATGCTGTCTCATGTGTGTTTTTGTAAAAAAATGAAATCATTGTCTATTTGATTTATACATATATATATATATGTGTGTGCTTTACGATTTAAAAAATAATAATTAATTCCTATGATGAAGTATAATTGTTAATTAGTTGGCATTGTTGTTAATTAGCTAATTATTGAATATCACTAACAAGTTCTTTGATAAAAAATTATTTCACAATAATTGTAAGTTAATTATTGCTTTTACCAACCAATCAGAAACACAAAGTGCAAGTCTTTATTTAGGATAATCTACGTATCTTAGAAAATCTAATGTATTATAATGTTCAGTGTCTGTGTGTATGTGTCTGTGTGTGTGTGTGTCCCTCTTTCTTTGTCTTTCTATATCTATCTCTCATATCTGTGTGCGTGTTTGTGCGTGCCTCTGTGGATATGTGCTTTTGTTGTGAAACTCTTATCGTGTCAATGTATTTATGTTCGCCTACATGAATTACTGTAATTCAGGGAATATAGCTGATTTGCTTTTATTTTTGTTTGTTGTAAATGGGCGAAAATATAGTGTTTAACGGGAAAAATATCATTATAACATTTAAGGTTTTATAATTATATTTTTCAGCTTTTTTCTTCAAATCGACAATATTCACAGAAATCCTGATCTTTTAGGGATGCTATATTTCTACGGATTTCGCCCTATTTACGAGCGGAGGCGCACACTGAAACACACACACACACATGTAAGAAAGTAACATTTACAAAATCAATATCATTCTCTGAACAATAACTACCGAAATCCAGCAGCTAAGCTGCTCAATGTGACTGATAATATTTTATTTCGCGGGCTGTCCTTTTCTTAGTCTGGTTGTCCCAGATCTGGATGTGCTGCTTAGCGACTCGGAACTTGAAATTGGCGAACGGATTTCGAATTGCAGTCGAGCTAATTACATTCACTTTGACGCAAATACACATGGGGAAGATACAATTTTCTCATTCCAGCGAATCATTTATGAGTTAAATAGTAAAGATGACTGGATTCTTCAACTTTTTTCCGGCAACTAATAAAAAAGGATAACTCTGAATATATATATATATATATATATATATATATATATATATATATATATATATATATATATATATATATATACCAAAATATATGATTGGTGTATATGGAATGAATTCCAAAAACCAACAATTACTATTCTTAAAAGAGCCGAGGGTGTTGAAACAAAATGGCTATTTTTGTAGTGATTTTATAACATATTTATGTTATACATTTTTTTTTTTAAATAAATAATTATATATATATAATCCGGTGTTCTTATAGATATTTTTATTTTTACAAATAGTCCTCAATGTAAATTTACAGAGCATTAATATTATAAATTAATTGATTTAACATATGTTTTTTCGCTACACAGTTCTAACCCTGTTTCAAAAATGGAAGCTGAAATCTCCGAATTTAATTTTGTAATTAAATTAAAGATATAAGTTCCATTTCATCCTCAAGCGAATTTTGGGGTAACTTTTAAAATTACTGGGTTTTAAAGACACAGCAAAAATCATAATTCACAGGATACAGAGAAATCCCACTCAACCAGACAAGGTGTGACTGCGTGTTCATTATGCCTGTATTTTGATGTATCAGTTATTAGTTACGTTTTGGTAGGGGTAGGGATATATTTTTCAATTAAATCTGGCATCCGTTAAATGCATGTCGTCTGGATTTTTTTTTTTTTTAAATTGTTAAGGGCAAAAATTCTTACGGCATTTTTTTCTATTTGTATATTTAAAGATTTTGTGGGGGTGTTTAGGTTACAATACGTTTTATTTAACTACGATTTGAAAAATATTTTCACTTTTAATTTTTAATATACTATATTTCTTTTAAGAACAAGTAAATGTATTAGAATCCCTTACACTATGTAGAATTATTTTCACAGCCAGTATAAGTATGTATATTATTAGGTAACATTTTTTTAAAATTATATTTAAATATCATTTAAGTAAAATTGATGACAATGACGGCAAAATAGCTAATTAATTTCACTGATTCAGTAAACTTTTACTTTTTTATATAAACCTAGTAATATATTGTTTCTCATATAAGTACGAAGGAGATGAGTCATTGAATGGCTTACATCTAGCTTTTCATATTAATTTCATTTTACTGTAGGTGTTTTATTGGATTCTTTTAAGTGTTTGTAGTACTTAGAGGTAGGTGTTTAGGTTAGAATACGTTTTGTTTAATTACAATTTTAAAAGATGTTTAGGTTAGAATTCGTTTTATTTAACTAAAATTTTAAATACAATATATAAATATAAAATATTTTCACTGTTAGTTTTAATAGACTATATTTCTTTTTAAAAGAAGTAAATGTATTAGAATTACTTAGAGTAAGTAAAATTATTTTTCCATATCAAGTATAAGTATGAATATTATGATTTTTAAAATTTTATATTTAAATATTATTTAAGTAAAATTTATGACAATTACGGCAAAAATAGCTAATTCATTTCTCTGATTTAGTAAACTTTATTTTTTTAATGTTTTTATAAGCTTAGTAATATATAGTTTCATATGTATGTACAAAAGACATGGGTCATTCAATGGCCTACATCTAGCTTTTCGTCATAATTCTGTAGGTGTTTTATTGGATTCATTTAAGTGCCGGTAGTACTTTGAGAGACGTGTTTAGGTTAGATTACGTTTTATTTAACTATAATTTTAAAAGATCTTTGGGTTAGAATTCGTTTTAACTACAATTTTAAATACAACTTTAATGTATTTTCACTGTTATTTTAATAGCCTACATATATTTTTTCTTTAAAAAAAAACAAGTAAATGTAATTGAATTACTTACAGTATATAATATTATTTTTTCACGTTAAATATAAGTATGTATATGACCTGGTCGCACTTCTTAAATTTATTTTTATTTTAAAATATTATTTAATGAAAATTTTTGACAATGACGGCATAAAATATCTATTTCATTTCTCTGATTCAGTAAATTTTTATTTTTTATAAACTTAGTAATATATAGTTTCTCATGTATGCACAAAGGACATGGGTCATTTAATGACCTAGATTATCTAGTTTTTCTTATTAACTTCCATTTTACTGTAGATGTTTTATTTGATTCTTTTAGGTGACAGAAGTATTTGATTTTTATATGTATTTATCCTAAATGAACTTTGATGTTGGTTGAATCTTTTTTTAAACTCATGGCTAGTGCAACCTATATATATTTTTGTTTTCAAGATTTTCAATCGAAGAGATATTGCATTGGTATACTAATGATTCAGTGCGACATTTATTATGTAGGGGGCAGTTATTAGGGTTTTTAAAGTTACATAATTTTTGTTTATTTTCATCAGTTTTTATTTTTATTTTTCCATTGTCTAATTTTTTTTGGTTTTCGTGTAAGTGTTTATTTAAGATATTAGCATTATGTTTCTTAATATTTTTTCTAAGTTTTCCGTACAGCTGTAACTCAACTTTAGTGTGTTTTCATTGAAAATAGTACTTAGTTTACTTTCACTAGGAAAATGCTTGACTATTAATGCGAGTTTTTATGTCCTAATTTGTTCTTTAACATTTGGTTGTATGAGGGCGTATACCAAATTATTTTTCCACATCTGTTTTTTCTATGCTTTCCATTTTCATTTTTTATATAAGTTAGTTATGGGTTTTTGTAGCCACTCTCTTTTAGAGCCTAATTATAGGAATTGATATGCTCATCGAAAATCTTGTCATTTGCTGAATTTGTACTAATTCTTTTACTGATAGATAACGGTATATGCTTAATTATAGATGGTGGTAATTTGATTTAGGGTGTATATATAAAGGATTGGTGATTTTTTTTTTTTTTTTTTTATAAGGTGTGTATGTTTTTTTATTTAAATCTAATGTTATATCCAGGAAGTTAACTTTTTTAATTTAGTTTTAACCGTAATTTTTAAGCCCATGCTTTTAAATTCTTTATATAATACCTTTCTAATTTTATCTATTTTGAAGTTAGTTGAGTTTCTAAAAACCATAAGTTCATCGTCTCTGTACAATATATATATATATATATATATATATATATATATATATATATATATACATATATATACATATATATATATATATATATATATATATATATATATATATATATATATATAAGATTCTTCTATTCATCGCCATGTATTTAAGTATATATTACCTTTATGTAAGCACAAAATAAGCTACAAGCAAACGTGTACTTTAGAAACGAGAACATCTATACAAAAACGTCCACACATATCTATTTACCTACACACAAATATACACAGATGCAGCTACATAATGCTCTCTCAATATCTATTCATTCTGAAAATTAAATAAACATGAATATTTTAATCAAACGACCGGTTTTCCACATTTATCTCAACACTAGTTCTATAGTTGTTGCTATAAAGAGAGTTTGCATTGAAGGCATTTTTTTTACTACAGTAAATAATTACTGATAAAAAAATGTATGCCATTTTACGAAAATCCGTTGTCGTAATTTTTCTAGCTCCTGCTATTCCCAAGTGTATTCAAGCATTGATTTAAACACATATGTTTGTTGTCTGGTAGTTGTGATTTCAATTCCTAATTTTTGATAATACTGAATAGTTGCATAAAATATGTAAAATGTCTTCCCAATTTTCGTATAAGACGTTTCATTCAAAATTCTGAGATTGCCGATTAGATTGCTACACACATTAAAAAAACTGAACACTATAACTATTGACATCTTAGTAATAACTAAATAATAATTTTACTCTGAATGTAACACGAATAAGATGCTTACGTCTAATGTAATACAGTAATTATATTTAATCATTTGCTAGGTCTGCTGTTAAAAATGATGGTTCCAAACAACATTTCTCGTAAAAATGTATTTTTGTATATTTATAAAACTGTCATTCATCCATTCAATGGTTATTGCGATCATATCTTTGCCTGGTGAGCCGGCTATAGATCACAAGATTCTCGATAAAATCCAAAGAAATTTCTGCAATGTTTTCATTCCTGGCCTGGCATCTCTGCTTCATTCACTTTCCTACCCGGGTGACGTGGCTTCCTTCAGTCTTTTCGATAAATATTTTCATGACAGTTATTCTCATAGAGTCCCTTCCTTGGTAACTGACCCTTTTGAATTTAAGTGAACTACCAGATGGGATTTTGGTCACATTGTTTTACTTCTGAATTAGTCAAATGAAACTGTAAGTTCTATTCAAATAATTTTTCTCTAGCAATTCTCACCTTTGGAACATCCGGTTTCTTTCTTTCCTGTCACCTAACACCGGTTGACATCTTTTTCGACCCTAAGGTTCTTGGGTAATGGGCACATCTTTCTGGGCTATTTTTTCAAGTTCATTTTATCTCATCGCATCACGTTTTCTCGGTGCAGATAAATTATATTTTTCCTAAAATAGGCCGAAATACCCACTTAACAGTGATATACCAGAACAAAGTAAACCAACCTTACACGTTTTCAGGTTAGAATAACTTATCATTAAATTAAAAGTATCCCAATAACTTAAAGAATGAATTTTCATAATTTTCAGTCCAGAAATCTTTTTTTTTTTTTAGAAAAATCTCACACAAAATTAAATTAGGGCAAACATGACATCAATTTGTTTAACCAAAACAGACAAAAAAGATACAAATAAATGAAAAATACATTGATTTTTGTCCATCCAAATATATAAATCTTCTCTTGGAAACTCTAAGGTGCTTTTGAAAAGGTTGATCTCTTTTGATTCTCAAGCAGAAATCAGACATCATGTTCATATCCCATCTGCAAAGTGCCTAGATTGCTATGAATATCTCGTGTTTGGCGGCTATTTTAATCACTGATAAAAAAAAGTCTAATCCTTCCAGTCTCAAATACACTCGCCTAACACCCTAAAAAACCTCATTTTTCGTTGTTCATATGCATGTTATACAGAGACTGTATGACAATACCAAACCTCCGTAAATTCAAGTGATATGATAAAATTTGGGTCGAAGAAAGGTCAACCGGTATAATCCTTCAAGATTTAAATGCAATGTCAAGCGATATCTTAAATCTTCCTGAAATATTACCTTTTTATTTCAATTTCTCTCAATAACGACTCTTTTATTCCCAGAAACCATTCCGTCTTATGAAATTATCGTCTCGTCTGGGGTGAAATGATTTTAAAAAATGCATATAAAAATAATAAATCTGCATCTGAGAATTTCTGACATAAATGTATTGTTTCGTGAATAGACATTCTGTGTTTCGCTATGAGCAGCATTCTAACTATGTCATGTTGACGCCATAGTACACCTATTTTTAGATGTTTAATGAAATCATCATCAGGCGGCCTCAAAATTATTTAAATAAAATAAATAATTTAAATCATCACAAATATTATCTCGATAAACAGACACTGAATTTCATGCGATGCTTTTTTTGATAACGACTGAAACCTTTCGAAATGTCTAAATTTAGAATGAACGAACATGAAGATAAGTGGAGTCGCTATGAAAATTTACACGGACAAAAAAGTAGTCTGTAAACTGATTAAAATATCTAAAAATACTCGTCTGTTATATTCAGCAAAATGCGTTTAATTGAAAATACATTATATATATATATATATATATATATATATATATATATATATATATATATAAGACTACGAACCTAAAGATCCAGGCAAACCTGCCTAGGTTTCAATTACGCGGGTCATCAGGGTAGGTGAAAACAATCCGTGTAGGTGAAACCGAGGTAGGTTTGCCTGGATCTTTAGGTTCGTAGTTAGATTTCCTCTACTTAGTGAGCACTTTGCTTAGTTATTTTTAATTTACTCGTGTCGGAGGTGTTTTTCTTTGGACTCTGAGCTTGGATTCTAGTCGATTTTTCTTAGTTCTTTCTTTTTTTATTCCTTATTTTTCCTTGGGTATTGGTTGGTTCATTTACGAGCTAAAACACCTAATCACCGGACGAGTATATTTAACTGATATTATATGATAATTATTATTATTATTATTATTATTATTATTATTATTATATATATATATATATATATGTATATATATATATATATATATATATATATATATATATATATATATATATATATATATATATGCATTCATACACGCTTCATTAAATAATATAGACGAGTGTTGTCTATTTTATGTAAACATTGACAGACTGTCATGACTGTCTTGACCGTATATTGTTTAATATGTTTTAATTGACATTGATAATGGCTTAAGTAAGCCGAAAGCTTAGATTGTATTAAAAAAATATGGATCACAATTGTGAATTTCTTGCTTCGTTCAACGATAATGTTATTAAACTTATCAGATGTTACGAAAAAAAAATTACATAAAACTTGTCTGTATTATTTAATGAAACGTGTATGAATGAAAAGATGCTGCCTAAATACACAATATATATATATATATATATATATATATATATATATATATATATATATATATATATATATATATATGACGTCCCCCAGGTGTCGCTGCGCCAAATGTATCAGCCTTGTCGTTTCCAGGTCGCTTCCAACGTCTGGTTACCGAAGTAACTGTTTTGATTTCCAGTCCAACCTACCCACGTTGTGAATTGATCTTAGGCAGACCAAATCAATCAGTTGCAGGGCCGTAATGCAAGCTGAGTTCGAACAAGTGTGATATCGCACAAGTAGATGTAAAAGAAAATAAAATAATAACTCGAAAGTTCAAATGTGTTAAAAATAGGATAACAATATTTTATATATGGTTGCTGGATACAGGACTGCGTCTACTTCCCAACCCGCTATATGGATTCGTGACACTTTGTTCTTGTTAGGCGAGTCTTAACATCTTAAGTTGTTTGTTCTTTTAAGAAACTGGTTCTTGGTGTGTCTTCCGGCGATATTTGTAAAACTTGTATTGGTGGTGTGAGTCTAAGTCGTTCTTCAAAAATAAATTGTTCTTGATTAGAAGATGTGTTCAGAATTGCGTGAATCTTAGTCAGCTTCTGTGAGGTGGGTACAACTTCAACTTCAACTGCGAACTTCGAACTTACTCGATTTACTCCAACTGGAACTCGAACTTAACTGAACTTCGCTCGCTGCGACTTTGCTTATATGGACGCCGACCGAAACTGGGGTGGGCTTGTCGGGGTTTGAAGTTGCTTGATAATTCTCAACCCACAATCCACTTATTTGGTTTGGTCAGGAAAATTTTATTATTTTCCATTTTTGGAAGTCTTCTCGTCCTCCCACCTTCTTCTGTTCTCGTATTGGTATCTCACCATACCCTCAGAGGGTGTCAACTGGTTTCTCCTCTCTCTCACAGTGGCATCTCACACTTATCCCCTCAATGGGTGCCAACAGGCCTCCCCTCCTGCTTCACATGATTACTTCCGCCTGGCTATCGTTATCATTCAGCCAATGGGCGCTTAGCAGCGTGGGTGTGGCCAGACTAGCCTCGATTTAAAAATCTTGCTCCAAGAAAAAAAAAATTATCTTTTTTTTTCACTTTTCCTTTTCCTTCTTTTCTTCGATGAAACCTCACACCCTAGACTCCTTATCTTTAACCGTATTACCTGGAATTTGTCAATTAGCTTTTCGCCAGCATCAAGTGGGTGGTCATTTAAACGTATTTGCATTCTTGTTGCCAATTTCTGATCCGATAAAATAATTTCGCCACCAGAGCCAGTTTTCGACACAAAACAGATGATCTTCTTCGAAACGATACCTGCCCATAGACAAAGGCTTAATCTTTCCTTCATGTTGGTCAGCGGACACTTTTGTTTTTTTTATTTTTGAGACACAGTTAATTTTTATCTATTTAGAATTCTGTCTCTGAGGTTATTGTCCAACCTGGAATTCGTCAATTAGCTTTTCGCCATCACCAAGCTCATTAGACGTTTTCGCATTCTGGCGCTATCTATTCCCGATAAAATAAGTTCGCCACCATGGCTAGGTTTCGACACAAAACAGATGTATTTTCTCTCAATGATTTCTACATATAGACAAAGGCTTAACCTTTCCTTCATGGTGGTCAGCGGACACATTTGTTTTTGCAATTTTGCGACACAGTTAATTTTTATCTATTTAGAATTCTGTCTCTGAGGTTATTTGGCCAACCTGGAATTTCCACCTGCTCCGTTACCTAAATCAGATTAAATCCAGCAATGGAAATAAAAAATCTTACCACTTTTCCTTGTCAGAAAAATGACACCGCTTAGTGTCCTTTTCGTGATGGCTTCTTATCACCTAAATTTAATTTTCGCCTTTCCTTTTTTTTTTCTTTTCTTCTTTCTCCCTTTTAGCAAGCCAAATAGTGTCACACACACGCACGCACGCACACACACACACACACACACACACACACACACACACACACACACACATATATATATATATATATATATATGAATTTCTTTCGATTAAACATCATTTTAGTTAGACATTCTTAATCGGGTAAATATTCTGCTCATTTAATTAAACATTATTTTGATTTTAATTACATTCGCTGACCTAAATATTCGAGAAATCTTACTTTTTCTCAATTTTGTCCCTTACTTTTGGACGATCCTATTTTGAAAATAAATAAATAATTGTTATAATTCTTTTTCTATCCTTTGCAAATGATTCAAATTTTAGTATGTTATTATGAATGATAACGACTACCAGTTGTCAAAATTTCAGCTTTTCACAGTTGTTATTTCTAACAAATATTAGGTTTTAAAATTTTGTCCCTTAGTTTTAGACGCTACTGTATATATATATATATATATATATATATATATATATATATATATATATATGTGTGTGTGTGTGTGTGTGTGTGTGTGTGTGTCTTGAACAATTAAAAATATTAAAAATTTAAACTACGTTGTATATTAATATGTTTTGTTTTATCATTTCATTTAGGTTTCTCCACTAGTTTCGGTCATCAGGGCCATCATCAAGAGAAAAACAAATCCTGCTTGTTATTAGAATGAACTACAGGAATGAATGAATTTCTAGAGAAAATTAAATTCATCTGTAATTTTCATTTGTTTTTCATCGTTATTTTTAGCCAGTCCTAGTGAAACGGCCTCTTTTAACTTGTTTTTAAGATAGAGACTGGGGAGATTCATGCAGTTCAGAATTCCCTACTTTGCCATTTTGGCAGTTTTATCGGTTGTTTTAGTTCTTTGGGAGTCTGTATGATGTGTTTAAGTGTGTATATTAATACGGCTGTGTGTGTAAGTGTGAGACCGCAACACCTCCGCTAGCATATCTGTCTTGTGTGGGTGAAAAATATGGGTAAAGTTTGATTTACAGGGTTATATATTAATTCTATCTATATTGTTAAATTTGTGGTTAATCTATCCTGGATGACGTGTTATGAGGCGCAAAATTCATTTGTCTTCATGTTCCTATAGAATTTTTCTAATGTTATCTTTTCTTTCTATTTCTATTTTTGTTAGTTACAGTGAATTTGGCATGGCATATAAAATCATGTTTTTCTAAGTGAAAATGTTGTTCTACAGGTAATAATCTTTCATGGGGAGCAGACTTAATCCAATTACGATAATTATTAATTCTGTAGTGAAAGAGCCATTCAGATTATCCTACATATTGTTTTTGGCATAATGTTTATTCTAATAAGTATGCTATGTCATGACTTCTACAGTTAGAGCTGTGCAGATTTTTAATGTAGATTTAGTGATTGAGAAGTGAACGAATTTGTGTGTCTAATGTGGTTACAGCGTAAGCTACTTTTGCTGTTACATGGCTGGGAATATCCTGTTGTTTTTATATTTTGGTTTATTACGGATTGCCTTATCATCTGAAATTTGGTCACTACCCATAATTTCTTTAAGGTCCTTAGGTCTACGATATTCAACAAGGCCAGTCCCCGCAAAGAAAATTTATGATCTGGTTTGACAAGTAGTATTTCCCAACGCATTATTTATATATATATATATATATATATATATATATATATATATATATATATATATATATATATATATATATATTATCTCTTTACTTCTCCTTTTTTTTCCATTTTTTCTTTATTCCTTTTCCCATATCATTTCCGTTAAGTTGACCGATTAAATAGGTCAATGTCTGATCCTCCCCCCACTCTTTCCTCAATATTAAGTTTTATAATAAAATGAAATATAAAGATAAATTTCAAACTCTCCCTTCCCTCTCTAAACTCGACTATGTCTCTCACACCATTCCTCATCACCCTCTAATTCAAATTATATAAGCTTAATACTGCCCGTCAAAAGTGTAAATTTTAAATTCATTTTTCGTTTCACCTTTAAAAGTGAAGTTTGAAGATCCAGAGAAAAAATATTCTCTGGTGAAATGAATGATTACAATGGAGCCTTAAATTAGTCTGTTTTTTCATCTAAATTAAATTATTCGCTTTGACTTAAAATTGAGTTCTGAGGATTTCATCTTCCTTTCGATTAGCCATACTGATTACCAAGATTTTCGTTATATATATATATATATATATATATATATATATATATATATATATATATATATATATATATATCTGTTTGGTGTGCGAATAAGTTTCGATGGTTACCCAACTCGTCGGGTACAAGATATAGCTTCTTGTTTATTTTTAAAAATATACAGATGCTCATGGTATAGACGCTGATTCATAGTTCAAAATTAAAATAATACAAAAATAGTACTAAAGGGTTTAAGTGCAGGAACGTAGGTGAAGTTGTGAGTCAATAATAAAATAAATCAATTGAAGCACGTTTAAAATTTAAAATATGAACGTGGAGGCAGCTTTTAAGATAAATTTGTCTGGTTAAAGGGAGATAATCAGTGTATGTTCAAAAATGAGGGGGAACAGAAAAATAAAATTTAGACGAAATTAAGTTAGCCAGGATTACAATATTTTAAGAGAAACTTTTTTCTATGTATACAATTAGACATCAGATCACTCTGCTTATTAAGTAGATTTCAGTTATTAATATTTTTTAGGATGAATATTTTTCTAGCAAGCATAAATTATTCCTTTCCCATCCTTGCCTGTAAATGGATTGATTTTAACGACCAATTCCCAAATAATTCTGTGACGTATCAATATATATATATATATATATATATATATATATATATATATATATATATATATAATGGGCACTCCCGATTCTGTCAACGTATTAGGGTACAGCACCCAAACACTTAAAAACGTGTCTACGCCATTCTACTCGCACATATGATTTCCTTATATCAAAGGTTTGTGTAGGTTTCTGAAAGACGAGCCGAAAATATAGTGTTCAAATGTTACTGACCGATCTTCCACTGGTTTTGGTTACAAAATCTACATTTTCTAGTTCGATTTCCGACAAGTGCTGCCCTATTATTTACTTATAGTTCGAGGTCTTAGATTCAGAGTTTTTCCTTCTGAGAGATCGGTTACCACTCAAGGCAAAAGAACGCAGACTGTCTTGCTATTTATCCATAGGTGGGGGAGAAGATTCATAACTTTCCAGGGGGTGTTATCTGGAATTCGAACTCGGCTTCTCTGATACCTCAAACCGAGACTCAATCCATTATTTTGCCGTGTCCCCATGATATATATATATATATATATATATATATATATATATATATATATATATATATATATATATATATATATGTATGTATATATACATATATATACATATACATACATATATATATATATATGTATATATATATATATATATATATATATATATATATATATATATATATATATATATATATATATATATATATGTATGTATACACACAATGCATCTTCATCTTTGAACTTTGTTCTTTTGTTCTTTAACCTTCAATTCAAATAGCAATTTTTGTTTTTACAAAGAAAAAAAATATTTGGAAAAAAAATTAACTTGCATCACACACCACAGGAACTTGCTATGTCATGTAGTATGGTTATGTTATTTTTGCATTGAAGTTGCTGACAACTTGTGTTCTCAGCATTCATCTTTTTTTTATTCCCTTCATTCACTTTAAATCTTAAAATAATTTTCTTTTTTAAATAGCGTATCAATTTATGACGTTGGAAATCATGTCTATCCATGTGTTGCTACGTTTATATTTTGTGTATTACTTTATATTCGTAGGAAATATAGTGGAGTTATTTTCTATTTCTTTCTTCCATGTTTTGAAATGCAGTCTTTCTTCTCTTAGGCTTATTATCACCCATACCTTGAGAACCAAGTTTATCCTACTATTTAACACATAACTGCGGGTAGGGGAACAGACAAATTCGGGTGTTTCTTCAATGAAGAGGACGTTCAAGATTAAAACAGTTTAACGTTTCATTGTTTTGTCCTCAGTGTCAAATTTTATAATTATTTATACTCTATTTCCGATATTAAGCATTTTCCCCCTTGAATATAGAATATATTAAAACTATAATTTTATCATATCCATATGATAGCGGTAAGTAATTAATTTGCATATCTTAATAATTTTGTGCACAGGTAGACGAAGATTTTTAGGTTTCTGAGTTATTTTCTTAATAGATTAAGGCATTTCATTATGGGCATCTTATTATATAGTGATTTGATATCTAAAATCGCCAACATTTGTAAGATTTAATTTAAAAGTGCGCTCAATACAGATCCAGTCAACATGTTTGATTTACTTCAATGAATACCTTACATAAATATGACTAACATGTCGTTAATCATATTTATGTAACGTATTCATTGGAGTAAATCAAACACGTGTGTGCTGTGTTGATTGCGTCGAGGAACGGAGTTAGGATTGTTGTAATAGCTTTAGATAACATATGGGTTGCACTATTCATTCCGGACACAACATGTCGCTACATTTCACCGATAAAAAGCGTGGGTGACATCTGTAGGTTTCCCTCACATACATACTTATACTCTTACATGAATTAACGTTACCGTTCTACATACACACACAAGTGTTCTTTATTTACACACTCTTACACTATCACACACTTTAGCATCCTACATGTTCCTCACAAATATTTATATGATATCTATTGCGCTTATACACGTGATACGTGTCTAACCAATGAAAACTATCAAAAGCTTACCATTTCAATATTCTGTCTTTTTCTTTTTTCATTTCTGTTTTCAATCTCAGACAAAGACTTAATAAATGTGAAACATTTCACGTTTCACGTTTCCAAATTTATCCTTTATTTCATTTTATCATCTTGTTGGATTCCAATCCATATCTAATCTACATTTGCTCAACTCATATACATGCATTCATACATACATGCATACACACACACACACACACACACACACACACACACTAGGTTGGTGCAAAAATA
>OZ010582.1:8021291-8121291 GCA_963932145.1 Acanthosepion lycidas
ATCTTAACCGTAAAGTTTTGGACTTGTGGAACTAAAGAATGTAGTTCCTCTGATCACTCTCCATGGAATCAGCGATTGGATTGCAACTTATCTTCTGTGAGAAAGGTGTTATTTAAATACATATCGTGTACGCTATTTTTTTATTTTATTTTTTTTGATAATAATGGTCTTATGATGCAAGTCTAACTAATCAACCCGTAGGTGGATATAGAAGAGGTGGATAATTTGCGTGTAACTGGAACTGGAACTCGACTCTCCGGTTAACAATTCCGAGCCATTATCTACATCCATGCTGACAGCGCCTGGTGTTCCCAAGCGGTCACCCTTAGATGTACTGACTAGGCTCGACGTTGCTTAACATCGGTGATAATACGGGAACCGTAGTTTCAACGTGATGTCGCCGCAAAATCACAACTGAAAGGTGCAATTAGGAAGATCTTATAGCCCCGTGTCTTGAACATCATGTCTTCCTTGAAAATCAGTATTTATTTGGCTCTAATTACGATTCATTTTTTTAGTGCGAAATATGCAAAGAAATAAATAATACTAGAATAGTCACTACTAAGTTCTGTACATAATTAGTGTTTGTTTGTTTTTTTCTCTCAACTACTAACATGCACCTATTCTTTATTTTTGTTCAAAAATAGTTGAAAATCCGGAATACGGGGCCGAATTATCAAGAACTTACCTGCAGAATGTTTAAACATAGCCAAAGAGCCTCACTTGGACAAAATGGATTTAAAGTATATATTTATTGACTTAATCATTGTTTTGAATTCATGACCAGAAGAACATTTTGGAAATTGCCCTTCTTCTAAAGAGGCATTACGCAGAAGTCTCATAAGCAACATATAAAAGTTTATGTTTATGTCCCCTTGGTGACCATAGCTTATACAAAAAAATGTAACATTTAAAAGAAAATATGAAAAATTTTGGTTTCATTTTAGCACATTTTTCCATCGATTTGTACACTATACTGTTAAACAAGACGAAAAAGATTCGATTTAAAAATTGATTATATTATTTATAATTGTTTTATTATTGATATACAAGGAAATGCTGAAAATATCGGTGCAACATATTCACAGGAATTGACAAAAGATAGAATTAATATTATGAATGGCTTTCTGGCCGGCATTTGAGAAAAAAATTTAGTGTGCGTCTGTGACGATCGGTCTCTCTCTGTATGTGTGTGTGTGTGTGTGTGTTGTGTTGGAATTACCAGAGTCAATGATATAGCAGAGAAGATATATTCACATATATATTCATGAACTTGATGTACATGTAGAAAAATAAAATCGTCAATAGTCAAGCGATCTTAAAACAAGCGTAAAGACGGGGTAAAACCTGGGAATGTAACAGTCTGAATTTTGTATTACTACTACTACTACTACTACTACTACTACTACTACTACTATTATTATTATTATTATTATTATTATTATTATTATTATTTGTGTATGTTATGTTTCCTGCATTCTATCCTGTAGATTCGGGTCCAAACGATTGTCCTTTACGAGAATTTTCATTTAATTGATAACATTTTTCTTAATATATGGGATGAACCTACTAAGGCGATTTTCTGGGCAACTTGTACGTTGATGTACGTGTGATACTGTTAGTAATATTGTCCATTCAATTTCACTCTAGGCTCAGAGCTTCGATTAATATTGTTACAGTATCAGTCTTCATTCCCAACGACCTGTTAATCTCGATCACCAAATTCTTGTATTTGGACAATTTCACGATCATTTTCATGAAGGTTTTTCTCTCAGATGGTACTTCTATGTCAATAAGCATACACAGCCTGAATTTATTGTCTTTTATGATAATATCACGTCCGATGGCTTTTATTTCCCTGTAAGTTTGAATTGGCTTGTCTCAGAAAATAGTAACATCGTCATTTGGAGTAACTGTATTTAGTTGATGGTCATATCATCTCTCAGTAGTTTCGATTTTCTGCTCCTTGCATATCTGCTAGAGAACATATTTTGCAACCTTATTATGTCTGTGGACACATTCCTTTGTTGTTAGTTCCGGACATTCTAAGATAATATTGTCGATAGTTTCATTATATTTTCTGCAGATCCTGCATTTCGGATTATTTCTATCCCTGATTATGTGAGAGTGATAGGCTCTGGTTGCCAGGCTTTGGTCCTGAGCTGCAATAAGTAGCCCTTCTGTTTCAAATTTCACCCCTGGGCACCTCAGCCACTGGTGGGTTTACTGTTAGTCCACATTTCCCTCTTTCGTTCTTTTTAATTATTAAACATGAAACACCTTGTCCTCACACGTTTTTTTTTTTGTTTTTTTGTAATTTCATTTGGCCAAGTTGGGTTTCTTTCTCTTTAACTCATTTTGACGTAATTCGCTTCATTTGTTTTGTTGGACTTCAGGTATATCAAGCTTTTTTATGATAATATCACGTCCGTTGGCTTGTATTTCTTTATCATTTTGAATTGGCTTATCTCAGAAAATAGTAACATCATCCTTTTAAGTAACTCTATCTGGTTTGTGGTCATATCATCTCTCAGTGGTTTCAATTTAGTGTTTTTTTGCATATCTGCTAAGCACATATGTTGCTACCTTATTTTGTCAGTGGATGGATACATTCTTTGCCAGTTCCGGACATCCTAAGATAATATGGTCATATATTATTATTATTATTATTAACGAATGAAATTATCCGAAATATTATAGACCAATAACATGTCTCTCTACCACGTATACCAAGTTGATCAAGTCTGTCTTGACTAACCGCAATTACTCTTTTTTCGGAGCAAATAACATTCTTTCACTGGAACAGAAGGACTGTAGGAGAGGTTTATATGGCTGCAAATATCAGCTACGGATAAACAAAATGGTCCTGGAAAATTGTAGGAAAGGATGTAGAAATCTTAACGCAACATGGATTGATTACCGTATAGCTTTTGATAGTGTGTCACACTATTGGGTCCTTAAGACTTTGGAATGTACAAATCTCCCCTGTGGTAGTAAAATTCCTTAAGCACAATGTGGAACAACACACTATACCTAAATCACACTAGGGACAGTACCATCTCCAACCGTTTTAATATCCGACGTGGAATCTTTCAAGGAGACTCCCTTTCACCCCTTCTGTTTTGTTTGTCCTTAATCCCCCTTACGCATGAACCAAACAACAGTATCTATGCTTACAAAGTAAACAAAAAATATTCAATCACCTACTCATCTCATACTCTTTGCCAAAGAAGACAATGAGTTGAAGGGCCTCTTCAATAGTTTAAAATCCTTCAGTGACGACATAGTTATGGACTTCGGATTAGATAAATGTGCAAAAGTAACATTCAAGAAAGGGAGAAGTACCAAAACGCCATCAATAGATTTACACATTGTCACAAAGATTAGGGAACTGGAACAAGTTGAAGCCTATAAGTAACTAGGAATTAGCGAAGGAGATGGTATTCACCATACCCAGATGAGGGAGGAGTTAAGAAATATGTACTATAGGCGTGTGTGTCTGGTACTGAATACCGAGCTGAATTCAAAACAGAATATCAGCTGTAAACACTTTCGCTGTCTCTGTGGTGCAATACAGCTTTATCATCCTTAACTAGACCATAGTTGACATTAAGCGAATGGAAGCCAAAACGAGAAAGCTTCGCACTTGCTACCGCATGCATCATCCGAAAGGTGATGTTGAGCGTCTGTATGAGCCCAGATCCGAAGGAGGCAGAGGATTAGTTCAAATAGAACTGTCCTACAAATCTACAACCCTTGCTCTAAAAAGATACCTGGAAACTACAGAAGACTGGATGGTTATATGTGTCAAAAAACATGAAAGTAGTAAGCGTCTTTATTCCGTAATAAAGGAAGCAAACATTTTCAAAATGGAGCTACAAATAGGCGGAGAATTACAAGTAAAACACAATACAGAGACAAAAGCTACAAAATACTTTAAAAAAAGCAAAAGCAAATGCAACCGACCAGATACAGAAACAACAGCAAAATAAACCGCATCATGGTTAATACTCGTTCCAAACAAGCTGATGTAGACAAACCTCGCACCCATCAGTGGCTATGTAGGGTTAAAAGCTGAAACTGAAGTTTTTATCCTTGCTGCACAGGACCAATGCTTGTTAACTAGAAATTATCAAGCACATATACTAAAATCAATGTTATCCCAAAATGCAGATTCTGTGATAAATATCCAGAAAGAAATGATCATCTTGTATCAGGTTGCACTGTATTGGCACCGACTGAATATAAAACACGGGATGACAGATTGCGATACTGGAAAATCTGTACTATCTCCGGAAAGGAAACTGGAAAAAATTGGTATGGACACCACCCAGACCCGGTCACGGAGATGGCACCTGTAACAATTTTATGGTACTACACATTACACACAGACAGAACAATCAAGTCTAATCGCCCAGACATTGTTATTAGATACTGCAAACAAACAGGTGCCTCTTTTTTGATATGACAGTCCCTGGAGATTGCAATGTATCGTTGAGAATCTTCAAAAGCTCTCAAAATACAAGGGCCTTGAAATCGAAATCTCAAAAATGGGGCACATGGGAACATCAAGAATCCCTGTTGTAGTTGGAGCCAGCGGATTGTTTGGAAAAAAAAATTCCAGCAGACTCATTGAAGGGATTACTTGATGCCCATGTCTTAAACGAATACAAAAAAAATTCTCACAGTTATAGACCTCACCTTACGAAAGGTTTATCTACGGAAAACTTGTGTTTTTGTGTTTATTTATTTATTTTTAGTTGGTTAGTGAAAAATTTCAGGATGCCATTTCTAACCCCAAGTCTCTGGGCGGGACCCAGATAGAAATATGTACACACTATAAATCAAAAGAAAACAACAACAACAACAATAATAATAATAATAATAATAATAATAATAATAATAATAATAATAATAATAATAATAATATGGAGTGGTATGTCCTATTAATTCTTAGCCCAAGCCCTTATATTTCAATCTATAATAAACAAATACGTACTTCGGATGCTGTTGCGCTATATATATATATATATATATATATATATATATATATATATATATATATATATATATATATCTTAAAAAGAAGAGAGAAACCGCAAACGTTTTTGGTTGTAGCGTAGATTTTTTTTAAATTATTATGCTTTATTTTCCCTAACTTTGCAAAATTAGGGAAAATAAAGCATTGTTTTTTTTTTTTAATCCACACGACAACCAAAAAACGTTTGGTGTTTCTCTCTTCTTTTTAATATACTCACTTTTCTCTCGTTGGAACGACTATAACCTATTCCTTATATATATATATATATATATATATATATATATATATTATGCACTTCGACGGTTCTTCCTATATATATATATATATATATATATATATATATATATATATATATATATATATATATACAGACACTGGTGTCATCTGCGAGAGAAGACGGAATGTTTTATGTCTGAACGCCATCTTCAATTCGCTCGATGTTGACCTCAGTGATAACTTTTATATTTACGTTCGCTCTGTCCCTGATACTGAGCACTTTTACCAATAAACACAGTGTAAACCTATTTATTATTAATGTATGCCCGCGTGTGCGTCAGTCTTATTTAGTTAGTGTTATTTAGTAAAGGTCTCCTAATTGCATGGAAATATAATGATGAATCAATGCATTTATTTAAAATAATTATTTTTTGTCAACACTAGTTACCAATGTATTTATGCATCTTTATATGGGTAGTTTATTTTTTTTAAATTTCAATTGGCCTTTGTTTGACCTGTTCTAATGCATTTCAATAATTAAAATAAATGCATAAATAATTAATATTGTTTGTACCCAAACACTAATTAAATTCAAAATTATATCTACATTTGTTGATGAAAATTACAGAAAAATAAAGATGATATTTCTTTAGGGTTCAAGAACCTTATTTTTTCAAGGATTTCTAATCAAAGGGAGATAGTTAAGGTCCGTTAAAAAAAGTCATCACTAAAAATTTAAGCACGAATTTAATAAAAGTAATCAATATCTATCTCACTGTTAGTAATTAACTATTTTCTATATCCATTTATTTTTCAGAATTAGCTCTTCTTCCTGATTATATTTGCAAAATATTCAAATATTTAAAATAAAAATACAACTACGCGGATATTTACTATAGACGGTAGATTATCCGGAGTTGTCTCCCTTACACCATAAAATTACTTTTTTATCGTGTTGATATGAAACCGGCAATAACTTCTTCTTCGTCTTCTTTTTCGTCTCTTCCTCCTCCTACTTCTTCTTCCACGTGCCGTGTCCCTTCAGAATTTTGTCGATCATGGCTCTCCAGAATGTCCTGCTCTTTATAGCTCTTAGTAAATTAGTAATTTGTTGTGAATAATTTTAATGTACGCGCTCTTCGTTGTTTTCTTTTTTCTGCATTATTAAGCTCAGTGAGTTTTTTTTTAATGTACGGAATAATTAGAATATAAATGTTTCAATTTATATCTCCCTTTCTGCATTTACATACATATATGCGTCTATATCTGCATCCATCTATCACAGACTCTCGATATATATGTGTTCGTGTGTATGTCGTTGTGTGCGATAAGTGACTACAAACGTGATCACGAATTTACCTGTGAATGCCCGTGTGTTTATTCATTAGATATTAAACACGAATAAAGCTCAAAAAATGGGTAAAATAAATTTGGAAAAAATAATATTAGAAAATTAAAAATGAAATTTTAAAAAAATGTATGGCACATGAAAACTACTGGTCTACCAGAGGCAAATGGAGCAACTTGTCTCCGAATATGCCTATAAACAAGGGTCAAAGACTGCACCGTGTGGAACTGTTCATTAACAATGTATTGTATTTCAGGCAGGTGCACATGTTCAATTTGAGTCAACATCAGAACATTTAGAGATAGAATACATATAATAATCGTAAGTGCCTTACCTACTTCTAACGATATAGACGAAGTTTATACTACTACTTACTCTTACTCGTACTATTAGTACAACTAGTATTAGGTTGGTGCAAAAATAATGTCGTTTTCTCACATATGTTACTATGTGAGAAAACGACTTTATTTTGCACCAACCTAATACTATTACTACTATTTCGCCCAGCACCAGCACCACCAACACTACTACTACTACTACTAATAATAATAATAATAATAATAATCATAATAATAATAATAATTACTATGAACATCACCTAGACCCGTTTACGGAGATAGGACCTGTTACAATTTTATGGGACTACACAATACTCCCATACAGAACAATTAAAATTAACCGCCCAAACATTGTTATTAGAGACCGCAAACAAAGCAGTTGCCTCCTTATTGATATGGCAGTCCCTAGGGACTGCAATCTATCTTTGAAGATCTTCAAAAAGCTACAAAAACACAAGGACCTTGAAATCGAAATCTCAAAAGTTTGGCACATGGGAACATCAACAAATCCTGTTGTAGTTGGATCCCTCGAATTGGTTGGAAAAGATTCCAGTAGAATAATTGAAGGGATTCCGGGATGCCCATGCCTTAAAAAAATACAAAGAATTTCTCACAAATACACCCCACACCTTACGAAAGGTTTAGCCATGTAAATAATGTATGTTTGCGTTTATTTATTTATTTTGCTGGTCATGAAAAAGGAAAAAAAGAATTTTATCTGTGTGTAAAGTAGGTTTTTATTTTTTTATTTTATCTGATTACTTCTTTTTAATTCGTTAGTGGAAAATGTCATGATGCCACTTATAACCTTAGGTCTCTGGGCAGGACTCAGAACGAAATGTGCACACATCAGAAATCAAAGGAATTATAATAATAATAATAATAATAATAATAATAATAATAATAATAATAATAATATTTTATGGGACTTTACACACAGTGAGAACAATTAAAAACTATGTGCTTTCTTATTGACAATAATCTGTCTTAATATAATACAAACACTTGTATTCACTTCTGAAGGTCTTTATATATATAAAACGACTTTTTTGATTTGTTTTTTTTTGTTTTTTTTTTTTGCAAAAATAATGAGTGGAAAATGTCATGGCGCTATTCCTGACATTAGATATTAGGTTGGTGCAAGTAAATAATGACGTCTTTTGACGTTAAAAAATACGTAAAAAAACGTCATTATTTTGCACCAACCTAGTATTTGGCTTGCACTAGGAAGGAAATGTGTATACAACATAAATCAAATGAATATTATTATTATTATTATTATTATTATTATTATTATTATCATTATTATTATTAATAATAATAATAATAATAACAATAATAATAATGATAATAATAATGGGATTATCTATGATATTTATCTTAGATTTTTTTCCGTTTTTATTACAACAAAATCGGTGAAGAAATGTAATGAAGACATTTCTGACCTTTGTTCGTTTGTTTGGACATGAAAGTAAATGCGTAATCAACAGAAACCCAAGGAATTAATAATAATATTATGTTTGTGCAAAAATAATGTCGTTTTCTCACATATGTTACTATGTAAGAAAACGACATTATTTTTGCACCAACCTAATAATAATAATAATAACTGTAATGGTGATGCTGATGATAATAATAATAATAATAACCGTAATATATTTTAGATTAGTAACATTTTAATTTTAGAGACATGTTATTAAGTTATATTATTTGTTGATATACCTAATTATTAATTTTTGACACAAATCCTTATTTTAACCTGGTTCAGGACATTTATTAGACTCTTATTACCAACCAGACTACTCGTGACCCGTTGGGACACTGACCGTTCAGGTTATAAAACAGTGAAGTTGATTTCAAATTAAAAAAATGTTTTTGAAGAAATCTGAAATAAAAATACTGTATAAACACGTATTTTTTTTTAATCCTATTCATTTCAAATATTTTTTTTTAAATCAGATTAACTTAAAAATATCATTTTCAATATGCCAAAATTATTTTAAATCATATTCTCTTAAAGATATTTTTTTTAAAAGATGGCAAACATCTTTTTTAAAATATCTAACGGTTCAAAGAAAATGTTAATATTTAATATTTTTTTTTAAATATTTAACAGTTTAAGAAAGATAAAATATAATAACACGAACACAATCACAGAGAGATGGAAACAGGGACGTGATAAGCGAGAGTTGAAAAGAGAGGTGGAAAGAGAGACGTGGTAAGAGAAAGATGGAAATAGTGACTTGGTTAAAGAGAGGTGGAAAGAGAGGTTGAAAGAGATACGTGGTAAGAGAGAGGTGGAAAGAGAGACGTGGTAAGGTATAATTGAAAAAGAGGTGGAATGAGAGATATGTTAAGAGAGAGGTGGAAAGAGAGATGGAAACAGAGACGTGATGAGAGAGGTGGAAAGATAGATGGGGTAAGAGAGAGGTGGTAAGATAGATGGAAACAGAGATGTGGTAAGAGAGATGTAGAAAGGGAGCTGGATGAAAGAGGGTCGCAAATAGAGACGTGGTAAGAGACAGGTAGAAAGAAAGCTGGCAACAGAGACGTGGTAAGAGACAGGTGGAAAGTGAGGTGGAAAGAGAGAGATTAAAAGAGAGAGATTGAAAGGGAGTGGCGGAAAGAAATTTAAATTATGCGCGCGACGACTGACATACGCACGATGCACAGACTTTGAGTATTAGATAGATAGATAGATAGATAGATAGATAGATAGATAGATAGATAGATATGAAGAAGAAAGAGAACCAAAGAGGGATGCAATAGTAGTGATGGTAGTAGCATTAATGGTAATGATTATGGTGGTGGTGATTGAGGCGAACCAGTCCGAAGGTATGGGTAAATACAAATTATAATGTTGGAATAAATATATTATATTGCTAAACGGCACCGGCCGCCACGAGGTTCAACGTTGATCGCGATCCCCATTGAGAAATCAGTCATGGATCGAAAAGTCTGGATGTGGGACAAACTCTACCCAACGAGAACTAGAGGAAAACCACATTGAAGACAGTCCTCAAAGGGGCCCTCTATATTCATTAAAGAAAATCTCACAAAAAAGAACAGTAAATAACTGGTCTAGGGAAAATTATATTGAAGTAATTATAACATTTGACACCCCTAGGATAAATCCAACAATGAGAACAACGAACAAAGCGGCCTAAAATATCTGAGGAGAACCCCCCACCCTTAAACAGTGCAAACATTGATGACAACAAACTAAGCATTGTCAGGCGTGACATTAGCAGGGGGAAAAGAATACCTGACATAGGACTCTATAGCGTTCGAAAAACATCAAAAATATTAAACGTTAACATCGATGGGCCAACGAACCTGAGAAACAAATATAAACCAGATATATTAAACTCTCTGAGGTATACAAGGAAGATAATGACGAATATGAGAGAAAAACAGAAATGAGAAAAAATATCCAATATTAATGGGAGAATATAAAGGAAATGCCTTTCGAGGAAAGACCGACAATTCCAAAAGCAAGAAACAATCGTCAAGTTAAGACAAGTATCAACTTTGCTAACCAAGAAATTAGAAAAATAAGTGAAAAAATTGAAAGACCCATGAAGCTGACATAAATTAATCATCTGATATCAGCACCTTCGGCAACGATCACAGAAACAATCGGTTAAAATGTAAAAACACGATATAAACGTAAAAGAAAAATGCCAGTCATGAAAGATAAAGAAAAAAAAAACAAAATAAATAAACTACGAGAACAATTGTTATGTCTAAGCAAAGTAAACATAAAGCTCCAAAATGAGAGAAAGAAAAAGAATACAACTATATCGAAGCCTTGAAATAAGGAATAAGAGTGACGTAATAAAAGTTAAAGGCTGATGAAAGAACAAATCCAAGCGAAGGCATAGAGAATCAGGCGTTATGAAAAAAGAAAAAAAGATTATTCTGGAAAAACAAGTCCTTCCAAGAAAAATAAAATAGAAATAAATGTCGAGGAGGTCTGGTGGAATATGTAGGAAAACTGCAAAATTAAAAAAAAATACATGCATAAAGCAAAAACAGGAATACAAATATATGGACGGATATAAATATCACTGAAACACAAGCTGACAATCTAAAAGCCCCAAACTGGAAAGCACCAGGAATACGCCAAATAACCCATTTGGGGATAAAAACCCTATCTAGCACACACCAAACCCTCGCACGGGCTTGTAATGGTATAATCATAAACTCAGAAAAATGCAAGAAATGGCAAACGTGTGGAGTAATATACATACTACCAAAAACAGAAGACATAAAGAACCAGTATAATTATAGGCTCAGTACCTGCTCAGCAAAGACGTACAAGATTCTCACTTCTAGCATAATCGCGAGGAGATACGACTTCTATGATAAAAGCAATTTGTTCCCAGCAGAACTGAAGCAATGCAAAAGAGGAAGTTACAGATACAAAGACCAAATAATTATCAATAAAACAATATCGGACGGGTGAAAACAAGAAAAAGAAATTATCGGTAGCATGGATCGACTACAGAAAGGTGTTCGACAGTGTGTACTACACTCGAGGATAGAGAAGAGCCTAAAAATATAAAGAGAATTCTCCACAATGGTCAAAACCATAGTGGGGAGCATGAAAACCTACGGGACTACTGTAAATATGAATCATACGAACGGGTCATTAACATCGAGACCAATCAACAACAAAAGCGTTGATCTTCCGAGGAAATTTATTCTCACTACTAGTTGTCTGCCTTGCATTAGCATCACTCAGTTGCCTACTGAACAATAGTAGCTACGGACACAAGTCACAGAATGCCCAGACTGAATCAACTATTCTATACTGATGAACTTAAAATGTTTCCAAGGAGCGCAACCAAATGAAAAAACAACTCAAAATTGTCAAAACCTTTAGCGAAGACATTAGAATAAAGTTCGGAATTGTCAAATGTGACAAAGCCATCTTCTACAAAGTCGGTAAAATAACGAAGACGACAGGTTTAGACATTGGTATCAACAACAAGATTAAGAAACTAAACGAAAATGGTACATACAAATATGGAGGAAATTATGAAGGGGGCGGAAAATAACATTCAATTATAAAGAAAAAGTTCCGAAAAGAATATTAGTGAACATTGCCTTTGATACGAGAAATCGAACTTAATGGGGTCAATAAAATGAAAGCTAACAACACAGTAGCTCTGCCCGTAGAAACTTACGGCTTCGACGTTATTGAATAGAAGTTGAATGAAAATCCTTAAACAAATGAGGATGCACCACCTGAAATCAGATGTTGAATGGCTGAACGTACCAAAAGATTTAGGAAGACAAGACAAAAAGTACAACAATTATATTGGAAGAATACCTCACAAAAATCAATGACCATTTCTTGCAAATTTTAAAACATCAAATCAACTCCATCATCAAAGAAGCTGCACTCTTCAAGAAAAAAAGCTTGATATACCTGAAGTCCTACCAACAAAATAAACGAAGGGAATTACGTCAAATGAGTAAAAGAGAAAGAAACCCAACTTGGCCAAATGAAATTACAAAAAAAAAAAAAAAAAAAAAAGAATGCGAGGACAAGATGTTGCATGGAAAATAATTAAAAAGAACGAAAGAAGCAAATGTGGACTAACAGTAAACACACCAGTGGCTGAGGAGCCCGGGGTTGAAATTTGAATGAGAAAGATTACTTATTTCAGCTCGGGTCCAAAACCTCGCAAACAAATCCTATCAGTCAGGGATAGAAATACTCCGAAATCGACAATATTATCTCAGAATATCCAGAACTAACAACAAATGAATATGTCCACAGACATAATAAGGTTGCAAAATATGTTCTCTAGCAGATATGCAAGGAGCAAAAAATCGAAACTACTGAGAGATGATATGACCATCAACCAGATACAGTCACTGAAAATGATGGTGTTACTATTTTCTGAGACAAACCAATTAAAAAAGGAAGAGAAATAAAAGACATCGGGCGTGATATTATCATAAAAGACAAGAAATTCACGCTGTGTATGCTTATTGACATAGCAGGGGCATTTGAGAGAAACACCTCCATGAAAATGATCGAGAAATTATCCAGCTACATTAACCTGGAGATCTCGATTAACAGAATGCGGGGATTGAATGAGACTATACCAATATTAATCTTAGCTCTGGGTCGCGTGAGAAAAGGTATGGACAATTATACTAATATTATCCCAGGAAATATCAACTTATACAAATGCCCATAATATCGTCCTAATAGTAAATATCCCATATACTAAGTGATATCAATTTTATGACAATTGTCCTCTATGGCCTAAGAATCAAAGTTTGGACCTTGTTATACAGGATACAAATCAGGAGACAAATATCCACAAATAATGATATGTAAACCAAGAACGTTTACATGGAAATTGGAAAAGCAGTTTTGGGGAGAATATTTTGAGCAACCGAAAGGAATATAATGCCAATGCAGAGCAGATGGAACGAGGAAAAGAATGAAATAAGGATAAAATAATGCGAGATTCGGAAAATATAACCAATACTAATGTTAATCAATCTGTAACGAAATGGAAATCCTAGGAAATGAGTTTTTCGATTCTATCATCTGTGAAAACCTTTACACATTTTAGCAAAGATAAATAATAATACGAATGGAATAGATCACGGAAGGTATTATATATCTTCTATCGGGGGAAATAGATGATCCGAAAGATTATTGTCCAATAACATGTCTGTCCTCCACATTTAAATTGATAACGTCTCTCTTGACGAAATGTGCTTAAAATTTTCTCGATGAAAGCAATATTTTTCCACTGGAAGGAAATAGGTGTCTGCGAGATTTATATGGTCACAAAGATCACCAACTGATAAACAAGATGAAGCTAGCAAATTGTAGGAAAAAAAGATAGAAAGCTCCGCATGGCAGGGATAGATTACCGTAAAGCCTTTGATAGTGTGTCATACTCTTGGATCCTTAGGACTTTGGAAATGTACTAAGTCTTTTCAGTGATAATAAATTTCCTTAGACATAGCATGGAACCGTGGAATTCACATTATATCTAAGTCGCAGTAACGGTTCGAACACATTCAATCGCCAGAACACAGCGTCAGGATATGGAACACCACTTTATACGTAAATCACACCAGCGGAAATACTATCACCGACCTACTGAATATGCGAAGAGGATTCTTTGAAGGAGAATCCCACTCACCCCGTCTCTATTGTCCATTTTAAATCCCCCTTGAACTAAACAATAATATATATGGGTACTCAATAAACAAGAAAGTATTAACTCACCTACTCTACATGGATGATATCAATCTCTTTGCCAATAACGACAATAAGCTGAAGGGTGTTAGTCGCAAAATAGTTATTGATTTCGAATTAGATAAATGTGCAAAAGTAACATTCAAGAAAGGAAGAATTACAGAAATACACTCAATAGATTTAGATTTTGTCACACTGATAAGGGAACAGGAACAAGAAGCCTATAGATACGTAGCAATTAGCGAAGGGGGTGGAATACAGCATATCCCAATGAAGGAGAAAGTAAGAAAGGATGAATATAGGTGTGTGCATCTGGTGTTGAATACCGAGCCGATTCCACAGAATACCTGCAATAAACACCTTGTCTCTACGTGTGGCAAAGTACAGTTTCCATTATCCTTAATTGGATCACAGCTGACATTAAGCGAATGGACGCCAAAACGAGAAATCCGAATACTAACATTAATCGTCTGCATGTGCCCCGATCGAAAGGTGGCCGCGTATTAGTTCAACTAGAAATGTCTGAAAAATTTCAACAATTGGCGTTTACAGATACCTGGAAACTGCAGATGTCTCGCTGATGATCTGTGACAAAGAACAGAAAAATTAAGAAACTGTATTCAATAATAAAGGAAAACTACAAGTTCAAAATAGAATCTCAAGTGAGTAAAGAAATGTATTAAAAAAATTATACATCTATTGCAAAGGAAGCAACTGCCAAGTCAATGGACAAAGAACAGAAATGGTTTCAAGATAAAACTCTATATGGTCAAAAGTCAGCACGTACCAATGAAGTTGATATAGACAAAACCTGTACCCATCAGAGATTAAGTAGCGTAGGGTTTAAAATCTTACCCAGAAGGTTTAACCTTGCTGCATATGAAAAATGGTCGCTAATTAGCAATCACCATACACACATACTGGAAAATTATCTTAGCCAAAAATGCAGTTTCTATCATAAGTATCCAGAAACAATTGACAATCTTGTATCAGGTAGCAAGGTATAGGAACTTACTGAATATAAATCTTGGCATAACACAGTGGACCAATATCTACATTGGAAAATCTGCAACTTTTACTGAAATGAAACTGCAAGAAATTTGGTAGGAACAACACGAGACCCAGAAAAGAATATGTAAACATTTTATGGGACTTTACAATACACAGACAGAACATTCAAAGCTAATCACGTAGACATGGGGATTAGAAACCGGTAAGAGAAAATCTTCTTAATAATATAGCAGTCCCTGCAGATTGTAATGTATCTTCGAAGTTCTTAAAAAAAACTGTCAAAATACAAGGATATTGGAATCGAAATCTCAGAAATATGGCACATGAGAACATCAACAATTCCACTTGTAGCTTGTGCTCCCATATTAGAAAATGTTCCGCTAGACGCATTGAAGGGGTTTCTAGTAGTCCAAGCCTTAAACAAATGCAAAAACTTGTAATCACTAGTACCGCCCACACCTCATGAAAGGCTTTATATATATATATATATATATATATATATATATATATATATATATATATATATATTACATTGGTAAGATATAGCTAAAATATGCGATAGGTAAATTGTCGCCATTCTACATTACTAATTTGGCGCATGCGCGGTGTTTTATTATTATTTTGTCGTGTGCATTGTATAGTAGGGTCATTTGGGCACCACCAATCAAACATACCAAATATGGAGAAGTATGGTGGGAAATGATATAAGACATAACCTCAATCCAAACATGTTTGCCAGTGTCCGTAGGGATATCATGCGAAACAAACAGACTCTCAAAGGCAGAAATAGATAAGATAAAATTAGATATAAGACAAAATACAACAGCTCTAGCAGCGACTCGGAAGCTTGGGGTCAAAACAATAAATAAAATTAACAGACACAGAGAACCAGCTTGGAAAACCAAACTGATACGAGAAATAAAACAAATCAGATGTGAGATTTCTATATTAGATGAGCTCACCAGAAACCCTAATATTTCCACACGTAAATCCAAAAAGATCAAGCGGAAATATAGCATTAATTCCCTAATTGAAATTCCATCAATTAAGAAAATGCTGAAACAGAAACTTCAGCTAAAGGCACAGAGAACAAGACGAAAAACGTTGTAGGTTCTATCGCCAAAATAAAATATTCCGAACAGATCTTAAGAAATTTTACAGGGAAATTGGAAAAACACCTATACATGCCGAAACGCCACCATCGATTGATAATGTACAGACATTTTAGGAAAATATTTGGAGCAGCCCAAAGGAATATAACCCAAATGCAGAATGGATACGGCGTGAGGAAGAACGACTGCTGGATACACCTCTGCCAGAATGGGAAAATATATCCACAGATGATGTTAGGCAAGCTCTAACGTAATCCCAAAAATGGAAATCCCCAGGAAATGACAAGTTGCCCAATTTCTGGCTGTATCATCTCTCATCTACCCATGAAATTCTTGCAAAAACATTATCAACGCTTGTAAATAATCCCAATAAAATCCCGGAATGGGTTACTGAAGGTATTACATACCTCATACCAAAAACAACTGAAACAGACGACCCGAAAAATTATAGACCGATAACATGTCTTTCCACAACGTATAAGTTGATCACGTCTGTACTGACGAACCGTACTTATTCCTTCTTCGAAATAAACAGCATTCTCCCGCTGGAACTGAAGGGATGCAGAAGCGGTTCATATGGCTGCAAAGATCAACATCTGATAAATAAAATGATCCTGGAAAATTGTAGGAGACGACGCAGAAATCTCAGTGCAGCGTGGATTGATTATCGTAAAGCCTTTGATAGTGTTCCACATTCTTGGATCCTTAAGACTTTGGAAATGTACAAAGTCTCCCCTGTGGTATTAAATGTCCTTAAGCACAGCATGGGAATGTGGAACCCCAAACTATACCGTAGTCACACGGGGGGCACTGCCATATCTAACCGTCTGAATATCCGACGTAGAATCTTTCAAGGAGACTCTCTGTCACCCCTTCTGTTTTGTTTATCCTTAATCCCTCTTACACATGAACTGAAGAACAGTAGCTATGGTTACAAAATATATAAGAAAATATTCAATCACCTATTCTACATGGATGATCTCAAACTCTTTGCCAAAGACGACAATGAGTTGATAGGCCTCCTCAATATTGTATAATACTTCAGTGACGACATAGGTTTGGACTTCGGATTAGATAGATGTGCAAAAGTAACATTCAAGAAAGGTAGAATTACAGAAACACCCTTAATAGATTTAGATTTTGTCACAAAGATTAGGGAATTGGAGCATGATGAAGCTTATAAGTACCTAGGAATTAGCGAAGGAGATGGCATACAACACCCCCAAATGAAGGAAAAAATAAGAAAAGAGTACTACAGGCGTGTACGTCTAGTACTAAATACTGAACTAAACTCAAAAAATAGAATATCAGCTATAAACACATTGGCTGTCCCAGTGGTGCAATACAGCTTTAATGTCCTTAACTGGACCATAGCTGAAATTAAGCGAATGGACGGCAAAACGAGAAAGCTTCTCACTTCCTATCGCATGCATCATCCCAAAGCTGATTTTGATCGTCTGTATGTGCCCAGATTAGAAGGAGGCAGAGGATTAGTTCAACTAGAACTGTCCTACAAATCTACAACAATTGGCCTCCAAAGATACTTGGAAACTACAGAAAACTGGATGATGGTATGCGTCAAGGAACATGAAAGTAGTAACCGTCTTTACTCCGTAATGAAAGAAGCCAACAAATTCAAAATGGAGTTTCAAATGGGCGTAGAGATGCAACCACAGCACAATAAACCAGCTGAAACTGCAAAATACTTAAAAAAGACAGCAAAGATGAATGCAACCGACCAGATACAGAAGCGATGGCAAGATAAACCACTTCATGGCCAATACTCTGACCGTACCAAACAAGCTGATGTAGACAAAACCCGTACCCTTCAGTGGCTACGCAGTGCAGGGTTGAAAGCGGAAACTGAAGGTTTTATCCTTGATGCACAGGACCAATGCTTGCTAACTAGGAATTATCAAGCACCTATACTAAAATATTGTGTCAGCCCAAAGTTCAGATTCTGTGATAAATATCCAGAAACGATTGATCATCTTGTATCAGGTTGCACGATGTTGGCACCCACTGAATATAAAACCCGACATGACAGAGTGGGCCAATATCTGCACTGGAAAATCTGCAACTTCTACGGGAAGGAAACTGAAAGAAAATGGTATGAACACCACCCAGACCCGGTTAAGGAGATAGAACCTGTTACAATTCTATGGGACTACACAATACACACTGACAGAACAATCAAGGCCAACCGTCCACATATTGTTATTAAAGACCACAAACAAAAACGGTGCCTCCTTATTGATATGGCAGTCCCTGCTGAGATGCAATGTGTCTTTGAAGATATTTAAAAAGCTGTCAAAATACAAGGACCTTGAATTAGAAATCTCGAAAATGTGGCATATGGGAACATCGACAATCCCTGTTGTAGTTGCCCTAGGACTGGTTGGCAAAGATTGCAGTAGACTAATTGAAGGGATTCCTGGAAGTCCATGCCTCAAGGAGATACGAAAAATTGTTCTGACAAGTACAGCCCTCACTTTACGAAGGTCTTTATCTATGTAATTTCTTCTTTTTTTTTTTTTTTTGTCAGTGGAAAGTTTCATGATGCCTTTTCTAACCTTAGGTCCCTGGGCGGAAATCAAAGAAAATAAAAAATAATAATAATAATAATAAATATGTTTGACAATGTCCGGACATCATACGAAATAACGATTTTCCAATACAGACATTGGTAAGAAAATAACTAAAATATGCGATAGGTAAATTGTCGCCATTTGACATTTCTAATTTGGCGCATGCGCGTTTTTTTATTATTATTTTGTCGTGTGCATTGTATAGTAGGGTCAGTTGGGCACCGCCTGGATAAAATGATAAGTGCGCCATGCAATTCACACCACCACATATTTGGAAACGACTGCTGTACTGTTTGGAATAGCACCAGAATCTCTTATACGAATATTACAGTGTTTGGGTATCAATCTGAGGAAAGTGCAGAGGATTCAGAAAGAGTTGGATGAGTCTAATTGTTATTACGAATGCATTTGCTGTGATTACTAGTGATGGCGATGTTGTGCTTCCATTCATCTTCCTACTGGGTCTCAGCCTCAACTGGGAGTCCGACATCAATGACTTGGAGGGAGTGCGGTCCTGAGTCAAAGGGGTGGCTTCTGGAAGACACTATCTGGCAACGGGACTCTGCACCATACCACACAAGCAAGAATACCTAGTCATCGCTGTCAGCGACCACATATCACCTTACATCTTGAAACCTAACTCTCAATACTGCAATCCCCTTAATTATTATGTGTAGGGAGCAGTTCCTTAATTTAGACGCCAATTTATTCATTGCAATTTATGAATGTGAGACAAAGTAAAATCATTCATAATCCAAAAAATTGAGGCAAGCTTGGAAATAGATAATATGACAGAGAATGAGATAAAAACGAAACTAAATGCGATAGGAAATAATGATCTCTCAAGAAATAAAATGGAAGAATCTAGCTTCGAAATAAACAATTGCACTGATATCGATTTTTTTTTATCTGATATAGGTGAACCAAACAACATTAAAGCAGATTTCCTTGCAAAAACAGAGTTTAAATTTTCTACTTTTATGTGTCGTGTGCCTTCAGAACGACAGTGATCATGACTCTCTACATTTTCCTTTATCCCTTGGAGCTTTTAATATATTTTTTTTTATTTCCTGTCCTGCCATCGATTTGCTCAAATACATCAAATATATCACGCGCTGCTTTTCTCTGGCCCTTTTTCACTTTATCTTTCCTGTGAGTATCAGATTTTCGAAGCCCTCTTTCCTCATTACATTCACCATAAATTTCAACTGATACTTCGTGATGTTAAGTATGAGTTTCCCTTTGTTTACATTCTCTCCAAACATCGTTGTTGCTCACATGTACCATTTATTTTATCCTCCGCATTTTCCTGTATAACCACACTTGTATTGCGTCACGTCTTTTATTCGTCTTTGAACAGATTGTCCAGCATTCGCTACCATACAGGAGGACAGATATCATGTAACATTTCAGTGCTTTTTTATCTGTTTACAACGAAATTCCCGTCTCTTAATACTCTGTTTAGCTTTTGGATTGCATCTTTGGCCATCACAACACGTCTTCACATTCTGTCCTCTGTTAGAACGCTTCACGGGTATTTACATTTCTGTACCTGCTTTTAGTATCTCCGACCTGTAATTGAATTTTGTGCTCAGCCGTTTGCAGATAACTATGTATTCTGTTTTCTTGTATTTTATGTTTACTCTTTTCTTCTCGCTTTACTTTGTTACTTTCTGTCGGGGTGTTTTCTCTGTCTGCTATCAGCACTGTCATCTGCATAGCTTATAAGATGGTGGACGCCAATGATGAATCCTGGTAGGACGTGTAATTCTGTCAGAATTGTCTCGCTGTATAGATTGAATAATTCCAATGAGAAGATACGTCTTTATCTTACACCCCTTTCTGTATATTCGCTCTACTCATTCTTTTTATCAGTATGCAGACGGCTTGCTGCCAGTAGAGGTTTTTTATTATTCTAATATCTTACCCAAATATGTAAAGGTGGCCGAGTAGCTTTAACAGATTTTTCTGGGGTACTTCATCGAACAACTTTGTTTAGTCTGTAAAATACAGGTACATTTCTTCTGCATTTTTATTGCTCTTTCTGAAAACATTCTGAGCATGAATATTGCGTACTTTGCTCCGACAACATTGCGGAATTCGCAATGTTTTTGTCCTATCTCTGGCATAATTCTGCTGAGTGCTCTATTCGTCAGAATTCGACTCATGAGTTTTTTTTGTTTTTTTCATGTAGCTCATTAGGCTGATTGTTCGGTGGAATTCACATTAGTTTGCGCCTGGTTTTTATAGGCAATGTTATGAAAATAAATAATGTTAGGTCTTCCGGTATGAGACCACTGTTGTAGATTTTTATTTATTATTTCTGTGAACTTGTCCATGCCGAAATCGTCTGAAGCTGTCAGCATCTCTGTTACAATTCTCTCTGGTCTTGCGGCTTTGTTTCTTTTAAATCTGGCTTGCGCAGCTTCAAGTTTGGTTTTTAATATTTCCGTTACATCACTATTTCTGTGTATTGCCGATTTTTCCCTTCGTCGAGGAAGACGTCTCTGACATATCCGTTCCATCTCTGACGTGTTTTTGTTCGTGTAATATCAGCGTTACGTCCTTGATTTTATGCAATTTCTTGGTGGACATGTCTTTGGCCCTGTTAGTTTTCTTATTTTTCATTCATATTTCCTTTTATCTGTGGTACACATTCTTTCAATTCTTGCATAGTTTTCGTTGAGTCACTCATCTTTAGCCTGTCTAATTTTGTTCCTTATTTCTTTCTGTAGGTTTCTGTATTCTTCTACATTTCTTTTCATTGTTTTCTGTCTACCGTGCATCGAGACATTTTTGCGATCTCTTCGTTTTTTTCTTCGTTCATTTTCCCTTGGAACGATGTCATTTGCTGATGTCACTAAAGCTTCTCTTACTGTGTCTCATTTAGAGTTTCCATTTTGTCCCTACTATCTTCTTTTCCCACTGTCCATATATTTTTTCTCCAGGTGTGGGTCATTCAGGACATTGTTGCATTGCAATTTGGATGCTGCATTAAGTTCCTTCAGTTTCCGTAGTTCCATTATTGATTTACATGTAACAGTGAGTTGATCGCAACTGTACCTGGATAGATTTTGCAGTGAACATCTATATTCTTGAATCTCTTGTTGATAGTTATATAATCAATATGGTTTTTAGTTTCTCAGTCTGGGATTCAATATGCCTATAATCGTCTTGGATATTCTTAAAAGCAGGTTTTGTCGATTACATCGTCATTTGCCGTGCACCATTGGACCCATTTTCTCCGCGTTCTTTTGCGAGTTACTAGTCCGAATTTGCCAGATATTTCACCATCTTTCTTCTTGCCTACTTTGGCATTCATGTCTCCCGTGATAATTATAATTTCTTGAAATTAACACTGAGCCTTTGCGTTGTCTATCATAGAGTAGAAAGAATCATTCTTTTTTTAGGACTTTGAGCTTTCGATGCACACAATATTACAATAGATATGTTGAAAGGCTTTCTTTTGTCTTTTCTACAATAATTCTCTCAGATAACTGAGAGTAACCCAGAATTCATTTCCTTATGCCTTGAGCTATTGTCAGTCCAACTTCGTATCCATTTTTCTCTCCGCCTGCATATATAATCCTGTGGTTGTCACTGAAAATAAATCACCGTTGATAGGCTAACTCTTTCCAGATACTCCTAATATATTGACATTTAACCTAGTCATCTCCTGTTTTACCTTTTCCAACTGGCCACAGTTGTTTAACATTCTAGCGTTACATGCGCTGAGAGTTATTAATTGACTGAAGTCACTGAATGACGTTCAGGTGACACTTGTCGCTACTTTCCGAGCGAGTGTTTAGTTCCGAGGAATTCTATCCCCTTTACCTCGCTTTAAATAGAAGCGAAAAGCCAGGTTTTCAAATAATCAGCAAAGTAACTCGCACTCAAATTTCAGAAAGAGACAGGCTTCCAAAAATCATTTGCAAAGTTCAATAAATATATTGTACAAACATATATCACGCTGTACGAAAAAAACAAAAAACAAAAAACAAAACAAATGGACAACAAAAAAGAACTAAATAACAGAGAAGTAAATAATTTCATATATGCAACAGCATTGGCTCCCATTGCAAAAAATAATGCCAAGGCAAATAAAAGATTAATCAGCAAAAGAAATATGTCGACTTCGGAGGTAATATTAAAGGAAGAACTCGTAGAAATGAAATATCAAGACAAATAAGAAATTAAACATTATCCAATAGAGTCCAATAGAAAGGCAAGATTAAAGCGAGAAATTGAGGAAATCAGATATTAGATATCGATGCTAAATGATTTCAAGAAATTCAAAAGTTCAACAAGGAAAAACAAGAAGAACAAGTGTACATATAAAATTAAAACATGAAATGAAATCAATCAATCAATCAATCAATCAAATATTTAAACAGACAATTAATGGCACATATAACAAGACGATATGAAACACCTTGTAGATTCTTTCGGCAAAATGAGATATTCCAAACGGATTTGAAGGTTTACTGCAAGACTGGTAAAGCTTTTATAGAATTAAAAAAAACACAATCTATTGAAGAACAACAAAAATTTGCGATGGAGCAAGCAAAGTTAATATAATCCAAATGCGGAATGGAAAAAACGAGAACAATAAAGGATGTAGGATATAATGTTGCAAGAATAGGAAAATATAATAAGAATAATGTTATGTAAACCAGGAAATGACAAGGTATCCAAATGCTGTCTCTATCATCCATAAAACTCTGACACAATCTTTATGAATGCTAATTAATAACCACAGGGGAATTCAAGAAATGATCACTGAAGATATTGCATATCTCCTCCAAAAACGAATGAAACAGATGATATAAAAATGTATTGGCTTGTCTGTCCACTATATAGAAACTGATCACGTCTGTCCTGGCAAACAGTACATGTTCCTTCCTTGATTAAAAGAATAAATAAATGTCGAAGGGGTTCATATTGTTTCAAAAATCAAATAATAATAAAATTATTGTGGCAAATTGCAGGAAAAAGGTAGAAATCTCAGCTCAACTTGGATAGATGGCCGTAAAGCCTCTGATAATGTGTCTCGCACATGTGTCACACTCGTGGATGATCTCAAACTCTTTGCCAAAGATAACAATGTGTTGAAGGGTCTCCTCAATACGGAAAAAATGTTTCAGTGATGACATAGGTATGAATTTCCGCTTAGATAAATGTGCAAAAGTAATATTCAAGAAAGGGAGAATTACAGGAACACACGCAATAGATCTACATTTTTTTCACAGAGATTAGACGATTGGAAGAAGAAGACGGATATCAATAGCTAGGATTCAGCTAAGGAGATACCGTAATGAAGGAGAAAATGAGAAAGGAATACTACAGAAGTGTACGCCTGGTTTTAAATACCGAGATAAATTCTCAAAACAGAATATCAGGAATTATTTTGTCTGTCTCTCTCTGAAAATACAGTTTCAACATCTTTAATTAGACTGTAGCCGTTTTTAAGCAAATAGATGCCAAAATGAGAAATCTTCTTACTTGCCACCGAATACATCAATCTATGCTTGATGTTGATCGACTGTATGTATCCAGATCCGAAGGAGACAGAGGATTAATTCAACTAGAACTGTCTTACAAAACCACAACAACTGTTGTTCAAAGGCACCTGGAAACTACACGTGACAAGATGATGATTTGCGTCAAAGAAGATGAAAGAAATAAGAAACTATATTCAATAATAAATGAAATCAATAAACTGAAATGGGGATTTTTCAGTAGTTGATGAAGTGCAAATAAATATATCTACTGCAGTGGCAAAGAAACTAAAAAAGAAAGCAACAAGCAAATGCAGTTTACCAAATGCAGAAACGATGACAAGATAAGTCACTTCATGTCAAAGCTTTACCTGTATCAAATAAGCTGAAGTAGGCAAAACATTGTAACTATCAGTGTTTTCCTAGTACACGGTAAAAGCTGGAACCGAGGATTTTATTGTTGCAGTAAAGGACAAAATGCTTGTTAACAAGAAATTACCAATCACATATACTGAAAAATTGTGTTAGCTCGAAATGTAGATTCTGTGATAAATATGCAAAAATAATTGACCATCTTGTATCAGGTTACACAGTGTTAGCATCCATGGAATATAAAACTAGGGAGGATAGAGTGTGTCAATATCTGCACTGCAAAATATGCAACTTCTACGGGATGGAAACTGAAAGAAATTGGTAGGAACACCAGCCAGACCCGTTTACCGAGATAGGACCTGTTACACTTCTATGGGATTGCACAATACATACTGACAGAACAATCAAAGCTAACCGCCCAGACATTGTTATTAGAGACCGCAAAAAAAAAAAGTGTCCCTTTATTGATGTGGCAGTCTCTGCAGATTGCAATGTATCTTTGAAGATCTTCGAAATCTCAAAAATGTGGCACATGAGAACATCCAAAATCCCTGTTGTACTTGGAGCCCTCGGATTGGTAGAAAAATATACCAGTAGACTAATTGAAGGGATTCCTGGAAGCCCATGCCTTAAAGAAAGACAAAAGAATTGTTGTCACGGTTACAGCCCACACCTTACGAAGTGCTTTATCTATATAGAATATTTTTTACTTGGTCAATGGAAAATATCATGATGCCATTTCTATAACCTTAGGTCTCTGGGCGGCACCCGGAACGAAATGTGTACACATCAGAAATCAAAAGAAATAAATATGTAAATTATGGTTCCTGGTGTTAGATGATTAGAGTTGTTAATATCTGTGACATCGTCCCCTGGTCGCAGCGCCAACCGTGTCGTTCTATCCCAGTCTACCACGGCACCAACTGTGACGTCCTACTTTGATTCCCAGTCTGCCTACCCACGTTG
This sequence comes from Acanthosepion lycidas, assembly GCA_963932145.1. Classification (NCBI taxonomy): domain Eukaryota; kingdom Metazoa; phylum Mollusca; class Cephalopoda; order Sepiida; family Sepiidae; genus Acanthosepion; species Acanthosepion lycidas. The sequence continues at coordinate 8,047,022 of OZ010582.1, forward strand.
TGAATTGATCTAGGCAGAGGAAATCAATCAGTCGTCGGGGCCGTACTGCAAACCGAGTCCAACGGGGGTGATACCACACAAATATGCATAAAAGGCAATAAAATGAAAACTCAAAAGTTCAAAGTATCAAAGAAAAAGGTAACAAACTTTATGTCTAGTTGTTCGATACATAGGACTGCATCTATCCCCCGACCCGTTCTATGGATTGTGACACGTCGTTTTCCGCTAGGCAAGTTTTAACACTTCAAGTTGTCTGCTCTCTAAGAAATTGGTGTTTCGGTGGGTCTTTGGACGAAAGTCAAAAGAAAAACTTATTTCGGTGATCTGGATCTAAGTCGCTCTTCAAAATAATTGTTCTTGGTTTGAAGAGATGGGTCCGGAAAATGTGCGTGAATCTTGGTCAGCTATCTGCGAGGCTTGCCTCAACCGGAGACTGAAGCTGGGAACTGCTGGGACTCGACTCATTTCTGCTCGTTGTGGCTTCGTTTATATGGTCGCCGACCAAAACCGGGGTGAGTTTGTCGGCGCCGGGGGGTTCCTCGATAATTCTAAATACATATCCACCTCTCTGGTTAGGAATTTCCACATTTATCCAATTTTTTGGGAACCTTTCCTCACTCCCACCTTCTCATCATACTTCAGAGGGGCGTGAACTGCCCTCCCCACATCTTCGTGGCAACCTCTCTTACTCATCCTCCAGATGGGCGGCAACAGCCTCCCTCGCGCATCACGTGATCACCACTCGACCAATGATGTCTTAGTCGGGCGTGGACGAATCTGCGGCTTTGTTTCAGGAAGAAAAAAAAATATCTTGCTTAAAAAAAAATTATCTCTTTTCTTTCCCTTTTCTTCCCCTTAATGGTTTATCATTTCTCCAGCCGCGAACGGGACAATATGACAATGGCGGTCTTAACTCTTGTTCTACACGTAGTTTACGTCAGGTATTTTATCAGAATGTGTGCTCTTCTTGACACGGTCTCAAAAAAAACATCTCCAAAGTTACAGTCAGTCTGTCGCCTCGAAGAAAGAAAGAAAACACATTCATTTCCTTCGGTACAAATTCCTGATAACAAAATTTTATTATCGCAGGCCAAGAAGGTTCCGTCGGACGCTCGTGGGTGTTTTTTTAATTTTTCATATCTGTCCAAGTCCTTTTAGTTGTCTGTTTTTCGTCACTTAACGAAATAACATTTTCATTTGATTTTTTTTTTTTTTTGGCCAGCCGGTGTGTAGTTGATAATAAGATGTCTTCCCGTACCAATAGTTTGTTTTCATATCCTTAGATAACACAGCCGATGCCAAAACATATCTGATTCTTTCCTTCTTTCCCTTTCTTTTTACTCAGAATTTCCCTGTCATTGTAATGACATTCTTTCGCCATTTGTTACTTATCAAAATATCCTTTTATCCATTGTCTCTTAGCTGTGTGTGTGTTCTTGCTTATCACTCACGACTCGGTTCTTAGCCTCTCCTTTTCTTCTTTTCTTTCTTTTCCCTTTCTGCCTCGTTAAATGGTGCCACATATGTACATATTGTCAATCTGAATTATGATAGGTTACAATAAATACTTCGTTCAACATAAAGATTTACTTGTCATATGTACGACCTTAACTAGCACTGTGTCACTCTGTGCTTGAGCAGAGGTTGTGTGTAGGGTGGGGGCATCATTTTTATGTTTCCAATGTCATTTGTCTACTTTTATTACTTGAAGTATGAGGAAGCTAAGATTAATTCTTAATCACAATTAGATACTTGGGAACGCTCTCAATCACAATCCGTCTGAAAGAACTTGTTTACCTGACTAAGGTGTTTCTAAAAGATCACTCCTACAAGGTTATGTATACTTTTATCTAAACATTTCATTTGGCTGTGCTGCATGTGATTGGTATACATCTATTGGACCAGTTGTCATGTTGGATACGTTGGGTTACATATATTTGTTCCTCACTGTATCTTTACTGGCCTGCTGATCTATTGCTAACAACAACAACAACGAATTAATAATAATAACATTCTATGAGACAACCATTAACTTAGCAGTACCATAGACATGTACCTTTATAAAACTGGTCTCAATCTGATTTGGTACAGCAGCATCATTTGTTATATTTGAGCGAATTTTAAATAATAACATTATTTATATTAATAATAAAACGTAGCAAAATCATAGAAATTTATTCCGGTGATAATCATTTTGTGATGAAGTAAATGTATCTGTTTATTTCTGTAGAGAAAATAAAATCGATATGACTGATTAGGTAAATGGAGAATTTTAGAAACGATTAAGATTTTCCCATGTCCACCCACAATACGTGCAAAGATATGGTGTTTTTTAAAATTCATTCGGCTTCATTCAACCTGTGTGAAATAGGCTATCAACGTATTATAAACAAGGTCTATCATTTTTGTGGCTGTCAATGTTTTAGAATAGATTAGTTGGAAAATATCGAAACATTTTCAGAGTTGTGACGTCGTTGTTGGTGGTGTGTGGATAACGGTACGAAATTGCGAATCAAAGAGCCGAATACCAATTCCAGTCAGGTTTGTCATACTATCTTACACGTAAATAACCATGGGAAAAATATGAATCTGTGAAGACACAAACCTAATCAAAGAGGAAGTTATCGCTTCAGAATAAAGAAAAAAAAAACGAGAATGACAAATACATATTCGTACGTCAGTAGGCTCATACAGAATTTCCGTTTCTTTCAAATTCAAAAATAAGAAATTTGGTTCCCATATTTCAGCTCGTCAGATAACTGCCCGCCTAAAATATTGGATAGCCGTAAGGCCCAGCTCTCGTTTCAACAAATTTTATATAACGGAAAGCAGAATTAGTTTCACGGTCCTTGTTTCAACCACTACCTCGTTGGTCATTTCTTTCATACATTTACAAGTACCTAACACATGTGACTTCTTTTTCACCTGATAGAAACATTCTTTTCTTATATACACATAATTACAAAAGTATTATACACTACTTTTCTTTCGCATAAACCTTCAATACAAAAAAAGTAACAAAACACATATAAATTAATTTGATATTTTCTTGCTAACTCATTTATATACATTTTTTAAAACGAGCAATTTGACTCACTCATCAAATACTGAAATTGTAAATTGTTGTTATATAAAGTCACTATTATTGAAATTTTTTCCGTTCACTTTGTTCTGTCAAATCTATTGTGGAATTATCTCAGCAGTTCCGCAACAAATCCACTTCTCCTCTATGATTTAATGATAAAAGTCTTATTAATTAGTAGGACTTGTATCAGTAAATAATTATTATCTTAAAATAAGAAAAAAGTTCTTAGCATCGAAAAATATTTTCTCGCTTTAAAATAAACCTCAAGTGGTTGATAAGCCATAAAAAACAAACCAACCAATCAATCCCATTATATTAATCTACATTGAACAACCGCTGATGCAAAATATATCATCATATTAAATTGCTGTGTGTTTTCTTTTCTATTTAATTTACGAGAGATTGGTTTAAAATTGATATTTACAACCTAAATGTGATTGTTTGATTTTATCTAATGTCATATCAACCGGTAATTTACAACTGAAATAATTTAAATACAATCTGATAGATTTAACCAATTATATTGTGAATGCAATTGTATGTCTTCAGCTACAGACAAAATATTAAATCAAAATGCTTTAAAAATATATTTTTGGTCATTTTTTATATCAAAATGTATTGCTAGTATTGTTAATATAATGTATTTTTATAACTTCATAACGTTTAGATAAATCTGAATTTATTGCACTATAAACCTATGCTTGTCATGCAACCTGTATGGAACTCAATACAATAAGGACCTGCAGTAGCAACTTGTCAAGCTCAAATTTACTCAATAATTTGTATAATCATGATAGAGATACAAAACTGAATAATGTATTAAACAATGAATATAATATACGAAATATCTTCTGAATAGAAGTAATTCGACCATTTTCTCCCATTTTCTCTTTTAAATCTTTTCCAGTTATATTACTTGTAATATCTCCAAGGAATATGATCGCAGAAAACACCGAATCACGAAAGAGAATAGATTCATTATGTTGATTTCCGAGATTTGGCGTCCAAACAGAATGTTTACGCAAAGCCACTGATTGCTTCCCGAAATTCATTTCCGCCTTTATTTTTGTACAATGCGAATATTACAGATTATTTACGTTACAAAGTACTTTCATTCGACATGTTTACGTTTCAATTTAGTTCCAATCAAGGACTAATACTTACTGGTGGTCAACAACAACAACAACAACAACAATAACAACAACAACAAAACAGGTAATTACTTTCTCGGCCCGAATCCAATGGGAGATTTTCAAATACTCTGCCATATAATTTACTCCCATAATTCTTTGGTTCAGACATGTTTTCCTATGGGTAAGCAAAGCTGATGATGTGCAGCTTGAAGGCTCGCTTTGGTCACTGATATGTCACCGATGATTTCGTCTGAAGAACCCTTCGACCTGATGATTTTAATTTATTTCTCCATATATAGAGTAATGTTAGTAATTTTGATAAGTAAACTAGTAATGCTATTAAGTGAATACGATTCTCAATGGGTGCTACATACTTTTGTTCAGTTGCCTGATTGAACTAAGCATTACCTATTTGAGTGATGTACTTTTGGCTAAAGTTTAGTCTGACAGACTATTTCTCATGTAAAACTAAATGTGTAACGATTACTACATATGCCTATTGTTTTATCATCACTGGTGAAAATTTTATTTATAGAATGATGGACCATAACACTCCACTTGAAAATGATATACCTCATCACATCCACAGATATATCCTATCCTCTCCCATTGGAATCTGGCTTCCATGGTGATTTTCTAAACGTAGCTTAGATATGGCACAATATCTAACGAATAGACACCCATTGAGCATCTATCTCACTACTCAATCGTAATGACTCTAGCAGAATAAGTTTTCTGACTATTACACCACCCACCCTGCGTATGATGATAAAATACATCCGGCAGCAAGTGAGCTTTTGAGGAGCGTAGAACTACCTGATAATTGCTGTTGCTCCCAGATCTACCCTGACCCGGGGTGGCAGTATCTCGTAGGATCCCAAATATGGACAAGAAGTTAAGCCCTAAACTGAAGTCAAAATTTATAAAAGTAGACTTTTTTTTTATAAAAATACCAGAAAAAGATATTACCAGCAATATATCCTTGAAATAGAAAATCGCCAAACAATAATTTTTTGGGTCAACAATTTTACCAGCAATAGAGTTGACTCTCAACTAAAAAATATTTTTACAAAAAATATTTCAATGAAACATGATCTACAAACTGATTTCTTACAAAGAATACATATCCTATTCATACGAAACTATTCTAAAAATCTTGTCGGCATTGAATAACCCATTGCTGTGTTGACATGCCGTCAAACAAAATCAACCAAACCAAACCATTATACCAAGTCGGGGTGACCTATAAACAGTCATTAATGCTAGAACTGAATGCATCGATTTATGGACAAAATTATATCGGTCCTCAAAAATGAATGCAAGCAATGACAGCACCAACCCTGAATCCAACATATGAATTCAGGATGCTTATTTAGTACATAAGAAATAAATACCTCGGTGTAGGAATCAGTTAAAACCAAATTCAAATTTGAAGATAAAGAAATTGAACATATAATCTGCCGTGAAATTGTTAGTTCCATCCGAAACCAGAAGGTGCTTAATCTAAAACGTCGCGATATATAAGTAAATCGACTTGTCAGGTCGAGACATTCCCAAAGATGTCCCGCTTGTTTCCCAACCGGTTCGGAAATATATAGACTCACAGTTGTATACAATCGAAAGCATAGCTGACACGGCTTTAACTAAATGAAAAGTGCTGGTTTAAGCGAAGTCCAGCTTTCTTTGAGACTCATGAACTGGCACAACAGAAACACAAAGAACTCTAAAAATAATTAAAAAAACATCACTTATTGTTGTGATGTTCTCGCTCTATGTTAGATTCTTTCGCCTACTATAAGTTTAGTAAAGGAGAAGGATAGGGGAACAGAGAACTGTGAATTGATTGAACGCTAGTTCATTCGATACACTCTCCATAGCCGTGTAATACTCTTCTGGCGTACTTACTGTTTAATATACGATATATCTGCAAACCTGGTTTTTGTTATTACTTAACAATTTACTTGGACACATCATCTTGGCGACGGAGGATTCGAAGAAACGGATTTCAGGTTAAATCCTTTTTTTTTTTTTTTGCCAGTGTCTACAAGAGGCGTGAAGAAAGGAATTCTGCTCCAAATCTACAACTAAAGGGTATTCGGTGTTAATTACAACACTGATAGTGGAAAAAAAAAGGAAAGTCTTCAAAACAAGAGGATTTCTACAAGTTCAAAGCAATGGTTGAGAATATAAGCAGATCATCAGTTTATATTAAGAAAAAGAGCAAAGAAATTCGTGTATCAGCTGAGTTATCCACGGGGCTGAAGAACGCCCTAAAGGATCACCATTATCCGCTTCCAAGTCCAGAGGAGATACTCGCTAAGCCCAGTGGAGGTAAGTGATGTATATCTACAAATACACGTTGACGAGGAATGCTTCTAGCTCCTTTGCATAAACACCCACAAGGGTTTACACAAATTTTCAATACTTCCGTTCGGGGTTAATATCGCTCTTTCCATTTTTCAACAGGTCATGGGAAAGATGATAAATGGTCTGTATTTTGCGGTGGCCTATCTTTGTGACGTCACCCTGGTCCTAGCCCCCGTGCTATCCTGTGACGATCTAACCCTTGGCTGATTCTGATGGAAATCTGGTTAGATTCGGCATCAGCTTTGTCGTTCCCAACTCGCCGCCAACGTCTGGTTACCGAAGTAACTGATTTGATTTCTAGTCTAACCTGCCCACGTTGTGATTTGATCTTAGGTAGATGAAATAAGTCAGGCGTTGAGCCGTAGTGCAAGACGAAATCGGGGCAAAGGTGATGCCGCACAAGTATATTTAAAAAAAATAAAGTAACAACTCGAAAGATTGAAATGTGTTAAAAAAAGTAAAAGAATAAAAAAACTTAATATCTGGTTGCTGAATACAGGACTGCATCTTTCTCCCAAACCGCTTCTATGGATAAGTGACACTTTGCGCTTCTTAGTTGTTTTTCAATAAACTGTTTTTTGGTATCTTCAGGCGATATTCGTAAAACTTGTTTTGGTGGTGTGAGACAATTTAGGTTCTCAAAAAAAAATTGTTTTTGGTTAGAAGTCTAAGTCGGAGTGCGTGGAATCTTTCAGTCAGCTCTTGCGAGGCTGGTCTCCGAGTTCACAGCTCAACTCTGTGACTCCATCTGCGTCTGTGTCTTGTTTGTTTTTTTGTTTTTTTGCTCTGGGGACGTTCGTTTATATGGCCGCCGACCAAAACCGGGGGAAGAGGGGCTGTCGGAGTTTGGGTTTCTCAATAATTCCAAATCCGCAATAAGGATTTCCTTTGTTTTCGGACAGGAAAATTTATCACTTCCCATTTTTGGAAGTCAATTACTTTCTGTTTCAGAGGGGTTCTTAAGGGAATTGTCCTCCCAAATTCTTCCATTCTCATATTGATATCTCAATCCAATCCCCTCATAGGGCGTCAACAGGTTTCCCTTCTTTCTCATATTGCTATCTCACACCAATACCCTCAGATGGCGTCAACAAGTTTCCCTTTTTTCTCATATGTTTACCTTCTCCCATCGCTCACGCTACCATTCAGCAAATGAATGCTCGGCAGTGTGGGTGAGGCTAGACTGGCCTCAGTTTACAATTATCGCTCAAAGAAAAAAATTCCTAACTTGATGTCATCTGGAATTCATCAGCGGAATTTTCGCCAAGTTATTATCTGGGTGGTCAACTGAATCTCGTTGTCTTCCTCAATATCTTCGCACTCTGTCGCCAACTGTCTATCCAGTTGCCAAACTTTTATCATGGCAAGATCTGGATATAAAACAGGTGGCTCCCTTCCAAAACCAAATGATATCTCCGAAAGATAGTTAATTGTTTATTCTTTTCCTTTCTCTCTTCTTTCTTCCCTTTTCTATGGGTTGGTCTCAGTTAATTCTTTCTCGGTTGCTTGACCCAATTTCCGATTATCTTCTAGCATTCTGCTTTGTAAACCTCTTGACCAAATTGAAATTTTCATTATTGCCATGGGCAGATTGCTATCTGCCTTTCCTCGCCGCGTCATGGCATAAATTAATTCTGACAGATCCGAGATCTTACGAATTTTCTATCTTCTGCGAAAAATATACTTTTCTTCGCAAATGAAAATAAAATCTTTACCCACTTTTCTTTTGTTAAAAAAATAACATCCCTCAGTATGCCTTTCTTGGTAGCTTCTTCTCGCCTCAAGTATGTGACGTCCCCCGGTGTCTCTGTGCCAAATGTGACGTCTACCTGGCCGCGTCGGTCGTGCTATCCTATCCTGTGACGACCAACTGGCTTGGTATTGGTCACGGTACCAAATGTGATGTTCTAACCTTTTACTGATTCGGATGGGAATCTAGTTAGATTCAGTATCAGCCTTGTCGTTCCCAGCTCGCCTCCAACATCTGGTTACCGAAGTCACTGTTTTGATTTCTAGTCTAACCTACCCACGTTGTGATTTGATCTTAGCTAGACGAAGTCAATCAGTCGCCGAGCCGTAATGCAAGCTGAGTCCGGACAAGGGTAACACCACACAAGTATATGTAAAAGAAAATAAACGCGAAAAGTTCAGATGTGTTAAAAAAGGATAACAATATTTTATATCTGGTTGCTGAATACAGGACTGCGTCTTTTTACCAACCCGCTTATATGCATTCGTGACACTTTGTGTTTGTTAGGCGAGTCTTAACATCTTAAATTGTTTTACAGGAAACTGGTTTTTGGTATATCTTCAGGTGATATTCATAAAACTTGTTTTTGGTGGTGTGAGTCTAAGTCGTTATTCAAAAATAAATTGTTCTTGGTTAGAAGTTGCGTTCGGAATTGCGTGAATCTTCTGCCAGGCGGGTCCTCAGAGCTCTCAGCTCACTGCAACTGCTTGCCTGTCTGTCTACAACCCCAACTGCTGACCTAACTCGTTGCGACTCTGCTTATATGGACGCCGACCAAAGCCGGGTTGGGCTTGTCGGGGTTTGAGGTTCCTTGATAATTCTAAATCTACAATCCACTTCTTTGTTTTCGGTCAGGAAAATGTATTATTTTCCATTTCTGGAAGTCTTTCGTCCTCCCACCTTCTTCTGTTCTCATATTGGTATCTCACCATGCCCTCAGAGGGTGTCAACGTGTTTCCCCTCTCTCTCACAGTGGCATCTCATACCGATCCCTTCAGGGGTGTCAACAGGCCTCCCCTCCTACTTCACATCATTACATTCGCCTAACGCTCACGCCAGCATTCAGCCAATGGGCTCCCAGCAGTGTGGGTGTGGCCAGACTAGCATCGGTTTAAAAAATCTTGCTCAAAGAAAAAAAAATTATCTTCCTTTTTCTTTTCTTCCTTTCTTTCCTTTCTTCTGCCCGACAACAAGTCCTTAGACTCTTATCTTAACAGAATTTCATATGGAATTCGTCAACGAGATTTTCGCCAATTATCAAGTGGGTGGTCATCTGGCGATCTGGAAGCTAGAGACAATTATTCGTTTCGATAAAATAATTTTCTTATCACAGCCAGCTCCGACACAAAACAGATGCTCCTCTCAATGATATTCTGCAGATAGTCAAAGGCTTATTTTTTTCTTCATGGTTGTCCAGCGGACATTTTTCCCGCGACCTAGTACATGACCTAATTAATATTATCTCTCAGTTTCTGTTTCGTAGGTCATTTGGCCAACCTGAAATTTTCACCATTGCCATACTCGGTGCGCCGTCATAAATCAAATTAAATCCGACACATCCGTGACCTTACTTTCCTCGCTAATGAGAATAAAAACTTTACCACTTTCCTTAGTTTGAAAAAAAAAATAACATCATTCAATGTCCTTTTCGTGATGGCTTCTCATCATCTAAATTTAATTCTCGCCTTTTTCTTTCTTTTTTTTTCTTCTTCTTTCTTTCTAGCAACCTAAATAGTGTCACAAGTATTTCTCGCTTTTAATTTCCACGCTTAATTAGTTAGCCAATTAGCATAGCCAAATAGGGTCACATCTCGATTATGTTCTAGTGAGAGTATCGAGGATCACATATCGCACGTTTGGCGGGTGTTCAGGAGAATCCAGGTTTACGGATTCAAATTAAAAGACGGGAAGTGTGAGTTTCTCTTAGAGGGGATTAAGTACTTGGGGCAAATAATTGACAAAGACTGAAGACGTCCTGATCCAGATATGACAACGGCACTAAAGAATATGCCAGCACCAGAAAATGTGTCGGCTCTTCAAAGTCTTTTAGTTCTTGCCAATTATTATGTTTTTGTTCCAAGAATGCAGAGTTTGAGAGCTCAGAAGGCCCAAAAGAAAAATGTAATTTACGGAACCTTTAGAGATTAACCCGAAAAAGTATATTAAGATGGAAGTCTTGGAGAGCCGTCGAAGTTATAAATGATTTGAGTGTACTCGCCTTTTTCCCAATGTTTTTCACGTTAGATAACTTACACTCTCCGGGAAACTATAACTAAGGTTCACTCAGCATAGTTGCAATATAATCCACATATGTCTGTGGGTGTTTAAAAAACACAAATATGCTTGACCAGGTGCCTGTAACAGGGATTATCTAGACACCCTATCAAACGGTCATCCTCTGAAATGAATGGCCATCCATTCAACCATCCATCAATTTATATATATATATATATATATATATATATATATATATATATATATATATATATATATATATACAAGTATAGGATTGGTGTATATGGAATAAATTCAAATAACCAAAAAGTACTATTCTTAAAAGTGTAGAGCATATATAACTATTTTTCCGAAAATTATAACATAAATATGTTATAAAATCACTAGAAAAATAACCATTTTGTTTCCACATTTCCAGTGTCTTATCAAGTGAATATGATCAACATCACTTGGTAAGATACTAGAAGCAAAAATGGCAATTTGGAGTTGATTTTGAAAGAAAATGGCTATTTTTGTAGTGATTTTTAATACGCATTTATATTATAATTTTCGAATAAATAATTATATATATATATATATATATATGATTTCGTTATTATTTGTATTGATGCATTAGATGTATCGATATCACCGTTGGATGTCAAGTGCATTTCTTAGGACATAATCATCGCGCAAATCACTGTTACCCGCTTTCTCCGTAAAAGTAATAGCATAAATGAATATTATTGTCATATGTCACATGTCAAATTGTAATGAAGCAAACTCTTGATGTTTTTGTGATCATTTTATTAGTTAGCTCTCTGGGAAACTCATATAACTCGACGTATCTACCCGTCTCCAGTAAATCACTTACCATCACCAGGAACGGCTAAAATCACTATTTTAAATAATTTTTACGTCATTTCTTAATCTAACCTATAAGTTTATTGGTAGACGTGACATGACATTTTTTAATTTCACACATTTAATAATTTTAAGAACATGACATGGTATTATCAGTGGTTTACGTACAATTACTGATGAAATCTCAATAGCTCTTGATTATTATTAGGTTGGTGCAAAAATAATTTCGTTTTCTAACATATGTTACTATGTGAGAAAACGAAATTATTTTTGCACCAACCTAATATTTCTATTTTATTCATTGCTTCGCTTCATGATTGTTTTTCATATCAGCTGTCCGTAATTTTATTTCATTCATTTCTACTAACCAATCCTTCTGCTGCCCTCATTGAAGAATATCGTGTCAATCTTCTACGGTGATTGCTTCTTATCATATATCTATTGAATAATATAAAAAGTGTTTACAAATATTATAAATCTTATAAACTTGTATTTAGACGATCAATTCAGCCGATTGCGTAAGTAGAGTTATTATTTCGCACACAGGTAAATATTTTTGTATATTTGCTCTGAAATGTTGGAATATATGTGTGTATGTGTGTCTGCGCTAGAAAGAGACAGACAAAGAGACAGAGAGAAAATATATATAGAGAGAGACAAGGAGAGAGCCAGATACTGGTGAACATTGTCTAACTGGAGACGATTTTTGTTATCTTTAAGATAGACTGGGTGATATACTTAGGAAGTAACTTAAACAATCGCGATTTTTCCGCATTATTCAAACATTCCCAAAGTTAAGTGGCGTAGATATTCATCAGTACCTAAGTGGGTATGTGCTTAGAAACCAAAGAGAGGAAGCTAAGATTAATAAATTAAACCTAAGTCTTTATTGTTTAAAGCGGAAATGATCACAGGATATTCTTAAGAATAATAATATATTTGTATTTGGTGATGAGAAATTTATGTATATTCCATGAGTTCGGTCCTTTCCAAGTGACAGATGTTAATAATTAAATATTAGGAAATATCGAATGGGTCAATCTAAATATTAGTAAGATTTCTTTGAAAAAAATATTTTTTGTCGTTAATCAATACATTATGTGAAAGCTAATATTTTAGTCGCGACAAAGCTATATTTAATGCATAGCCAAAAATGTAGAACAGAAATATGTGGCACCTTTTAATGTTCGACAAATCGGATTTAGACATATGTTACAGAGTGGTAGTAGTTGTGAAAAAGAAGTGAGTAATTGTCAGGTTTTTGTCAAAAATCGGAAAATGACTAAAGAAATAAGTTTTGATTTGACGTCTTTCATTTGCGTAGATGTTTGTCCTTTCAAGTTTGTATTCTTCTTGTATTTTGTGATTTCCATTTGAGATAAAAATAAATTCAAATTACAAGTATTGCTAAAGATTTTCCTATCGGTTTAACTCCATTCTTTTGAAAATCTAACCAAATTTTGAAGCTGAATTTTCCCTTCTTTTTCTAGTCGAGAATTTAACTGCAACCGACGTAGTTATCTAGTTTTCTAGCCATAAGCTTCATAAATCTCAAAACATGTAATCATTCATTCTTCTGAATTTGATTGAATCCTTTCCAAGACAATATCTGAATAATTTAAATTTTAGACCAGTTAAAATCGTTTACCAGCAAGTATTAGCAACTATTAGCAACTATTAGCGTAAAAAGTTTGGTCAATTCATAAAACGCTTTGTATATTTTACAGTGAATTATGTATTAGGTTGGTGCAAAAATAATGTTGTTTTCTCACATATGTTACTATGTGAGAAAACGACATTATTTTTGCAACAACGTAATAGAATGTTACTAGCAGATGAAAATTACAGACATGTTGATTAATTTACGGCACAGTGCCAAAAAAACAGCCTTATCAGAGACAATATAATATTAGCCAAACATTAGTGGAAATTACATCTATTTTCGTATTTAGCGTTCTAATTCAAATAAAGTCAGGCTTTTATTGGTACACGTAAATAAGGTGACCGAAAATCTGTTGAGTGTTAAAGTATTAAAGCAGATTTGGAGCTTTATTAAAACAAATTTAAATTGGAGTAGCTTATTAAATATACATTTCATCTGGGTTTCATAAAATATGCTGCATGTGCCATAAAATATGAATCCGTAAAAACGGGTTTTGACATTTACATGCGTCATATAAATCCTATATCATATATGTCAATACCTCTCCATCATCTTCATCCTTCGACCTCTCAATTGTTGTTCGGAATTCTATTGACAATCCCTTTCCACACTGTTCGGTCATGCATTGCTGTCTCCAGATCCCCAATGTCCATCCCTGAGTCCCAGTCTATGGTATCTTGGAAAGACAATTTTCATGTGAAGAAACTTCCAGGAGGATGCCATTGGAGTAATGTTGAGACGATTTCCCTGTCCGCTCGGTGGTGGCAGTGGCCGATAAACTGTATTCATTTTTGTTTGAGCTTAAGAGAGTTTGATCTCAGTTCTTCTTAAATTCTATCATACGGTGCATGGGATCTTCAACTGATCTTCTGAATTTTTCTTAGTCGTTTTGGATATGTTGCACCTAGTTGTCTTTCAAGACGACCATATCATTGACTGATGTACGTATACATAATATTGACTTAATTGCAAGAATATACAATAATTGTTATTAATTAAACATGCTTTAATGTGGAACAAATTTAATTCGGGGTAAGATCATATTTTGCTAATATACTGATGTGTTTGCCTTGAATTCGCCATTTAAAATTCGGGAATATTTAACTGGGCTTCAACAGTACTTTCTAATATCGGTAAAAATATTCTTAGTTACGGTGTATGTTTATCTATACGGCACAGCTTAGCAGAGAACAATGTTATAAATATAATGCATCGATACGTATCAATTTCACAGCATGAGTAACATTTTAGTAGTACTGGTATGGTTGTCAGCAGAAGAGATGGCATAACTTGTAGGCTATTTGAGGCAGGGGTAGAAATTTAACTTTCTGTGAAGATGATAGAAAATGTGACATAAATATCTCAACTTTTATAGGAAAAAATATGTCTTCGTGAAAGCAAATTTTTAGGAGACAGACAGTTCTCGTTAGAAACAACGACCTGCCTGTTGTATTGCTTTGCAATAGATAATGAAGTACATAGTAATGGAATCACAGTGGAGTAATTTATAGAAGCTGGGATTGAGGAATGGGAAAGCTGGGATCCAGTTTGTTACCTTCCCTTGCGTGCGTATACACTTTCTAAATGTATGGTTAAATAGCAGTACAGACTGTGTCTTATAGTCTTGAGTTGCAACCGGTCTAGGAGAAGGAAAACTCTTAATTCAAACCCTTAGTGATCTAGTTGTTGACGATAAAAACGGCTGCCTAAACAGATTTCTGTTTGTTTTGGGGGGTAAGTGGAACATCTGCAGAAAAAAAAATAACTGTTACAGGACGGATGAATGAAGGAGCTCAATTATGTGTCAAATAACCTCACCGACACGCAAGTGGCCAAGCGTAGTGAGTACGGCTACACCCAATGTAAAAAGGTAAATCAGGGAGGGCTTCCTCCAACAGGAGTGAGAAGGCCATAGATTTATATAATGCGATGATTGTGAACCATTTTATCCTGATAATACCGTGGATGGAATAACTTTGCTTAGAATTCGAAAGAAACAGATGAAGCCTCTCCTGTTTTACTGAGAATGAGAAAATATTATTTAGGGTATTTTACTATTCAGAAGATATGAAAGCAGAAAATCAATGAAAAACACAGAGTAACTTATTTGAACATTTTTCGTATATGAAAGAAAGAAGTACAAACGAGGCGATAAAGCGGTGATAGTTAATTCGAATAAGAAAAGACACAATTTGTGGAGTGAGAGAAATGCTCGCCCACGAGCTCAAAATAAATTTTATTTAGAAAGTATAACTACCTAACATTCGAATGCATTGATACTAGAGAGAGACAAGAAATAGTCGGGAATTCCCTGACTCTTTATATGATACTTCAGCATTCATTATATATATATATATTGTTCCGTGCCTTTTTCATCTGTCTTGCAATTTACTCTCTTTCTCAGATGTTTTTTTATGATGCTTCTATTTTGTATGCATTTCCTGCTTTTTTTCTCTCTTTCTTTTCTTTTCTTATACACTCCTAAATTTTCATTTGCAGACATCTGTCAATATGTGACGTTGAGCGTAATACATTAATGCAAGATTTTAATGCTTTCAAAGAAACTGTTGTGTCTTTTTCTTCAAAATATTCGCCCCTTCTTTTATTTACATTGTGGATTATACGAACTGAATCTTTTTTAGAGTTTCCTTTTGAAGTCTAATTTCTGCTTTTCTGTCGAAGTTTGTACGTGTCTGTATGATCTTCCTTTACTTTTTACTGTCACCATTTTTAGCTTGTTTTCTTTGCCTGTTTTTCACTTCTAATATGCCCTTCGATGAAAGTGTGTTCTGAATTTATTTGTAGATTCTTTTCTACTGTTTTCATCTCCATTGAACACTCTTTGCGCTCATCTTCTTTTCTTTGTCTCTAGATCAATTCTTTTGCTCATTCTTTTTCGTTTTTTCTCTTTACGTTTTATCTTTATCAACTCTATTTAATTTCATATCGTATTCTTACTAGTTCCCTATTATTTTCTAATGTTATTTTATTTTATTTTAATTCCTTCCATATCATTTCTCTTGCATGTTTTTTTAAACACTTTAATTTTCTATTTTTACTCGAAATTTTCTTCAGGTTTTCGAATATTTTGATTCTTACTGATGTTTTTCTTTTGACTTGACACTCGATTGCTTCACTCTGTTTCTCTGATTGCCACACGCAGCAAATGTCTGGGCGTATTACATTTCCTATTTGCCAAAAGATTTGTTCTCCTCAAGTTCTGATTTACTTACTACACTTGGTTTCACTATTGTAACACGGAAACGCATCTCAGACTCGTCAAGTAAGATTTCTTAATAAGTCATGACATATTCATAAAACTTGAGAAGTCCATGGCTAGCCAACGAACCAAAATAGTTATAATTGGGCCGACAAGATTTACTATAATTCCCTCTTCAGTTCTTATTCTTTTCCCTTCTAGCTATTTTTTTTAAATTACTGGCCAGACTCAAGGGAACTCAAATCAGGATAAAAAGTTATTTAGTATCGCCTTGATAGATTTTTGATTCAACTCATCTACAATGTGAAATGAATCTCTTGAAATATTCTTTTTCTTAATAGCGATAGAGATGGCAACACTTTAATAGGGAATGAAATGATTTTCTTATCTCAGGTCATATTTCATAAAAACAATTATACCATGTTTATGATGGAGGTTTTTGAGCTTTATGTATTTATTTTACCTAGCATTGAAATTATTCAAATCTTTTGTCGTCTTATACAGTAAGCTTTCAGATTATCTTACTATAGATAATTCCTATGAGTTTATGATTTTGATATTTGTTCTAAACTGTCTCATGACCATAAACTTCTATTTCTTTTTTTTTACTTTACGTTTTCCTTTTTTCGTATTGCTGTAAACATAATCCAGACTAAAAAATATCTAAATGTTTTTTTTTTTTTTTTTTTTTTTTTTTTTCAGATTGCTAAATATGAATGCGGACAATTAATATCGATAAAATCCTCGCATGTCAATGAACTTCTTCTATTTCATAAAAGTCATGAAAAGACATTTATTTTCGAAATATTATTAGGTTGGTGCAAAAATAATGACGTAATAATGTCGTTTTTGACGTTAAATAATATGTCAAAAAACGACATTATTACGTCATTATTTTGCACCAACCTAATATTTATAACTCTGGTTGTGGCCATTGTTCCCGATTAACTGATGCTTCCCTGTGAAATAATTTTAATTACAGAGAATTCTTGCTCAAAAAATATGCAGATTGCACAATATTTTTGAATCTGTCCAAAATCCATTCTTCTCTGTGGCGTGACATTTCAGGAAATGGATGATCATGATCCCTTACAATCTCCTGTTCTTTGTAACTCTTAGTAAATTCGGTATTACCTCTCCTAATCCCTGTTCTGCCAAACATTTACGCAAACACGTTAGATAGGTTTATTTTCTAGAAATTCTTATCTCATTTTGTGCTCCAGAAATTTCGACACTTTCTGATATTTAGTATACGTACCATTTTTGTTTTTATTTTCTCTAAAACATTATCATTGCATGTTCAGTAAGTAGAATTCTCAGTACCCTTCTGTAGAACTATATTTCTGTTGCCTAATGTTCCTTCTTCATCTCTGATGAGATTGTCCAGCATTTACTGTCATACAAGAAAACAAATATTATATAAAATTTCAGTAATGTTTTTTCTTTCCTTCTGACGAAATTTTCCTGTTTCTTAATATTTTGCTTAGCTTTTGGAAAACCCAATGAGCCTTAGAATTTCGGTATCGCATATTTCTTCCTCTGTTAAAGCAATTCTTACATATTTAAATTTTAATACTTGCATGATGTTAGAATTTTCAATTTGTTATACGCATGATAGGCTCATTCTTTGCTGACAGCCCTGTATTTAGTCTTCTTACATTTGATGTTTAGCCTTTCTTCTCACTTTCCTTTACTACCATCTGTAGGAGTTCCTCTAGTTTCTTTCCTGTATCGTCTACTAATGCTGTGCCATTTGCTTATCTAATGTTGTTCAAAATGTGTTCATAACAATGTGTGTTCTTGAAAGTATAAATTTTATGATAAAATGAATTTCTCCAGATAACAGCGGAATAACGTACAGAAAATTCTTTTCCTTAATCGATTCACGTCAAATAATCAAAGTTTGTTTTTCTGATGAATTAGTGAAATATGTTAATCTTTATAATACTGGAAAATTAAATTAAACTAAACCATTTCTTCCTCATCAATATTATTATTATTCATTATTATCTTTTATAAAATCCTTTATTGAAACAGTCAAATTTAATCTTTAGGAAAAAAACATTTCGAGTGTCCGCTTATATACTTTTCTTGTTAACCTAGAATACTGACCTGCGAGAAAGAAAAATAAGCCTTTGCGGCTCATACATGCTTGTTCAAATTAATTGAAACAGCCGCCATTTTTTCCTTTCTATCAATATACGGCCAGTTGAATTGACAGGATATAATCGATTTCTATTTTTCCTCAGATTAGGTTATTATTAGTGGTGTGAGGTAATATTAATCAATTTTCCGGGTACATGATTATATTTGTTTGGCTTTGAAAATATTGCGTCATCCGTGATTGCATTAGATTTTATCACGCCTAGACACTATTGTATCGACTTTCGATTAGTTGTCCCACGGTCATTTTCTGCGATGGACGTTACTCCAATGATGCATATGAAAATTGTAATGCTGCACGAAAACAACCCTTACAAGTGAGCTAATCAAAGTACTATAGTCTGGCCCAGAAATTCTCTTGATTTAATTCCAAACGAGAATCCCTGGTCAGTCTGCAATCAATGACTTCGCGCAATAGACATACTAACTTGTGCAGTGTGTAATGTTTTACTGGAAAAATATGAAAAAAAGTCAATAATAACGGCATTATTCGTTTTGTTTCAATTAATTTGCACAAGGGTTTAATTCCATTTGACTGTTATTCAAACTATGACCATATAAGACTGCGTTTGCACATGTATATTTAAATTTAATGGCAGACCTAAGAACATTAGAACGATATTAAAAAAAATAGATATAAAAATATCCTATTTATTAGCAGACAATTTTCATAAACATTCAATAAATTATTATGATTATCTGATTTTATAGTGTTTTTAAAATTATTTTTCCAGTCTCCAAATGTAAGATTTTGTTGTTCAATCCAGCTTTCAGGTTTCAAGTTTGAATCCGAGGGAAATATACAATTTAATATTTTATTTCAAACCCAGTGAAAATGTATGTTTTTGTGATGTGTCTGTGTGCTCATGTATACATTTAATTCACACGTACATGAATGTCTCTTCTGGACAACAAAAATATGCGATGCATTACACGTACATGGAACCTCACACGCAGTGTGGGATTTGACAGAAAATCAGTTCATTTTTTTATAATATAGAGATTTTCCAAGCGAAGTTTAGATGTGGCGCAAGGTCGAAAGTATGGGATACCCAGTCGGAATCAAACTCACTACTCAGTCGTAATTGTTTTAGCGAGACAAAATTGCTAACTACTACACCGCACCGAGATGACCTATAGTTATTTTTAGGGTATCTTAGATGGCCAAAAGTATGGGGAAACTAGTAATGATTGAACTCACTTTTCATCATCAGCTTTACTATTGGTAATATTATTATTATTGTTGTTGCTGTTTTATTTCCTTTGATTACTGGTGACTACTCATTTCTTTCCGGGTCCCGACTAGGGACCTAAGGTCAGATATGGCATCATGACAATTTTCAATGAACAGTTTTGAAAAAAAAATCATACATATTTTACATAGATGAAGCCCTTTGTCAGGCGTGGGCTGTATATGTGAGTAATTTATTTTTGGATTTCTTTAAAGCATAGGATAACAGGGATTTATTCATTAAGTCAATTGGAATCTTTTTTCATTCAATGCGAGGGCTCCAACTACAACAGGGATTGATGATGTTCTCCTGTGACACATTTTTGAGATATTGATTTCAAGGTCCTTTTATTTCGATAGGTTTTTGAAGATATTCACATATACATTGCAGGGGCTGCCATGTCAATAAGAAGACATTTTTTTTTTTTGCGTTTTCTAATCATGATGTCTGGGCGATTGGCTTTAATCTTTCTGTCTCTGTGTATTGTGTAGTCGCATAAAACTGTTACAGATCCTATATCCGTAACCGGGTCTGGATGGTGTTCATACCAATTTCTTTCAGTTTCCTTAACTTATTATTATTATTATTATTATTATTATTATTATTATTATTATTATTATTATTGAGCTCATTATTATTATTATTATTATTATTATTATTATTATTATTATTATTTATTAAAATTCCTACTTACAAATGCGTGTTTCTCTAAAGCGGGTGTATTCGTATCATAAAATCTTTAAGATGACTGTGTAATAAATTTCGCCATTCGATTAAACGCATTTCCATGAACATATTCATCTTCTAGTCGACAAACCTCACCCACTATTACTAATCCCATCCCTCATTGAATCAATGAGGGATTAATTCAGCTCTTCATCTCGGGGCCAAAATAATGCAGCAAAATCTAATAAAATGTCTCACAGCTGACCGATCGCTAATAGCCAGGGCCGAACAGACACGGACTCTAGATAGAAATAGAAGTAAGTAATGGACCAGAGTTTAATGGTCAACAATGGGATGGTTAGGTCTGATGTTGATCGTCTTGGGATATTGCATGCCGTTGTTGCCTGTTGAATATAATGTTTGAATCGTGAATCAATGGCCATCAGTTTTAGTCACTCAGGCAATCAAGCTCTGAGTTTCAGTATATAAAGATTGATTGTTCGTTACTTAGCATTATATTGAGTTCATCCCGTTTGTGTTTTTAATTTCTGAGACAACTATTCCGTCTTTTATACATATTGTGAAATTTATGTCTTACCTTCGAGTTATTCGATCGCTACATCTTACTTCGAAGGCCACATTTTTGTCCAGATATAATTCTTACATGTTTCTAACCAAAAGATTAGACAGACTGTCGGTTACTGGCGAAGAAGCTGAACCCATCATTTATGAAATTTTAACACTTTATCATTTTTTGGAATTAGAATAATCCTAGGATTGAAATATTTTTAAAAAAATCTCCAAGACTTTGAGAACTGAGGAAATCAATTTTATTTCTTAAATGTGTTAAGGAATCAGGATTAAAGTTAAAAGTTTTCTGACATAGGTTTAGAAGTTCCCCGGAGTTTTTGATTTGAAGAACTGTTTTCGGACTGAATTGGAATATCGTCCCAAATTGGACTTTTCGGCGGAAACACCGAATTGGACTTATAGCCTGAATCAGTGAGTTTTTGAAATTTTATGTCGTGAATTGAGGAATTGAAAGTTATTTCTTCAAAATTATTATTGAAGTTTTCGAAGCTGGTCTCTTTAGTTTAATATCAGAATAGACTATGTCATGTACATTTAAGTGACAACAGCTTTTTGATAAGACAAAGGGAACCCCACCATTTTATTTTCCAAAATGGAAGAATAGATATTATAGACAGGTATGAACACCTGGTTTTGTTACGACAATACGGGGCGTTATATTTCAGAGTGGCTTAAAGGAACAAAAGCAAAACTTCATTCACTACATAAAATTTCTAGGTAGTTTAAATAATTTCTTATTTAGTAAATGTTACAGGAACAATAGACTTAGATTATTTATAACCAAACTGTGTTTAGAATTCCGCTTACACCTCTAGAATGAAGGTTTTTATTTTTTATTTTTTATGTAACCAAGCGATGATCGCCAAAAAAGAATTCCTTTATATTGATAAGAAAAAAAAAAGGAAGTTTAATGAGAATTCAAAGGCTGAGGATTAGTTTATCTAAACTCAAGTATGAAAGTAATATATGTACAAATACTACTACCGCTGTTATAGAAGTGGCGCTATGGGAGAAAACATGTTCCCTGCTGCATTCGGCCATTATTAGATCCATGATATAGTAGCATCTTAATTCAAGAGTGAAATAGATGAAAGAAAACGAATGACAAACATGATTTCTTCTCAAAGATGTTTTTATATTGCTAAATGATACACAAAATTAGATACAAATATTTACATTTGTCCATCGCAGAGAAGCTATTAAACATTAAGCAGTGTGGAAATGAGTAAATATATAAAGTTTAACTTGTAATACTTCCACATCGGGATTCTGCGCTGCCGATGACTTCCATATTTCAGGCGAAGCCATATTTTTCATTTATCAAGGTGAACTCGAAACAGACTGATTTATCTTCTATGTCCCTAATGAGGACATATTTCTTAACGGGAAAATGGGGCTGTGGGCTTGTGTCTCGCCCCATTTTAGCGTTTGCGCTTGCTCAAATCGCAAACGCTTGTTTTGACGCCAAAAGGCTAATTGACAATATCTCAATATATATCACCTTTATTATCTTTCACAATTATTCTTTGTAAATTAACAGAAATTATTTTGCAATTTGGTAGTTGTTCAGTAGCTTAACATCTACGATTTTGTATCTATATAGCCTAAGATAACATGACTCATTTCTGGTAGATGTGAGACCGACACAAGTTAATTAAACGCACCATTAAATCTAGGACCAAGTCAATTTTTAAAAGTATAAACCGAAATAAGCTGACATTCCATTATCATCTGCCTTGTGATAGTAGAATAATTCATGAATGATGCAACGTCATCTATTCCCTAATACTCCAATAATCAATGCATTTGTAAGAAGATATATTTACTGACAGGGCAAATATATAAACAAAGATTATTTTAGTCAAACTGATGAAATTGGGAATGTACAAAATGTATCTCCCCAAGCCATGCGTCAGATATAAATGTAGCGTAATAAATTATTTATTCTATGTTTTCTTATTGGAACCAGCTTGATTGTCTTAGCCATTACATTCACGCTCCGGTAACTCTTTCGAAAATTCATACCAAGTGCTTTATTTACCATGTCTGTTGATTGGTTTCATGTTTCGAGGATATACCTCATCAGTTAAAACTCACCAGGTGTTTTGACGTTTGTACGATCTGCCTGCTCTTCTTAGGAACATTGATATGACTATTATGCACTACCATATTCAGGGATTTAGCGAAGAGAAAATCAGGGAAACAGATAAGTTTTAACGAAAAATCTAATTTAATATGCTACGCTAATATGCTATGCTAATATATTATTCATCTCTTGGAAAAGCAAGTGCTGAAATTCTGGTGCCTTAAACCAAACGGCTATACTCAGATGATCGGAGAGTATGAAGGTTCAGGTGGACGTATAGTCATGTACCGGAAGGGGGGCTAGTGATGAAAGAGTTTTCTTATTAAATTATTTGAACACTTATCAGTGTCCACGATTCAGATGACGCGACTGATTTCGGGACTCGATTCAACTTGTTGAAATATATTAGTGACCAGACTCAAACAGTGGAGATATACGCATGTCCTACCTCAAGGGCTGGAACTATATCAATATGCTAAATAAGGTCCTGGCAATCTCTCTTTTTCCTTTCTGACGTAATTATTGAGAAGAAATGTAACTTTGTTCGAATAGAATATAAAACTAATCACACTTCATTATAGTAAATTCCTGAAAAAATTCTGATATATATGAACACAGAAAAAGTGAATCGTTAAGTGACTATTGTGTTACTCACATGATTACATTTGCAAAATGAGAAGAAAATGACAGGCATTTCTTATTCTTTTCTTTTTTATTGCGCTTGTTTTAATTATTTTTATTCATTATATTCAATGAGAGAGAGAGAGAGAGAGAGAGAGAGAGAGAGAGAGAGAGAGAGAGAGAGAGTTGAATGTAGGATAAATGTCGGGGAAAATTGTGGTCAAAATGCTGCCAAATTTGATGACATCAATATTTATCGAATCATTGGGAAATATCCTGATATTTATGTCTTGGATAAGCAAAATATTTATCTATCAATCCATCCATCATACTCACATACACACAAAAATTCATATAAATGTAATATATATATATATATATATATATATATATATATATATATATATATATATATATATATATATATATATATGCGTATCAGTGTTCGTATTTGGTATATATATATATATATATATATATATATATATATATATATATATACCAAATACGAACACTGATACGCATATATATATATATATATATATATATATATATATATATAATGTTATATATATATGTAAATATATATATATATATATATATATATATATATATATATGCGTATGAGTGTTCGTATTTGGTATATATATACATATATATATATATATATATATATATATATATATATACGAACACATACATACATATATACGTATATACTTGATTTGACTTGATTATATTTGCTTGGGTGTATGTGTGTGTGGATATATTCGCAGTTGCGGCGCTGATGTGAATGGTGAAACATCAGTGGTGTGCGGTCTGGAAAATATTCTCTCTTCATCTGTTCGTTTGTTCAAAGCGCCCCACAGAAAAAAAAATTATCTAAAAAAAGATCGCATGTCTTTGATCCTTGATAAGCTAAAACGTCTCTAATTTTTTTTTTCAAATCGAAGTAAGATGAACTGGAAATCTAGAATCCAATTAACATTACCTGCTAGGTTGCTCGGTTTACCGGCCGTAGAGGTCAGCCTGACCTTTATGTGAGATCCACATTTAATATTACCTGTATAACAGTCATAAAAATAAATTTAAATTCTATATATTATTCCAAATAATTCGCCCTAATTTGAATGATAATTTATATAATTAATGGAAGTTTGTCATTTTTATGTGAACTAAATGTATAAACTATATTTCCTGAAATAATCTTATTAAGAAAGGAAGACGAAATGATGCAGATTATGTTACGGCAGATTTCTCAAGGGAAGTTGCATTATTTATCAGCAGCAGCAATGTTTAAAATCAGGGAAAGCTGGTGAGATCGGGGATACTAGAATGAAGAAGACGCGGAAGTTTAAATATCTAGGAAGCGTTTTGATAAAGGACGGTAAGTGCGACACTGAGATCAGTATATGTATTGGGACAGCCAAAGAC
The DNA here is from genome assembly GCA_963932145.1 of Acanthosepion lycidas. Taxonomy (NCBI): domain Eukaryota; kingdom Metazoa; phylum Mollusca; class Cephalopoda; order Sepiida; family Sepiidae; genus Acanthosepion; species Acanthosepion lycidas. The sequence goes on from OZ010582.1 coordinate 8,072,111, forward strand.
GCATTCCATGCTGAGAGTATTGCGAGACAGGAGGATTTCTTTGGTAACGAATAAAAGAATACATGACATATGTCCTACTTTACGGCAGCCAATGTTGGACGATTTCCTCAAAGATGAAGAAGAAATTCGAGGCGACGATGTGTTTCTACAGAAGGATGCTAAGGATATCATGGACCGAGTGTGTGAGCAACGATGATGATTTAGAGAAGATGCAGACAAGGAAGAGCCTTATGATTAACATCAGGAAGAGGCTGCTGGAATTTCTGGTACACATAATGAATACGGAGTGACTGGAGAATCTGATACCCACAGGTCAAATAGAGGAAAGAAAGACAAGGATAAACAACGCATGACTTACCTGGCGGGCTTAAGTAAGTGGATGAAAGAACGTGATCTTGGGGAGGAAGCAGAGGGAAAGAACTTGTTGAGAGCTGCAAGAGATAGAGGGAGGTGGAGAGCAATGATCAACTACGCCGTGAAAGGACATGACCCATTGAATTTGAATTGAGTTCAATTTTCATGTAAGGTTCAGTTTTGTATTCCGAGTCCTTATAGGTGACGAATTATTTTTCACCTTCCAACGTCTCTCTCATAAGGGGGACGTGGGAAAACTGAGACTTATTTATCGCTACTTCTGGAACTCTCTACATTCCTTGGTTCTGACAGTTCTATACTTCACGGCAAGGACCCGCTGTGAAACGTACATTGTATCAAACCACTCATATCCTAACTATAGCATCGGTTTGAAGTAAGTTTAAAAAAGTTTCTTCCTGCAATCCTCTAATTTGTGGAACAGACTCCTATGAGGATGTGTGTCGTCCCCCGATGTCGCTGCGCCAAACGTGACGTCTGCCTGGCCGCGCCCGCCGTGCTGTCCCGGTCGCGGCGCCAATTGTGACGTCACCCCGTCTGTCTCCTCGCCGTCGTCGTCCTATCCTGCCCTGTGACGACAAACTGGCTTGGTATTGGTCGCGGCACCAAATGTGACGTTCTAACTTTTTACTGATTCGGATGGGAATCTGGTTAGATTCGGTATCAGCCTTGTCGTTCCCAGCTCGCCTCCAACGTCTGTTTTCCGAAGTAACTGCTTTGATTTCTAGTCTAACCTACCCACCTTGTGATTTGATCTTAGGTAGACGAAATCAATCAGTCGCCGGGCCGTAATGCAAGCCGAATCCGAACAAGGGTAATACCGCACAAGTATATGTAAAAGAAAATAAAGTAACAAATGTGTTAAAAAAAAAGATAACAATATTTTATATCTTGTTGCTGAATACAGGACTGCGTCTTTCTCCTAACCCGCTTATATGGATTCGTGCCACTTTGCATTTGTTAGACGAGTCTTAATATCTTCAGTTGTTTTTTTCAAGGAACTGGTTTTTGGTGTATCTTCAGGTGATATTCGTAAAACTTGTTTTTGGTGGTGTGAGTCTAAGTCGTTCTTCAAAAATAAATTGTTCTTGGTTAGAAGTTGAGTTCTGAATTGCGTGGAATCTTTCAGTCAGCTTTCTACGAGGCTGTCTATCTACTAACTCTGCAACTGTCTGCCTCAACTGCGAACTCCTTAATTCAACTTCCGCAACTCGTTGCGACTCTGCTTATATGGACGCCGACCAAATCTGGGGCGGGCCTGTCGGGTTTTGAGGTTCCTTGATAATTCTAAATCCGCATTTTTTCTTTGTTTTCGGTCAGGAAGAATTATTAATTTCCAATTTTGGAAGTGGTTCGTCCTCCCAAATTCTTCCTTTCTCATATTGGTATCTCACCCATACCCTCAGAGGGTGTCAACGGGTTTCCCCTCTCTCTGACAGTGGCATCTCACACCGATCCCTTCAGGAAGGCGTCAACAGGTCTCCCCTCCTTCTTCACATGATTACCTTCGCCTACCGCTCACGCCACCATTCAGCCAATGGACGCCCAGCAGTGTGGGTGTGGCTAGAGTAGCCTCGGTTTAAAAAATCTTACTCAAAAAAAAAAAAAAATTATCTTCTTTTTTTTTTCTTTTTCTTTTCTTTCTTTTCTTCTGCCCAACAACAAATCCTTAGACTCTTATCTTAACCGAATCTCGCCTGGAGTTCGTCACTCGAGACAAGTGGGTGGTCATCTGGCGATCTTGCACGCTAGTGCCAATTATTCGTTCTGATGAAATAATTTTGCTATCATGGCCAGCTCTTGACATAAAATAGGTGCCTTTCCCAAACGACATCTCCGCAGATTGCTAATGGGTCAGTCTTTCTTTCTTTGTACTCTGTGGGTGGTCCAGCGGACATTTTTCGTGGTCAGTGCATGACCTAATTAATATTATCTCTTAGCACTCTGTCCCGTAGGCCACTCGACCAATTTGAAATTTTCATTATCACCATGGGTAGACGGCTGTATTTTATTCGGTGTGTTGTCATAGATTAAATTAAACCGGCAGAACCGAGATCTTACTTTCTTCGCTAATGAAAATAAAATCTTTACCACTTTTCTTTGTTAGAAAAAATAACATGTTCAGTGTCTTTTCGTGATAGATTCTTATCACCTAATTTAATTCTCGCCATTTATTTTTCAGTTTTTTCACGCAACCTTAAATAGTGTCACAGATGTTACTCCTATCAGTACAATCTTAAACTGTTCAAATGTAGGAATAATCGTTACCTTACATTCGGATCCGAACAAACTGCCTCCTGAATTAACTCTCTACCTTCAGTGAGCACAAGGGCTTGTACAATATGAACCTTACTGTAAAAAGAAATAAACCCATTCTTTGCCCGCAACAGAAAGCGCAACTAATACGAATGAAGAATTTGTTAGGCCAATGCATTTACACGAGTGGACCATGCATTCTGAGAGACGGGTAATATTATTGAGTCACTGTAGTTAGAACCGTTGCCAAAATGGATATAGATCCCAGTGATTGCTAGGGATTTGCGTGACAGGGAATGCAATAAATTCGGCTGGATATCCAAATTAGTACTTCGAATTCTCATTAAAATGCCGCAATCTATCACACTACGCAAACATTGCTTAGTCTGTGTTTTGTTTTTATTATTATTTGAATTCTTTTTAACACCAAGACACTATACATACATGAATCTAAATCTCTCAAGATGCCTCCTTAGTGACGACTGTCATACTTCGTAATATTCATTACACACCTAATTATGGATACTGATTACATGATGAGACGAAAACTGTTCTCCGTCATTGAACACTTGAACCAGTACAATATTTCGTCAGTTAATTCTTCAGGTTGTGGTGCGAATCCCGGATTCGACACAGGTATCTGCAATAAAGAATAGACAGTACAAATCATCTCTGTGACGGTTTCTTTTTTATCCATCTGTCACATACCGGATACAGTTTTGAAGATATGTACTTTAGTGTTTAGTGGCCGGAAGTATCCAGGGTCAACTTGCACCTGACTTTATTTGAAGGTTTGGTGTGAAATTTGGGTACAATGTCTACTCAGGTATACTTCCACTTAATGTAAGAATGTTCTTCGAGAGAAGATAGGCACCACCCATCAGTATTCATGCGAACATTTTATGAAAGACAAAATTTATTGGCCCGAGCATACATCATCAGAAGAGAAATACCTATTCTTATATTCAAGATCAATATCATACATTTCTGGTTATAATCTAAAAGGACAAAGTTTGTTTATTTCATGAAAATATTATGTTGGCACATTATTGTTTTTTTTTAATTTCTAAACGATGAAGCCACCAAGACACAATGGGTTAATAACAGAAAAAATAATATAAGAAAAAACATTAAGTAGAGAAGACAATCAAGGAACAGGAATTAGGAAAACAGTAGCTGAAAATTGACATTGAATTTAAATTGCTAAACATCAATGCTGACTATGTTCAAAAGATGGCTTTTTAATTTTAACGCCTACAAAAGAAAAAAAGAAAAGAAAAATTAACTCGATTAATCATGTGAAAGACCCCTCTCTACCTTTCATTAGCACGGCTGATGCTCACCTCCAGGAAAATGAGTCGTTCCGCCTTCTCTGACTTATTTTGTAAGTTGACATGAAATAGAAAGACTATATTGAATACATTGCTAGGTCAGCTGCTAATAATGTTAGTTCACTGTGTGGTGCGAGACAATTTTTCGATTCTGAATCTATCTTACATAATGAGTCTGCTATTTGTCTATGCTTTAAATATTGCTGCCACATATGGTCTGCTGCCCTTGCTATTTACCTTGAGCTCCTTGATAAAACCCCAAGAAGAATTAGCAATATTATTAGTCCTGATATGGCGGCTTGGCTTCAGTCACTTACTCTCAAACGTAAGGTTGCCTCTCTCTCTTTTTTCTTTTTTTTTTTTTTGTTTTTTTCTATAAATACTTCCAATAAAATTTTTGGGATGAGCTCTTAGCTATGTTACCTGGAATTCATGAATTTAAGCGCGATTCTATACTGGTATCGGGATCTTCTCAATTGAGTGTTGACATCGCTGGATATAGCCATAAGTTCTATACTAATATTTGATTTTCTCGCACTTCTCGATTATGAAACTCCCTTCCATGTCCATGCTTTCCAGCTAATGTTAATCTGCAAAAATTTAAATGCGATGTCAATCGCTATCTACTTTCCTCCTTATTGTGCTTTTCTCTTTCCACACATTAATAATGTCTCTGTTCCTAATTCTTCTAGACCCTGTAATCCCTTGTATTTTAATGGCTTTACTGCCTTGTATGGAGTGATACTGATTTTAAAAATCAAAAAGCGTGGAGTGACTTTCACAAGTGAGAGTTTAAGAGTAAAACTTTAAAGCAACGGACATGTTGGTACATCTTACAATTTCAAATATAGAATCATGGAGCCATGTTGCAAAACTACCAATGTGCTTAAATTCGTAAATTCCCGTTATCAAAGGGTCAAGCGCATAGGAAGAATTGCTATGAAAATATTTATAGAAAAGACAGAAAGAAACTATATTACAGCAGTGGGAATGTGACTGAAGCCGAGATGCCAGGTTAGGACTAATAACACTGCGAATACTTATTTAGATTTTTTCAAGGATGTCTAAATAATTAGAAGAAGCACCACACAAGTTGAGATAGCAAAGTCCAATGCATGAGTGAATGGAAACCTTATAAACATGTAAGATACATTATGTCGAATAAAAGTGTCCAGCATGACACACTGATCCAATAATCCTAGCTGTAAAAGTAGCAATTGAGTCAATATAACTTTTCCACATCCTGTCACTTGAAAATATTAGGCCGAAAAGAATTTTAGCATTTGACATTCTGATGGAAAGCAACAAAATGTTTCCTATGTCGATTAATAGAGACCAATTTAGTTTTGAATGGACGAAAGATATACCTTGCATGATTTAACAACGTATTGAAGCTCAAATTTTATCTCAGCTAACAAGTTGGCCTTAGTGTTAATACAAGAGTAAATTGTTGTGTCATCAGCACAGATACAAAGTCGAGAAGGGATGGCGTTGCGAAGGTCGTTGATAAAAATTATGAACATTGTAAGTTAAAAAATCACCCTTGAGAAAACCCGTATTGATTTAGAATATGTAAATAATAGCACTTCAACACAATTTCTTTTCACGATAAAAAAATAATGAAATGAAAACTTCTCCCAAAAATACTATAAATATCTAACTTGTGAAGAGGACTCAAGAACCAAATTCTGTCAGCTGAATTCCAGTCATCCAATGTCTTTATCCTTTATCTCTATATTGTTTATCTCTTGTAACATGATAATCTATTTGCCTGCAGAAAATACCAGTATCCTATTAATAGTTACTGTAATTCTGATCCTCAAATTGGGATCAGTTATAGTTTTTTGCAAGTCGAAAATAAATGATTAATTCACGTTTTTAGCTGCAGTAAAATATCTGAAGGCCGCTTGATGCCTGACAGTACGTGGCATATACGCGTCCACACATCAATAGATAATATAATAGGTATTTTTTTCCACTCGTACAAATGAAGAAAGCCTCGATTTCCAATTCAAAATAAATAATTTAGTTATTTCATACTTTATGCAGTTACGCAATTTATAAGTTTTGACTTCGAAATAACATTGTAAACTAAACACCTAATTTAATCAAAAACATGAATCCAAGAAATACCATTGTAAGTGTCATTCTTTGACGTTCTTTAATGCGGTCAAAATTTAATCCAAATATTTATTCACATATGCATGATGTTTTTTTTAATTAAGTTTTAATACAAATGCTAAAAGCCTTGCAGTCTGAGATCATCAAACTGAATTCATTTCAATGCAACTAAAATTTGACCTTGCCCGTTATATAAATTATTTTATGAAAAATGTAGTGGGCATTTTATATTTGCTTAAACATTTATTATTTTCTGAAACGAATTGTCTGTATCATTCCATATATTTTTCAGTGTATTTGATAATTTTGGTTTTATAGAAAATATATTTTTCTTGTCCAGAGTTTTTCAAAATTCGATCCATTCTGGAAATAATATTTCATCAATAAAACGAAGAACAAACGTCTTGGGACCGAAAAAATAATATTATACGCGACAACAGATTTTCAAAGAAAAGATGGTGTTTCAAGGGATCATATGTGTTCGAATTAAAAGCAACGTAAATATACTCGTCACATGATGTATATATTTGTCTGAAGCGGATATTTTTCTATAGAGAATTTTAAAACCCCTAGGTTCAGTAATCATTTGCATGGTATATATTGCTTGTGTCTTTCAAGTGGCCAGTATTATCAAATTTAAGAAGTGGAACGCTACAAGCCAAAATATTGGAATTGTTGAGATAATTTGAAAGAAGGATAAACGTATGACTGTATTTTTATAATCTACGCTTCAATTAAGCGTTTGCAATCAAAAGAAAGCGGATTGTGTTTTATTTTCCACAACACATAATCACTAAAGAAATGGCCACTACTTATTCCATGAACTTTAGATTTGTTGCAAGAAGGATACAGATTTTTTAGAAATTAATATATTTCAATATATTCAGCTTCCACTGATTAATTGTGTAGATTTCTGCTGAAGACTGCGTGGAAATCAGGTTTAGTTATTGTTCCTAAGCTTACCCATAAAAAGGAATATAAATCTTTTCTGTTCAATGGCTTATTTGCTTTACTTGGATTTATGTAAAAGCAAGTTTTTTCGAGCACGATAGAAAAAAAAATGCATTAATCACTATGGTTCTTTTTTACGTTTTTATTTACATTCTCCAGTTCCATTGCTTTTTGAGATAGAGAGCCGAACTAAAAAGGCACAGTAAGTTTTGTTCGATTTTACTTATGACCAGTAATACTTTAAAAAAAATCACCAAGAATTGACAGCTCGCTACATTTGACTGACATTCTGGAGGTCAAATAATGACCTTAGTATGAGAAAGAAATTTTTTGACATGGTAACTGGAAGATTGTTAACAATTTTATATCAGTAAGACGTTTTACTTTTTCTTGTAATTTCTTTTCTTCATGATTTTATATCCTTTTTGCTTTGGTCCTTTGCCAGGAAACGCTAAGCCCATTATTAATAGCGTTCGATACTCAAAGAACCATGCAAATTAACGGATTTCTCAAGAGATATTGAGTTTCCTCTTATTTGGGCTGAATCAAAATGGTTGCATCTGCAGACATGTTTCCATGGGGAGAACAGCCGTTCATATTTGTGGTCTAATAGGAAGGTTCGTATTTACGTTCGACGAGAATCAGATGAAATACTTTCAGTTTACATCTCTCGAAATAATTGCTTTGGTATATGGACATTCAGAATTCGGGGTACATGCATAGCCATCCAAAATTCCTTCAGACACACACACACATATATATATATATATATAATGAAATGGACAATGTCCGACGATTATTTTTTATGTTTAAACAATTTTTTATAGATACAAATATTTAAGTAAATGCTCTGTTTATAATAAACAGTATTAACAACATGTGCCGGCCTGAATCTCCTAAAATTTTCATAGATAATATACGTCCTCCAACAGGAATCGAACCTGTACATTATACGAACCCGTCATATAGCCTGACGTGCCTTAACCGATTGGGCCACAGAGAAGCTTTCGATTAGGAAGGTCGATTTTACTGTTTTAAACACAGTTCTCCGCGATTTTCTCTCATTCATATCTGTTCAATGCGTATCCAAATGTAAACAAATGACCTCATACATTATGAAATGGACAAAGTTCTACAATTATTTATAAAACATTTTATGCTTATATATATATATATATATATATATATATATATATATATATATATATATATATATATATATATATATAGTAGCAGTCATTTTTTATATATGTTTCATTGTATTCAAAAGACAAGGAGGATCTTAAAGACATTTTATTACATTTTTAATTGTTTTTCACATTTCCTTTTGGTGTAAAAGAGAGCGCATGTAATATCCCTCACGGTTACTGTCCCAAGTGGTTTTCGCCAATTCTTTAGACATTTTCACGAGTTTCGTTGTTAATATGTTTTCAATACTTCAGCTTCAATATCTATATTTGGGGAATATTATCCATTTCAATTCATGCGAAAGAAATTTGAATACATGTGGGGTCATTTAGATGACCTCCAACATTAAACGTTTTTTGAATTGTTTTATACTATAAAAGCTTTAGCAAGTCAAAATGTAGTGGGCAATTCAATTTATTTCGAATAATGTTTAATGAACTGCTTGTCAGCAGGGCATTTTCAAATGACAGCGAGCAGTTGTTTGTGAGTTTCCAGTTGCGTTTTATATCTCTATACATTAGTTTCCTTTCAAACGTTAAACATTAGAACATTATAAAAGTAAAATATAACTTAATAAAATCATGTAAAATTTTTCTTGCCTATCGCATTAAAAACCAAAACGCACAATTTGTACATACATGCATACACAGAGACACAGATACCCCCACACACACTCACACACATACATACATACATATATATATATATATATATATATATATATATATATATATATATATATATATATATATATATTTAAATCGAATTTGGCTGGAAAGAAAGAACGTTCCCCAGAATGTAACATACATATTGACCAATTTAAGTATCTGTGTGTATGCGTTTGTTTCCGTATATATATATATATATATATATATATATATATATATATATATATATATATATATATATATATATATATGAAGAAATATACCTGTGGCATATTTATGGGATAAAGTGCTCAATATCAGAGATAGAGTGTGTGAAAATATAAAAGTGAACGTAGAACTCAACACTTATAGGCGACAGTCTGTTTCATGCTCTGTATTGTCTTCTATGTTCACTTTTATATTTGCACACGCACTCTCTCCCCTCTCTCTCTCTCTCTCTCTCTCTATATATATATATATATATATATATATATATGTGTGTGTGTGTGTGTGTGTGTGTGTGTGTGTGTTATTCAAAAATTCTGTTTATTTAATATTTTAAAATAGTCATTCAAAGGAGTAATCAATAAAGATAATGTAATTCATAACGAACTCACTTCGCTAACAAATTAAGAAGGCATTAACTCACTGACTACTCGAAGAAAGACACGAGCCTTGTGATTATTAATTGCGCAATGGGTTAGATGTTCGGTCTATATTGCTTGCAAATACTTTCGGTGATATCATTTACCAACCTCAGTGTGTTATTATTACAAGTTAATAATTTTTTTAACTGGGCTGTTAATTACTGGATTTAAACTACTTTAAATCAAGCAGGTTTATTGAAGTATAACCAGCGTTGTATCTATGAAAATTAAATTTGAAAGATAAGTTATCTTAACTACTTTTTGTTATTTTTTCTTTCTTTACACACATGTTGATTTATATTCATCTGTTTTCAAAAGTTCGTACGATAAAAAAGATCATTTGTTATCATATATATATATATATATATATATATATATATATATGATAAAAAGACTGATATCAAATATCCATATTATATATTGAAAGAGTTAAAGAAACTCGAGAATTTAGGGTGCAAGTGCTTTGAACTAGCAGCTGAACAGTATTTTAGTCTCATTAATTGTAGAATGAAAATCGGGCTGGTTTATTTAATTGTTCTATTTTAATTGTTTCCAATACTTTAATAATATCCTCTTAATGCTGATCACTAGCTAGAAACATAGAAGAACATTCTCCATGGGATTAGATAACACAGAAATATAAAATTTAGGCAAATTCTGACCAAAAATTCGTAACGAACGTGTGTGGGATGGGTTTAATGGCTTACCGAAAATCTGAGATACATACAATTAGATTTATGTAATATAACAAAAGACAAAAGAACTACAAACGACAGGAAATATTTTTAGAGGCATGATCTCCAAAAATCCTGTACGGACACATCACGATTACATGCAGAAATTTAGAAACTGATTCGTTTATATCCTAGAAGTTATCAACCATTTACAGTAAAGTCGGTAATTATTTTTAGATTGTAAGATGTATTTTTGGAAATATTAATACGTTACTCATTCAAGTTTTAATAATTAAGACTTGAGAGTAGAAGAGGTAGATTCCTAAGGGTTATTTACGCATGTGAATATGACGAACCCAACTGGAAGTGGAACACGGCTCTCCACTACCGGTACATCTAATCTTGCAGCACCTGGAATTCCCAAGCATACACCCGTTTAATGAATGATCAGGTTCCACGTTGCTTAACTTCGGTGAAAGTGCGGAACCCGTGTTTTACCGCGATGTTGTCGTAAGCCAAAATGTTGAAATATTCGATTTAAATGAGCATAAAGAGAGAATGTATAAAACAGTTGCATTGACCTGAAATTTCATGTAGAAGGCTTTCATTTTTATCGTTGCGTATTTGTATAGTAAGCATTTCTTTTGCAAATAAAATCGATATGCACACACACACACACACACACATATATATATATATATATATATATATATATATATATATATATATATATATATATATATATATATAATAAAAAGGCTTAAACACTAATATTCCATGGTCATAATTTATTCCATTGGAATCGTAAATACGATCCAATTCATCAGACCTACAAATTCAAAATTTTTGAATTTGTAGGTCTGATGAATTGGATCGTATTTACGATTCCAATGGAATAAATTATGACCATGGAATATTAGTGTTTAAGCCTTTTTATTATATCCTTACTCTGTCCTGGACATTGAGTTCTACCTGGATTCTATCCTCTCGGAATTTTTTATTCAAAAAATATACATGTGTGTATATGCACCTGTGGATTTTGCATATATATGTATATTTACCACTAATATTATATATATATATATATATATATATATATATATATATATATATATATATATATATATATATATATATATATACCTTGACGATTTAGCCCAAATGATAGAATAGCAGAATATGAAGAATCTTTTTTTTTTTGCCAGGCATCCCATAAGTACTCTTGCGCATACCCACAAGTATATATTATTATTTACATGACCAAGTGAAAATTGTAGAAAAAAAAGCAAGAGATTTGTGTAGTATCACTAAGATCGCAATTTTGTGTAAAAGTAGGATGACACAGACATCACTTCAATTCTATAGGATCAAACAAACGTTAAATTCAAATTCCCACATAATTCTTTACTGAGCAATCAGCGATGTTATCTCAAACGCAATTTAAGCTTTGAAAAAGCATACAACCACTTCTTGTATGATAAAAATGAAGTCTCAAATCCAGAAAATGATTAACAATATTTTACTTCCTAAAAATCGATACTAAAAATTGTCAAATATATTTATTACTTAATAAAACTTCTGAGTTTAATAAATCTAAATTTTAACTTCCTGTGATGCAGTTTCATTTCTTATAAATAGCGAAACGTTGATTAATTAAGTTTTCAGTATATCTTCGATCAGTATGTGTTTACACGAATTTTCGCATACTCAAAATAACACATTCATTACTGAAGTTCCCTTTTGTACATTATTTCTCGCTTTTAATGTATTTTTATAAACTATTGTGCATAGTTTATATTACGAAAATATCCAATTGACACATAAAAAAGCATAGTCATATTTGCGCTGATACTTAGCTCACCAGCCTACCGCAGGTAAATTTACACTCTGAATTAATACGTAAATACATTTAATCATATACCAACACAAGTCATTTCTTTGTGTGTCATACAAAGCATTTTTATATGAAATTTGTTTGAGTAGAACGTTATAACTTTTTAAGTTCAAAAGAAAACAGTGGTTATTTTCATACTCAATAATTAAAATATTTAAATGTGTTTGAAGATAAAAAAAAGTTTTAACATTTAAAGACTATTGTACACATTTTAAAATGTTTGTGGAGTATCCTTAATTAATTTTATTGAGGTTTGATTTTAATTTTTTATATAAATTGCTTCGAGAATTTTTAGTTTGTGGAAAAGTATAGAGGTATTTTCGACGAGGAATTTTCTGAATTGCGAGTGGCGACTGGTATGTTGCTGCAAATGTTTAGAAATATTGGACGTGTTATTCAGGTGAAGACTTAGCCTACGTGAAAGCGTTGTTATCGTGTGTCCAACATAGTTATTATTTTTATCGCTGGAGATGCAATGTTCCAGAGGTCATTTAAAGTTATAAACCATGTTCGATTCCTGCAACACACAAGTGGCCGAGGAAGAACCATACGAATGATTTTATTAGATAGAGTGGATTTAGTTGAAAATAACTCCGTACTTGTCTGCGAAAAGAATAAATAAAAAACTAAAAATTCTCGAAGCTATTTGTATTAAAAAATTGAAGCCAGACCTCAATAAAATTAATTACGAATACTCCCCCAACATTTTATACTGTGTACAATAGATAGTCTTTAAATGTTAGCGCTTATCATTAATAGTCTTTACATTATCTAGCAACTACTTAAGCACAGAATTTTTCCACGGTATACATAGTTACCTCCCCTTAAACGGTGTTCGTCACCAAGCCATGACACAGCGTCATTAATAATGTTCCCTTTACCTAGCATCTACTCAAGTCCGGAAAATTTTCACGGCATACCTATTTACCTCCCTTAAAACAGTGCCTGTCACCCAAGCCATGACGCAGCTTTCCTGACTCCACATATAAAAATGGTAATTTTCGGATGACCACTACAATCTTTGTCCTTCACAACATTGAACATTAAAGACTTACTTTATATTTAACAACATCCTGATGATGACATTATGCTATGTCAAAAGTACTCGGAAATAAATAAAATAAGAGCCAAGACGGTATTTTCCTCTCGTCTTTTAATAACCACAGAAAAAAGTTTATCCTTAAATATGATAGTATCCTATCGAGAATAAGTTGACAGAAAATGTCTAAATTATTTAACGAAACCTGTCTTAATGTAAATATGCTGCGAAATATACGCATATATATATATATATATATATATATATATATATATATATATATATATATATATATGTGTGTGTGTGTGTGTGTGTGTGTGTGTGTGTGTGTGTGTGTGCGTGTGTGTTTATATTCAATTGCATGGAAATTATTCTCTTTCATGTCCGTATTAAAATTATTTAAGTTCTTAACCGAAGAAGGAAATATAAATTTTTCCTTGGTAATTATCGTCCAGTAAGCGCCTGTTGCACCGTTGTGATGACCACTCCCCTTCATCTCACAAATGTAACCCATGGGGTCATTCAAGGCAGAATATTGGAATGGCCTGCCGGTTACTTTTGCACCAGTGATGTTGAGGTTTACCTCGTGTCTCCTTTCAGAAGGTAAAGAGGCAGGATTTATAATCTTTAAATTCAGACCCTTCATTCTCCTTGACTGGATGGTAACGAAGAATAAAAGGTCCAGTGTACACTGCTATTTTTCCGTACCTGGATATTATCCAGAGATAGATTCATACCTTTCCCGTAAGCAAATGCATTGAACTCGTCTTGAATTCGAACTCGGTTTTCCGACTTCACAATCTAAGCCGCTATCCCTTCCTCACCTCTGCCTTCACAAAGTTGTTAATATATGCAGAATGCAATTCATTTTTTTATGAACGGCGTCGTACTTACAAAATAATATCATGTAATTATTGCACAATTATTTTTTATTGTCTATTATTTCGTGTTGAAGTGTCAGTTATTTTTTTTCATGGAGAGTAAGAATAAAATTCAATTTTCAAAGTTGTTTTTTATGAAGTTCTGGTCTGTCGAGAACGATATAAAGTAAGAACATTTCCTCATTCACTAGTCAAATCCTAACAATTGCGTTGCTTTCTTTTGATTATCTCATTAAAAAAATATGATAACGAAAGAGAAACCCTACTTTCGTTATATGCTCTCTTCACTTTTAGCATATAATAACCGACCTGAAATATCGATTTGTCTCGTTAATTAAAAAAAAATGTTTCTTTGATTAATTGAAAACTGCTGTGTCATTGTATTTCTAATGATGACCTGGAGAAAAAATTCTGATACAGCGATAACTTTTTATAGTTAATTTTATTTTTTATTTCTGAAAATAATTGTTTGTTTCTATCAATTCAATAAAATACTGCAAATAATATAAAAATGTCCATTCTGGCCATTATGCATGATTTTTGTAATAAATTTTCGGTGATGGACGAATGAATGAAAATATATGAAAAAAAAAGAATGAAAATATGTAAGAACGCAGAATGAAGGAATACGATTTTAGAAAAAAATTAGGCCGAAGTATATGAAATATGAAGTGAAAGAAAATAGCATACAACAAAACCCATTAAATATAGAAAATTAAAATGCGTTTACTTAATTGAATATACGTTAATGCGATTGAATGAAAGACGTTTTAGAAAAGAAAGAAAGAAAGAAAGAAAAAAGAAAGAAAGAAAGAAAGAAAAACTTTTAAAATATTTAAAATGATAGAAGATATTGGGATGAGCGAAAAGAGAAAAAGAGAGGGAGGATAAAAAGAAAAACTCAGAGAATGGTAATGAAATAAAGGATAACTAATTGAGAGAAAAGAAAGAAATAAAGAATACGAATAGAACAGGAATTAAGAAGGAGAGTTACACACATATATATTGAAGAAGAGTTACTTAAATATATTGAACGTGAGATAGAGAAATATATTGGAGGAAAGATACTGAAATATATTGAAGCAAATATACTGAAATATATTGAAGGTGTGATACGGAAATTTATTGAAGGTGTCTTACAGACATATATTGAAGCAGATATACAGAAATAAATTAAAGGAGAGATACTGAAATAAATTGAGGGTGTGATTCAGAAATATACTGAAGCAAGACTGAAATAAAAAGTTAAGTAATAAAAGAAATAAAAACGTGTGATGAATGAAAGTAATCTAGATTTTCATATGAAGACAGTTAATTAAAAAAAAACAATAAAAGTGTAGTTGGAAAATTTCGGATCAGTTTTAGCTGAATTGATAGAAGGAAAGCATTGGTGGATTGATGAATTGACCGGGCATTTCTGTGTCGCTTCGTTTAATTCCAGTAATTGTTACTCCTCTATTTGCTCTTATGTCAAAAATAATGTTCTGATTGGATAAATTGCAGGACATAAAATAAAAGAGTTAATTTTTCGTCTTCATCTTCATCTTCTTCTTCTTCTTCTTCTTCTTCTTCTTCTTCTTATTATTATTATTATTATTATTATTATTATTATTATTATTATTATAGAATTTGTCGATGATGGAAATCTGGGATGAAATGATTTAAAATTGCTTATAGAGATTGAAGGAAGCATTAAAACTGTAATTAAAGCTACTCTTTCCAATACAACTTTCTCAATCTCACTCTCTTCCTCTCCGCAAATATATATATATATATATAAATATATATATATATATATATATATATATATATATATATATATATATATATATATATATATATATATATATAACTATCTATCTGTTCCTCAGAATATTACCACTACAATAAAAGACTTCACATTTTCTGAAACTGAAGAAAAAGTAATAAGAACACAACAGAGGCAGATACACATACGGTAAGCTAGCTATCTCATTAAGTAACATGAGTGATAGATAGATAGATAGATAGATAGATAGAAAGAAAAATGATTTCAATATATTTTATTTTCGAAGAATATTCTTTAAGGTTGACTAATAATAGGAGGTTACAAAATTCTAATTCATTTCTGATAGGCTATTATGATACTTTATATAATATTTATCATAAAGATGTTCAATATTTACAGGAAAAAAGACATAGCCATATTTTTCCGTACTGTTTATACCTATGAATATTTTATCAATATGAATAATCCGATATGATTTCATAAAAACTTGTGGCAGCGAAAAAGTAAAACTAAAATGAGCTCTCAGAAAATCGCGCTCATAAAGAAATCACGTTTATATGTGGGAGATTCATAAATGGAGTCTGTAAATGTATATCATTCAAAAAAGAATTATTTTTTTCCTTAGTCAGATTTTACAAATTTCATATTTCCCAATGGATAGCCTATCCGATCTAGCCAGGCCTTTTCTTTCATTCGTTTGGCCAATTTTCTATCTTCGCAGATCACGCGTTTTCCTGTTTCTTTAGAGTCTGTGCATATTCTAAATTGGCTTTTTTTTCAACTAATTTCGTTAACAAATTAAAAATACTTCGAAGTTTTTAACCCATATCAAATGCAGAGAAAAATATCTCGAATTGTTCCGAGATAAAGATCGAAAAGTAAAGAACCACTCATTTCAAGAGAAACCAAGATGCTTGTGGACATAAAGAAGCCCAATAGATGACTTGATAATGTGCATAAGAAATAATAAATATTCAGGAATATAGTTTTCTGCTGTAAAACCTACGGAAATATTGAATGTAGTAGTGAAAAACTTTCAGTCATCCGCAAATCCAAAGGATCACCTAGGTACAAAACGACAGTCACCATAATGATAGAAAATGCATAGAGATGAATAAATACAGCGTGAAAAGCAAATGCACTAAATTACATGAGATTGGAAAGTCAAAGAATATCGCATTAAGAAAAGATTTATTGATATTGGAAGACAAAATTATCCCAAGGAAAACGAGAATAGGCAAAAAGCCACGAGGAAAAAGTGACCGCAAACAATGCTGAGGGATGCTAGAGAATATAGAATATTAATCGCATAAACTGAAGAAATGAATGCAGGCATGCAAAAGAGGAAATGTTCAACAAAAGGTGTGAGTACTTTAGACAACGCAGATATTCACAAAAGAATATGTTATTTATAACATGAAAAAAACTTATTCGTCCTACATGATGGATTAATAAAGAAAGGGATCGCTCATCATATAAAAAAGAACAATAAATCAAAAAAGTAAGTAATACATTGGAAACCACTTCCATAACCAAAAGGATAAAGTACACAAGAAATTGGAAAGATATGAAATATTTATTTTATTTAAGGTTCAGTTAAGATGTTCACGAAGAAAGCACTAAGAGGACGTAGGCTTGAAATAGAGTTGAATTCATCCTTAGACGGTTTTCGCATCGCATCGACAAGGTAATGAATATAATTAATTTAAAGATACGACAATGATAATGTACCTGAATATTTTATTAGGTCCATTTCTGTATCGCTCCCTATGAAGCCATGGACAAATGGAAGTGAGCACCAAAATACATCCTAATGAACCACATAACTAAGCTTAGCATCCGAATTATGATGAAAAGATCACTAGCCTAATTTCCCTGCTATTAGGACAAGCCCAGTGCAGCGGTTGCATAGAGGACAATGAACAAAACACTGAGATATTCATGATTAAAATTATATCAGAAAGAGCAGTTAGATACAGAAGTTCGTCTACCTTAGTTTCATAGACAACGTTAAAACGTTCTCTAAAAATAAGAACCAAAGTAATGTTCAAAATTGTAGGTAAGTAATTTTGATAAATATATTAGAACAATCCTTAACATATAGTTGGAGCATAGCGCCCGTATAAAGATAGGACATGTATTTACTATGTACAAAAAAAAAATGGACGTAAAACAAAGTATGTGTTTTCTCATTGGATTGATTCAAACTTTACATCGACATAGTGTTAAGAGAACAAGAAGTTCAATCATGTTTTATTATTGATTGGCAGATACAGATGACACAGTGTTGATAATAGACAAATAGCTCCTAGAAAATGTAGTAACGGAAAGTGTTAAGTAATGACGAATCATCAATTGTAAGAAAACATAATGTATCGTTGTCCGCTAGAGGAACCAACCTGGGATGCGTGCTACGAAATTGCGAAATCAAAATTAAACAAGTACGAAAATCTGTCCAGTGAAATCAGAAATCCCTTTAAATAGCAAAAATTTAATACCCAAAAGCTAGGCAACTTGTTAAGAATCCTCAAATCTTCATTATAAACAGATAAAAAATTACTGAACTGCAATGCAATATAGGTTCTCTAAAATGGCTCTCAAATTTGCTGGAGAATTTCGACACATGAAAAGCGGCTTTGAAACTGATGAATGATTCTGATGAATGATTCTGCGAAGACCATGGATGGAGTGTGTAGCCAACGAAAAAAACTTAAGGAAAACGAAACAACAAATATCACTCAGTGGCAGCTGATTTTTTTTTTTTTTTGATATATAATGAGAAAGGGATGTTTAGATAAGTTCACACTATTGAAAGCAAAAAACACAACGCGTAGCAACTTACCTGACAGGCTTATTCGAATGGATGACAGTATGTGAGTTGGGTCCAAAAGATAAAATTTCCTCAGGAGGAGAAACTTGTTGGACACAAATCCTGAAAAGGAACTGCATATAGAAACCCTAACCCTAAGCGATGTATACGCCGATGTTTGTTGCTTTTTAAATATTCTCATTTTAATACTTTCAATTTTATGTTTACGGGATTCTCTTAACATTCTAACTCTTCTGAGGATCATTTACTATGCATATACAAACTTGTTTTGACTGAAAGCTAAACACATTTTTACATGCTGACTAGACAAACCATCAATATTTATCCGCTGTAGTGTTAACGTATCGATTGCACGAATACAGAACCTCCTCAGTTGGATCATGCTTATTAGTTACTTCTTTGTTTTGCTGAGAGGGATATTGATGTAAGCCACAACTTGAGAAGTTCTGTCCAGCCAGTAATGTGGGGAAATTTAAATATCTGGGAAGAGTTCTGACAGAAGACGGAAAGTACAACTCTGAGATCCGAAGACGTATTGTGATAGCCAAAGACGCATTCCAAAATCTAGGCAATGTGTTACAAGACGGCAGGATTTCGTTGGTAACAAACAAAAAAGAGTACTAAACTGCTACGTGATATCTGTCTTCTTTTACGGCAACGAATGTTGGACAATCTCCTCAAAGATGATGAGGGGGATCGAGGTAACAGACATGTGCTTCTACAGAATGATGTTACGGATACTATGAACTGAATATGTGAGCGACGATGAGGATTTTGTGAGGCTGCAAACAAAGAGGAAACATTTACCTAACAAATGCAACTGGAATTTCTGGGACACGTAAGCAGAAAAGAAAAGCTTGGAAAATATGATACTCTCAGGACGGATAGAAAGGAAAAAGGACAAAAGGAAAACAACGCGTGTTATGCTTAATGGCCATAAACAAGTAGATGGTTGAACAGGGCCTGGGAGAAATAACAAAAAGACAAAACTTACTGAGAGCTACGAGGAACAGGATGAAGTAGAGAGCCACAATCGCCCACGTCCTGAATGGTCACGGCACATCAGAAAGGAGAGCCCTGAATATTGCTCGGGTGCAGATCAAAGAATTCATTTTAGTCTATGTCTAACAGGTTTCCAAATCATTTCATTCTCCCGATGATATCAATGGTGGATGCTATAAGCCTTCACAGATCATTTGATACCATACACGGATTGTATGTATCCCATATCAAACTCCTCACTTCTTGCTTTGTTTAGCTCATTTCAAAGAAACGGACTGCTAATTAATTATTAAGAAGCTTAAGTGTGCTGCACAAACGCATAGAAATTATAGATGGAAGATTATATTGAGTCAATGAACTAAGTGCGAAAGAATATCTGTACCGTCCTAATATCAATATTAATAAGCTTGGACTTAGAAATTTAATCCTCTGACCAAGAGTAAATATGCGACTATTTCCTCATGCTAGTATTTGCAACGATCTTAGAATTTGACTCATGATTTGTGGCATTATCTTTTCCATCAATTTTGGAAGTGAACCCATCCAGCTAATTTGATCACAATGAAAATATATACATGTATATGTCGAGATTTCATGAATAATGTAAGAAGTACAGAACTGTAATTATTTTCATATTTTTCTCTAATTCACTATTCAAAATAGGACAACGAGTTTTACACTATTTTACAACTATATCATTTATCATCATTTTTCTCCTAATTCTTTACTGTCCTGGGTATGAGGATAAACTACATTCGACAGCAAGACTTCTGTTCGGGAAGTTTTGAGGTGCCTGGAACCATCTCTTAACTGCTGGTGTTCCCAGGTCCACCTGCAGCTGGTGTGGTAAGAACTATTAGGGACTCAATTGTGGGCAAATAATTAACCGCAAAACTGGGGACAAAACATTATGAAAGTGTAAAAATAGGTTTTAATACCAGCAATAATGTTTTTTAAGAAAAAGATTTTATCAGTAATACATTTTTTGAAAAATAAAATATTACCAGCAATGACATTTTTGTCGTCATTTAATAATCCATTGATGTTGATATCCGGAAAAAAAAAAACAAATCAAACCAATGTAATTATTTAGGTTGTTGCAATTTCCCACTATGCTAATGTATTTGACACATGCAACAAATTCAAATAGGAGACAAATTTATTTTGGGCTTATTTGTTCTCATCCCTAAACTTCCATTTTTCCAGAACATAGAAAACACCAATTCTTATCGATAATGCTGCTGTGATTCTAAATTCTTACTATCTATATTCTTCCATCAGGATTTCTGAGACAGAAATCATGATTTTCAGGTAAAAAGACCAGTTTACCAATGGTTATATTTGTGTGTATTAGATACATTGTAGATTTTATTCCGCAATATCTTTCAATATTGCGTATATGAAATGAGTTCGTCTACATCAGTCTTCGTTGTATACACCTTATTGTCAAAAACTGCATATTTTAAATTGATGTTAATTAACTACGAGAAATGCATATATGGTGTATCCGATCCTTCAAAATATGTTGTCTAAACTGCAGCAGCTTTTCTTATCTGCAGTGCTTTGATTATCAGAACAGACCACAAAAGATTTTCTCAAACTTGACAGCCTCATAACTCTATAATACTAACGGGTTTCGCCAAGTAAGATATATTCACTACTTGAAATATTTGAAACAAAAATTTTAAATGAATATTCCATTCATAAATTGGCTTGTTATAGTTAAGGAAACTTTTATAAATAGTTGCCAAATTTGTTGAAGGCCAGATAAAATGCAAATCATTTCAAACAATTTTCTGTACTATATAAGATAATATTCCTAAACAGAAACTATGTTTGATTTGAAATTCAAAACAATCTTTCAATAAAATCACACTAATGAAGGACAGATAGTTAATGAAATATATATATTTTTTTTAAATCAGTATGCAAATTAGTTAAACCTGAACATTGACAACAACTAGAAGTAGATAATATATAATACAGATATTGAGATTTGACGTAAGAATTGCTATAAAGTAGAGTTGGGGCTTGTAACCCCAGAATTCGTTGGAGAATTGTGATTTATTCATATAGATTCCATGTTATATGTTTTATTTAATTAGCTATTTTGTTTCTGTAAATGTTTATATAACTTATTCTAATTTCTATTTTCCCATCTTTACACCATATTAATTTTATCATATAAATTGTCCCTTGTTCTGTCACCCATGAAATAAAATAATTGTAGGGAAAATAAGGATCTACGTACATCAAAAGAATCACCGTTGAACTTTTAAAAGGTAAGCTTAAACATTAATTCCATACTTAAATGCAGTGATCAATTTTGGGTTCTTCTGTAGTTTATTGATGCCTATTGCATCTACTCCTCCATAGCTATTGTGATGATGGCCAAACCAAGACTCTCCCACAGGAGCTAGCCTAAATTCATCTCGATATGGAAATTTTAAGCTTCTTTATAATAAAACGTACAGTGCAATTTTGGATACAAAAGAAAAATAAGAATTACACTCCTTGAAACATGAAAGCAACGATAATGTCTAGTATAATATATTAATATATATTTTTAACATTGCATAATCTGGTATCCCTGAATCTGAGCTCAACGAAAATCGTTCCCTGTGCATAACATTTCTAGAACATTTGAATAAGCTATGAATCATTGAAATCGGACCAGTGGGAGCGGAGGTGTTACTTGGGCATACACAAGCACAAATATACACACATACACTGCACTTTATATATAAGATATTGCAGTGCAAATCAAGAAAATACACATAGAATACACTAGTTTATTCTTTGCACGTACCAATCTGTATAATGAATTTTGTCTGAACAAACGAAACGAAATATGTTAAAATTAACTAAAATAACATTCCATATAAAAATAGGTTACGTCGAAAGCTATTTGTTTTAATATAAATGCTTAAGTAAAATTTTAAATCATTTGTTGCATCGTTTGGTTCTTGGCTGAATTTCTGGCTAGTCGAAAATCTGTTTTCTATAAAAGAAAATAAAACTAACAGTTGCTGGAAACATCTGGTCGTTTGTTTCGCTTTGTACATTCCGGAATAAGGTTGGTTTGTTTATAAAAGTGGAATTATGAAGCGTATGTAATCTTTCACTGGCAATACGTGTACGAAGACTTTATCTTGGTGGGATGTTTATTGTTAATGCGATGAAAATGGCACATTTAAATTTAAACATTTGTCGTAAAAGTTGCTTATTGTAAAGAAAGAGAGAAATTGGATAAATTGAATTGTACATTGCAGAGGGAAAGAAAGCGACAAAGAAAGCAGGGAAGAAAGAAAATAAATGGTTGAAAGGAGGAATAAATAAATAAAAGAAAATGAAGTGTAAAGCTAATATGTAAAGAATGAAGTGATGTAAAAACAATTACTTTTAGAAAGGAAGGAAGAACATATTAGAAAAGAAACATTGAAATGAAAGAAATATATTAGCGATGTTTGAAAAAGCAATCGAATGATCACGATATAAAGAAAATTGGAGAGGAGAAAATCGTAGACAAAATGGACAGAAAAACAACGAATATAACAAGAAAAAATGACTTGAAAAGAAGCACTAAAGCACTAAAGCTCTCTAAAAAGAGTTCACAGCAAGTTCAAGAATGAAGCATATATTAATTGTTTGTTTGTTTCGGTTTTATGGCATATCAACCACTGTGTGTTATCTAATGCCAAATCCAGTTTATATGAATTTTAAATGCCTATTTTGTATGGAATAAAAAAACGTATAGCTGGCAACATTATTGTTTCAAAAACGCATAGCTGGCAAAATTATTTTCCCGAAAACATTATCTGAGGCCTTGCTGTTGGATGTAGTTTATCGTCATACCCAGGACGCGGATGTAGTTTATCGCCATACCCAGGACGGCATATATTAAAAATGAAGGAATGGCGTATAACTGAAATTGAAAAAAGGTATAAGAACTGAAGTAAAAAAGAATTAATTTGTAAAATGTGGATGAAATAAAGATCACAGATTTTTCAGGATTTAATAAAAAAGGAAGGAAAAAAGGTAAGTAAAGAATATGGACGTAAGGGAGGTAATAAATAAACGAAAAAGCAGAAAATATAAAACTAAAACAGAGTTTTTATGAGAGTAAGAACTGTAACATTTCTTCATCTTCTAAATATATAAACATTTCACTGGAAAAATCGATCAAATTTAGCAAAGAAAATAAACCAATTTAAAGAAAAGCAACAGCAAAGAAATAAACATATAGCAACGCAAAAACAGATGTAATAAAATATCTGGAAAGAGAAATAAGAAATAGGATGCAAACAATTGATAACAGTCCTGAATCAATGTGATTTTAGATTAGTGCATTTGACACCGTGTCTACGTGTTTAAAATCTTTGGCTGTCAAATACTGATAAGCATCCGATACTCCGTTTACATTAGAAACTACATTTAATAACAAACCTTTTGATGATAAGACATTTTCTGTACAAATTCTTACTTTAATCATTCTCTCTAAAGTGTGTGAGGATTATATGACTACAACTGCAAAATAAAATGGTTATTTGGATCATATTCCTAATACTTACTATTAATAGAATGGTGTAGCACAAACCTGAATGCAGAGAAAAAAAAAGATTGTCTTGCATAAGTTTTCTCAGTGTAGAGTGTATACTAGCAATAAAACCCAGCATTTAAAATATTTAGAAATTTCTATTTACATCAGGAATTTCACCTAAGAATTATCAGTAAAAGAATCTGCTTAAATTTTGATATTCTTTGACAATATCTGTCTCTGCTATCAGTTATTTGATTACTTATTAGTTTTCTTCCGTTCGAATTATGACTTCATATTTACTATCGTAACTTTATCACGAATTATTTTTATTCTAAATATGAAGAAAATCACAATGACGCCAGAAGTGAACAGTCAATTTCCAGTGTTTACAGGCTATAAAGCTTACAACTACACACGCTCTTTCCTCTATACTGAGCACTATTCACCTATAAGTGCTGCAGTTTTTAGACAATGATCACTACAAAGGGTCTGATCATATAATTAGCCATTTTCGAAAAAAATGTCTCCAACACATAAATGATTTCATGTCTTTCCAAGTTACTTCCACTAAAAGTGAGGAACATTGCGAACAAAAATTAAACTCTTTGCCTCGAAGTTTTTAAATAATTTAATTCTTACATTTTTTCTCTGGGTCTGGTTCCTTCAGGATTTAAGCGAACATAGCTCACCAGAATATTCTGTCTTTTGAAGCGCTTTCGCTGTTTTCCTATGTCTATCTCGCTTTAAATATGCCTAGTAAGTGTCAAATTCTACAAGCCTACATTCCACATATGTTTCTCTAGTATTTTCAATTACCTCTTTTTGATTCTTAGCGTAATTGTCATTTTTTGTTACCATTTTCCTTAAAACTTCATCATTGCTCACATGTTCAATCCAAGTTATTCTCAACATCATTCTGTGAAAGCAGATTTTTGTTGCCCCACGCCTCCTCTTCATCTGTTTGAGGATTTTCCTGCTTTCATTGGCATATAGAAGGACCAATTTTAAATAAAACTTCGATGTATTTTCTTTGATGTCAACGAAATTTTCCTTATCCATTATAATTTGTTTAGTTTTGAAAATCATCTTTTCCTATTTCTATGCGTCTTCAGTGTCACATTTTCTTCCCCTGTTAAAACACTCCCCGAGACATTAAACATTTCCATTTTTGCTTGATTCTCCAATTTGTTATTCGCGTCTTCGGTTTTGGCTCATGTTGAAAACTATAAGTTCTGTCTTATAATTGATCTTTAGTCCTTTTTTCTCATTGTACTTTAGTCACTAATTTAGGTTAATTATCATAAATAAACTAAAAACAAAATGAATCTTAACAGACTAATGTAACATTTTACTTTATATTTTATAGAAGAATAACATTTTTATCAGCACTGAATCAAGGGACAATTACAGTTGTACAATTGTTTTAATAATTTTCCCACCCCGCCAAGCAAGACAATAAAGCCTCTAGAACGCATGGGGTTACTTAGTGTTAGAAAATATAAGACAAAACTTCTATTATTGAGAGAAGGCGATAAAAAAGACAACAATTAAGAAAACACAAGATATTGCATTAAAATTTTGAAGATCAAAGTTAACTGGAAAGGAACAATTTCCACAAGCAAGAAGTGCGTGAGAAGAAAGCATAGAACTTACGGTTACATCTAAAAATTTCAACTGTAAAATGATGAGACATTATCGCCAATCTAAGATACGCTTAAATTCATAAAATCTAGGAACCATGGGGGAAATATTATCAGGACAATTACTACGAAATTATTTATAGAAAAGACACAGGGAAGCTAAGTTATGGTTTTGGGAAAGAGAATGAGTCCTATAGGTTAGGTCAGGACTAATTGCATTGCAGATTCTTTTGGGGGGATTTTATCACTAATCTCTAAATATATAGCAGGAGCACTAGTCCAGAGGTGGCTGCCATATTCAAAGAAAGAGGAATGGTAAATTTGTGACGTCCCCCCGGTGTCGCTGCGCCAAATTTGACGTCTGCCTGGTTGCGTCCGTCGTGCTATCCTATCCTGTGACGACCATATGGCTTGGTATTGGTCGCGGCACCAAATGAGACGTTCTAACCTTTTGGTGATTCGGATGGGAATCTGGTTAGATTCGGTATCAGCCTTGTCGTTCCCAGCTCGCTTCCAACGTCTGGTTACCGAAGTAACTACTTTGATTTCCAGTCTAACCTACCCACCTTGTGAATTGATCTTAGGCAGACGAAATCAATCAGTCGCTGGGCCGTAATGCAAGTCGACTTCGAATAAGGGTGATATCGCACAAGTATATGTAAAATAAAATAAAATAATAACTTGAAAAGTTCAAATGTGTTAAAAAAGGATAACACTATTTTATCTATGGTCGCTGAATACAGGACTGCGTCTACTTCCCAACCCGCTATTTGGATTCGTGACACTTTGTGTTTGTTAGGCGAGTTTTAACATCCCAAGTTGTTTGTTCTTTAAGAAACTACTTCTTGGTGTATCTTCAGACGATACTCGTGAAACTTGTTTTGGTGGTGTGAGTCTAAGTCGTTCTTCAAAAATAAATTGTTCTTAGCTAGAAGTTGAGTTCGGAATTTAGGCGATTCTTAGTCAGCTTCTTCAAGGCGGGTCTTCAGAGCTCTCAGCTCACCGCAACTACTTGCCTCTCTGTCTCCAACCCCAACTCCAACTGCAACTTAACTCGAACTGGCTTTTCGCTCGCTGCGACTTTGCTTATATAGACGCCGACTAAAACCGGGTTTGGCTTGTCGGGGTGTGAGGTTCCTTGATAATTCTCAACCCACAATCCACTTATTTTGTTTCGGTCAGGAAAATTTTATTATTTTCCATTTCTGTAAGTCTTTCGTCTTCCCACCTCCTTCTGTTCTCATATTGGTATCTCACCATGCCCTCAGAGGGTGTCAACGGGTTTCCCCTCTCTCTCACAGTTGCATCTCGCACCTAACTCTCAGGGGGGCGCAACAGGCCTCCCCTCCTTCTTCGCATGATTACTTCCGCCCAATACTCCTGCTATCATTCAGCCAATGGGCGCTCAGCGGCGTGGGTGTGGCCAGACTAGCCTCGGTTTAAAAAATCTTGTTCAAAGAAAAAAAAAAATTATACTGTTTTTTTTTTTTTACTTTTCCTTTTCCTTCTTCTCTTCGAGGAGACCTCACACCCTAGACTCTTTTATCTTTTAACCGAATTACCTGGAATTCGTCAATTAGCTTTTCGCCATCACAAAGCGGGTGGCCACCCAGACGTACCTGCACACCTGGCGCCAACTACTGATCCGATAAACCAGTTTCGCTATTATAGCCGGATTTCATATGGAATTCGTCAACGAGATTTTCGCCAATTATCAAGTGGGTAGCCATCGTCCCGATAAATAATTTTGCTATCATAGCCAGCCTTTCCTTCATGGTGGTCAGCGGACACTTTTGTTTTTGTAATTCTGCGACACAGTTAATTTTTATCTATTTAGAATTCTGTCTCTGAGGTTATTTGGCCAACGTGTTATTTCCACCAGCCCCGTAACCTAAATCAGATTAATTCCAGTATATTCCTTTTTACCTTCTCGACAATGGGAATAAACAATTTTTGCCACTTTTCCTTGTCAGAAAAATAACACCGCTTAGTGTCCTTTTCGTGATCGTTTCTTATCACCTAAATTTAATTCTCGCCTTTCTTTTTCTTTCTTTTTCCCTTTTAGCAAGCCAAATAGTGTCACAATCCTCCCCTAACCTATTTGTCTTTTACTCGTAAATTGCACCTAAACCCAAATACACTATTTGGCATTCATCATGCCCCTGTCCACTGCAATTCTATTCTTCTTTTCTTTTTGACGGTTTTACATGCAAGGTGATGTACTTTTCATCTTCTTCGTTCTACATACAAATGTAATGTTCTTTTTCATCTTCTTCTGTTCTACATGCAATGTAATGTTCTTTTTCATCTTCTGTTCTACATGCAAATGTAATGTTCTTTTCATCTTCTTCTGTTCTACATGCAATTGTAATGTTCTTTTTCACCTTCTTCTATTCTACATGCAAATGTAATGTTCTTTTCATCTTCTTTGTTCTACATGCAAATGTAATGTTCTTTTTCCTTTTCTTCTGTTCTACATGCAATTGTTATGTTCTTTC
Organism: Acanthosepion lycidas; assembly: GCA_963932145.1. Taxonomy (NCBI): domain Eukaryota; kingdom Metazoa; phylum Mollusca; class Cephalopoda; order Sepiida; family Sepiidae; genus Acanthosepion; species Acanthosepion lycidas. Next base: position 8,100,390 of record OZ010582.1, read on the forward strand.
TTCTTCGTTCTACATGCAAATGTAATGTTCTTTTTCCTTTTCTTCTGTTCTACAAGCAATTGTTATGTTCTTTTCATCTTCTTCGTTCTACATGCCAATGTAATGTGTGCGTTTTCCTGTGGGTGCATGTATGTGGTTATTATGGCTTGTTCTTCTTGGTCAATGCTTTTCTCTCTGCTGTAGGAGGTTTTTTCCGCCGAAGGTGTCGGTCTCACGCCAGCCTCCTCCGCCGGTCTTTCTGCAATTTCTCGCCGATTCTGTATGAGTAAGGAACACTGCTCGGCATCTTCCTCTCCAGTTGCTGCATGATCATTTGATTACCGCTAGCTAATTCCTTCTTACTTCTAATTTTCCATATTGCCATACCCATTATGGCTATAATTATGAATGTACCCATGATTGTCGACCAACTTATCGCGATCTGCTCATCATCTTCCCAAGCCATCCCTTCATTTCCCAGTGCACTTAATTTGTCCTTCAATTGATCCATAGCGATCTTTTCTATCGGCTTCATTAGTACTGGCATTTTACTCTAGGTAACATTGGGGAAACCCCTCACTATTGGCTCCCACAACTCTGTACAATTGACTAAGCTTCTGTCAATCATTTCTATGATTGAATCATTCTCTTCATATCTTTCTTCTTCTTGGTAATAGGGGGTTAAGGAAATAGATATCCCACATGCCGAACTTCCAAGGGGTAACTTTAACAGCGATAATGATGGCTTTACTCTTAATGTCCTGGTGGACTCTTCCCCACATACCCTAGACAAGCTGTTGTGTTTCTGTGTGGCCACTGAGCACACCCCGTCTGAAATACTGATAGCTTGTGGTAATGCCGTGTTTGCTAATACCTCTACTTGACAAGTTCTCTTAATTCCCTCTTTCTTCCCTTCAAACAATTTTAGTATGCACATTTTCTGGTTACCAGCTATATAGATAGTGCTTAACGATGTATAAGTCCCTAGAGCATCAATTCTACACTTTCTAGCTTCTTCAGCTGTTAGAACATGAATTTTGTTCTACCCGAATTTATAGCTATGTATTCTGTTTCCATCTTGTACATTTCTACCATTCGCGTGGCTACCATCATCATCGTCAACCCTGCAACAAGATTCTCTTGTTTTTTTTTTGTTTTTTTTTCTTCATAACCATTCGGTCTTGTTCAATTTTTTACTCAATTATTCCATAATATCTTTCTAAGTTTTTAACATTTCAACTCTTCCCTCCCCTAACTCCCAGCATACAGAATGGTCCGGACAGGTGCGTGGGGCATCTACTTCAAATGTACTTCATGACACCACTGATGGCCAGTTAGCAATGCCAATAATCTTCTTCCGTCCTTCGTGATGTGCAGCTCGTGACTTCATCCCCTCCATCCACATCCAACACAGTTAGCCAGTAGGTTTTTGGATGAGCCAGTGTCGTTATCTCTCGACAGCGAGTGCTTTTATTCTGCACCGCCTTGTTTGTTCTACTGGGACTTGGGTTTCTCCACCCTTCTCAATCTCATCTTCAGAGGTAGTTGCTGCTCGACCTCTAACCTTCCCTCGGTGTTTAATTCCCGTTCAGGAGGTGTTTTGTCCTCTTCTTCCTCTCCTGATTCTTCCTTCTGTTTCGAGTTCTCACCCTGGACGTCTTCATTATTTCTTGGCTCGATGTCTAATTCTCTCCTGTTTCTTAGTCTTTCTCTGAGTTGGGAAAGGGGTATTTGATCCTCTTCCTCCCACACGTTGAACTCTTCGTCTTGTTTAGGGTGCCTCTTTTTAGAGCCCTTGACTGCTTGATTGGATCTCTTCGTTTTTCTCTTCCTTTTCTTTGGGCATGGGGGTGCGATGGTGACATCACAGGGTCTTCTCTGCACAGATTCAGGCGACGACTGAACGCCGGTGATTACCGCCGAGGGTTCCAACTCCGTCACTCAGATCGCTTCGTCTATCTGGCCAAGTCGATCTACCTCTTCATTTTCCTCGGAATCTTCATCCGTCTCCATTTCTTCCGGCTCAACCAGAGTTACATTCCTTGTCCTTGTCTTCTTAGGCCTCGGATCGCTCATTTCCAGGTTAGCTATTTCAGCCTTCTTCTGATCGTTGGCATGGACCCTCCTTGCTCGTCCTGCCACTTGATCCCATATTACATATGATACTGGACCCGTCTGCTCTACTATCCGGTAGTACTGTTCCCATCTCTGGTCCAGCTTTCCTTCTCTCTGTTGGATTTTATAGTAGACGGGGTCTCCAACCTTCAATTCTACTACCTTTCTTTCATCATTGACTGTCTCATTTCTTCTCTTCTGTGCCCTCTTTATTCTTCTTCTGGCCTGTACAAATATTTTATGTCGTTGTTCCAGCAACAACTGATGATAATATTCCCCTCTCTTAACCTTTATCGTCATTTGGGCCTGGTTCACCATCATAATGGGCACTAATTCAGCTGCCTCCACTACTGATTCACACAAATTTACCTCATTTTCTTCGAGGCCGTTCCCTCCTACAGGGACCAATTGCAGGGTTCCTTTTTCTATTTTCTTCTCTCTCCCAAGATCGCTTCCGTACACAGGTTGGGGGTTACGTAGAATCTCTGGGTACTTCTTAATTTCCCAATCCTCACAGGGAGCATCGCCATCCCTTTTATCTCCAGGGGGCTCCATCTGCCTGCGTGACCTCTATGTCCGCTTCCTGTAACACATTCTTCCGTTTCACCCACCTGTATGCTTCCTCTCTCAGCAATGAAGCAGACGCTCCTGTGTCTATCAGGGCTTTCACTGTCCTTCCCCCTATCTCTGCCCTACAAGACAGCTCCCTCTCCTGCGTCAGCGAGGAGAATACTTGGGCTTTCCTTTTCCTGGGTTCCCACCCTTGGGTCCTCCCAGACATAGGCGCCGGTAGCAACAAACTCTTTTCATTCTTCTCATATGGGGGAGTCCTGCGTTTTCTGCACCTTGGCGGTCCCGGTTGGACCTCACCCGGTCCCTTGCTGCTCTTCCTAAGAATACAGTTCCTCTTCAGGTGCCCTGGTCTCCTACAAAAACATCACCTTCTTGTTGGACAGTCCACCGCAAAGTGGCCCACCCGACCACATATGCAACATTTAACTCCTCCTCTCTTCAACTGGGCCACCCTCTCCCTTATTCCTGGGGGACCTGCCCTCTACCTAAGTGGCTCTCCTGACCACATGTCCAACATTTTACTTCCCTCTTAATTCTGGGGTGGCCCGCTGGCTTTTCCCTGGTCTTGTCTCTTGGGCTCCGCCTTTTTTATCAATATCGGTGCGGCACCTTTTCTCAACCCGCACCACTTGGATAGGTGTCCCTTCTTCCCACACCTAGTACATTTATCCCGTTCGAAGTCTGGGGGCAAACCCCACTTATTCGGACATTCCGCTGCTCTGTGGTCCTTATGTGCACGTGTCCAGCAGACCAGCCCGTATCTACCCGGCGTGGGCTTATAGAACCCATGCCTTGTTGACCAAGCCTTTCTATTGGGATCTCCTTCCCACACCTCAGGCTCCCCCACCTCTAGCTTGACCTTCCGATTCCACGCGGGGGATCTACCTCCTTCCCCCTTTCTTCCGACCTCTCGACTTAGCTCTTGCTCCTCCCACCTCTTTTTACCTTCTCGCAAACTCCCTTGCTCTCTTTGCCCAGCGCCACTGATGCCGATAATCATAGCGTTCCTTCCTTCAACACATCGTGACAAACACGCTCGTCACTGAGCGCTTCCACATACAGATCAGCCAACTGTGTTTGCATGACCACATTATTTCTCACTACCTCTGGGAAAGCTAATGACGACAGCTTCTCCGCTCGGGTCCCCAATTCTCCAGGGGTTTCGTCCCTCAGCTGCGTCAACTTCAGGAGGGCTCTCATGGCATCTATCGCCGTCCCCTCGGCAGTGAACTCCCGAGTTAATAATTCTTCCAAACTTTCCCATGTCAAGTGGGGCTCACTGGCTAAGAGTCCTTTTATAAACTCAGACGCTTTCCCTCTGGTGCCATCATACGCCAAATAAAGGGTTTCTTGGTCTGCGAGTCTATATATTACGCGGCTCTTATCCAGGACTGCCAGCCAGTTTTTAAAATCCCTTTTACTACCGTCAAACGCCGGGACCCTCGGTCCACCCAATAATTTTCTCAGGTCTGCTGGCAATCCCTGTTCAACCCCCTCTTCCTCTATGTCTACCCTATCTGGCTCGTAGTCAGACATATTTAACACAGCAAAAGAAAAACAATCTGAGCAGGAACAATCGAATTTGGGAGATCAACCGAAAACAAGGTGTCCTAACTGACAGACGATTTCCGTTCGTTCTTCTCAGGTTCCGGATTGTTTGTACTAGAGTATCTGGAACCGTATGGTTATAGTTAACCAAAGTCCTTTGGATCCCAATCTAGTCTGTTTAAATTTGAGTCCTTGTGACGCAGTGTGTTGTCCTGGTCGAACTTTTTTCTGCAACTCCTGAGGCGGCGGCTGATCTAGGGTCTTATCCTGCTGTCATGGCACCAATTGTGACGTCCCCCGGGTGTCGCTGCGCAAAATGTGACGTCTGTCTGGTTGCGTCCGTCGTGCTATCCTGTCCTGTGACGACCATATGGCTTGGTATTGGTCGCGGCACCAAATGTGACGTTCTAACCTTTTGGTGATTCGGATGGGAATCTGGTTAGATTCGGTATCAGCCTTGTCATTCCCAGCTCGCTTCCAACGTCTGATTAACGAAGTAACTGCTTTGACTTCCAGTCTAACCTACCCACGTTGTGAATTGATCTTAGGAAGACGAAATCAATCAGTCGCTGGGCCGTAATGCAAGTCGACTTCGAATAAGGGTGATATCGCACAAGTATATGTAAAATAAAATAAAATAATAACTTGAAAAGTTCAAATGTGTTAAAAAAGGATAACACTATTTTATCTATGGTCGCTGAATACAGGACTGCGTCTACTTCCCAACCCGCTATATGGAATCGTGACACTTTGTGTTTGTTAGGCGAGTTTTAACATCCCAAGTTGTTTGTTCTTTAAGAAACAGCTTCTTGGTGTATCTTCAGACGATACTCGTGAAACTTGTTTTGGTGGTGTGAGTCTAAGTCGTTCTTCAAAAATAAATTGTTCTTGGATAGAAGTTGAGTTCGGAATTTGCGCGAATCTTAGTCAGCTTCTTCGAGGCCGGTCTTCAGAGCTCTCAGCTCACTGCAACTACTTGCCACTCTGTCTCCAACCCCAACTCCAACTGCAACTTAACTCGAACTGGCTTTTCGCTCGCTGCGACTTTGCTTATATGGACGCCGACTAAAACCGGGGTTGGCTTGTCGGGGTTTGAGGTTCCTTGATAATTCTCAACCCACAATCCACTTATTTTGTTTCGGTCAGGAAAATTTTATTATTTTCCATTTCTGTAAGTCTTTCGTCTTCCCACCTCCTTCTGTTCTCATATTGGTATCTCACCATGCCCTCAGAGGGTGTCAACGGGTTTCCCCTCTCTCTCACAGTGGCATCTCGCACCTATCCCCTCAGGGGTGTGAAACAGGCCTCCCCTCCTTCTTCGCATGATTACCTCCGCCCAATACTCCTGCTATCATTCAGCCAATGGGCGCTCAGCGGCGTGGGTGTGGCCAGACTAGCCTCGGTTTAAAAAATCTTGTTCAAAGAAAAAAAAATTATACTGTTTTTTTTTTTTTACTTTTCCTATTCCTTCTTCTCTTCGAGGAGACCTCACACCCTAGACTCTTTTATCGTTTAACCGAATTATCTGGAATTCGTCAAATAGCTTTTCGCCATCACCAAGCGGGTGGCCACCCAGACGTACCTGCACTCCTGGCGCCAACTACTGATCCGATAATCCAGTTTCGCTATTATAGCCGGATATCATATGGAATTCGTCAACGAGATTTTTGCCAATTATCAAGTGGGTGGCCATCTGGCGAAACACAGCCAATTCTTCGTCCCGATAAAATAATTTTGCTACCATAGCCAGCCTGACGATAAACAGATGCTCCTCTCAATGATTTCTACATACAGACAAAGGCAAAACCTTTCCTTCATTGTGGTCAGCGGACACTTTTGTTTTTGTAATTCTGCGACACAGTTAATTTTTATCTATTTAGAATTCTGTCTCTGAGGTTATTTGGCCAACCTTGTATTTCAACCCGCCGCGTAACCTAAATCAGATTAATTCCAGTATATTCCTTTTTACCTTCTCGACAATGGGAATAAACAATTTTTGCCACTTTTCCTTGTCAGAAAAAATAACACCGTTTAGTGTCCTTTTCGTGATGGCTTCTTTTCACCTAAATTTAATTCTCGCCTTTCTTTTTCTTTCTTTTTCTCTTTTAGCAAGCCAAATAGTGTCACAAATTTAAAAATATATAAGATAGTCTTAGCTGCAGTGGGAGATGCTTAAACAATTCACAATTCATTAGAGTCTCTATTACTTTGCAAAAAAGTGTTACAAGTCTAATAGGCCGATATTTAGAAGGTAAAGTTGTACTGGAACTGCATAAAAGTTTTTCCAACAAGTATGAAAGTATTTATTTTAGAGAGTAGAGAGAAAAGGAGACAGTTCAAGATTTAAGTACTATTGCAGAGATAGCATCAACAGTCCTTAAAAAATGTGCTCATGCCTTCGGACCAGCTTTGATTATTATTTTTATTATCACAAAATTTGGGTTATAATGTTACATCGATTAAATCCAATGTAATTCAATCGATGTTGTAAGTTCAATCCTCAATTCATGTTGTTTCTTAAATATATTTCGTCTAAGTGAAAGACAGTTTTCTATCACAAGAAATAATTTTGGATACAAATTCTGAATGGAATTGTGGGATGTCACAGGAATAGGGATGAGTTTAACGCGTTCAGTATATGTAAAGAATTGTTTCTTTCTAGAATGTGTTAGGCATAAGAGAATGAATGGAGGATTCGATACGTGAAATATTTTGGTAAAGAGAAGAAAAGGTAATAAATCTCGTTTGAATGAATCCCTTCACAATAGCAGAAACATTCTTCCAAGTATGGAATACAAAAGAATATTCTAAAATCCGTGTATCGATTGCTTCACTCTCTTCATGATAAGATAATGATTCTCACCCTTTTGGACAAGAACATCATAACCCATGATAAGAAAGACATAAAGAAATGTATTTCTGTTAGCAGGAACATTATATGGCGCCATGTTAATAATATGGAATTGTTCCATTTAGTTCTGCACAAGATTACTTTTCCCGATACTACTAGGAATAAAACTTGGGGCAGGCTGATTTATAGATCGAAAAAAAGTCAGGAAACTTTTTCTTTTATATACTGAAAGTAGCGAGAGATTCTTTCTGCTAATATCTAAATGCAGGGTTTCGTTTCTCCGCAAAAAATTGTCAAAGTAATGCGTGATAAAATTCAGGCAAATTCTCGTCCATGATAAAGTTTGCCATAACAACGAAAGATTTGCCACTGATGGAATTATCTGCGAGAAATAAATCATCAAAATTAAATGCAGAAAGGCAAACATATATTTCAGCCTTGGTATTACGAACAAGATAAATTATCCGTCGAGTTGTCATTTGAAAACTCCTTTCATCTGTCACTACCCATTGGATTTTGAAATTTTTACGCCAGATTAAGAGGGTTTGAACGTTCTAATGACATTAATAAGCAGCTAAAATACATAATAGTTCATACTTATGGTTTTAATGGAACAGTAACACAGAGATAAAGAAAATCCCGCCCCTGTTTTCCATCTAATCTCACTCCTGATCTTTTTCAGTTTTTCCCTTTCTTTCACTCAATGCATCCGACATACATAAACACATACACACACAGATATAGAAGAGCATAAACACAAACGCACGCATATACACTCGCATGCAGGCACCCGCGCCTGAGCGCGCACACACACACACAAACACACACACGTACCAGCACAAAAACACGTATCTGCCCACGCACGCAACAGATACGAATAAATAAATATATATATATATATATATATATATATATATATATATATATATATATATATATAGTGATCATTGAAGTCAACACTTAGAGGCGACATGGTGTTTCATGCTAGACGCAATCACTGGCCTGAAGATGGCGTCTAGCATGAAACAGCCTGTCTCATCTAAATGTTTACTTCAATTTTCACTTTTATATTTACACACGCTGTATCTCTATCTTTAGCCCATAAATAGAGCACACCTTAAGACTATATTTCTTCATATATATATATATATATATATATATATATATATATATATATATATATGTATATATATCCTTCACAAATAAATCCAAGAAGCACCTAACAGCATCAAACGCCACTATCAAAACATTATTGGGATTTGTTGGAAAGCAACTTAACCCCACAAGTAAAATGGAGAATCGTCTCGAGGGCTAGAACTCCAGTAGACTTCAGAGACCGATGTAACTTGTGCATAAAAGAGAAAATCCTAATAATAAGGCATAAAGATCCGGACATATTACTGAACAAACATAACGAGTTGCTTTTTAAATGTAGACATAAAAGTCACCTCAATTTAACTTAATATATTTAGAAATAACTATATAAAAAGGGAAAATATTACTTTTGTTTTTTAAATGAATGTATGAACACATGGATGCTGTACTTGTTCGTATGTACACTAAAACGGAGATGAACTTGGGCATTTATATGTGAATTTACATATATATATATGTATGGGCATTTTGGATAAGGGTGCTTATATACATATATGTGTTTGTATGAATTGTAGGTGCATATGTATATGTGTATGTGTATGTACATATGTATATATATATATATGCATATATATGAGTATGAATATATATGTATGTGGTATGTATAGGTGCAAGGGTAGTTTTGGCTAGGTATATTTGTATATATATGTGTATATGTATTTTGCATGTATGTATGTGTGTATGTATGTGTATGTATATGTATATGTGCGTGTGTATGGATGTATTTGTATATATATATATATATATATATATATATATATATATATATATATATATATATATTGTTTTGGATATGAAGTTGCATGTAATCTATGTATGTATGTGTATATAGATATAAATATTTTAGAGTTAATATTTGTAATATGTGTGAATATATGTATAACATAGTAATATAAATACATATGCATGTATGGATGTTTATGGATATAGTTCTTTTATATGCTTGTTTATGTATAGAATTGTAGGTGTGTATGTAGGCGTATGTGTGTATGTATATGTGTATATATGTTTATATATATATGTATATGTAGGCATATGTATGTATATGTGTATGTATGTGTATATGTATATGTGTGTGTATATATATATATGTGTGTGTGTGTAGAATGTATTCAAATGGAAGGACACAAGGTCATTTTAAATGTGTTTCAAAATTACTCTTATTAATATTTAATCTCACTTTCTCCTTTAATGTTCTATAATTAGAATTATGAGAGTGTATATTTATCATCTGGAGGTATTTTCATTTTAAATTGATAATTTAACTTAAATTTAAATATGCCACTCTTTAACTATCAATATTGATAGTAAAATATTAACTTAATTTTCTTTTTTTTTTAAATAATTAAACACTTCAGAAGTCACCTAACGTTAAACTTTAACAATGAAATTAAACAAAAATCGATATAAATTTCAAATATTAAATTATATTTAATTATTTATAAATGTATGTGTATGTAATTTATGTATGTATATGGATAGGTACCTGGGTATATCGCTACATGTGTGTCTATGTGTGTATTTGCGCATGTAAATAAACGTATGTATATATGGGATTTGCAGGAATATGAATGTGATATATATATAAGAAGAAAGCAAAATCTTTAACATTACCCTCAAATATTATTCCATAATTAAACCTAAACTTTAAGTAAGTAAGATTACCCATATAAAAATAATGACAAATTGCATTCATAAATTAGATTAAAAGTAAAACTAATAAAGTTGTTACCGTGACTATTTTTACAATATTAAAAAAGTACGATTGGCCGGGTAAACAATCTATTATAATTCAAATTATTTTTTAATATGTTACCTATAAATTTGTTAATAAATATAGTATTTAACTTATATTAAGTCCCTAAACTATTTGTTCTAAAAAATTCAATATTTAAATTGATAGCAAACATCAAATTTTTTTAGACATCTAAATTTCTATCAAGCATTAAAATCTATTCTTTACATAAATTGCTAAAATCCAATTACAGCCTCTTTCTCTTTACTTCCCTCTCCCTCTCCCTCTTCTTTCTTTTTCCTTTTTCTTTTCTCCCTACTCCCCTCCCATTTCTATATATCACTTCCGTTAAGTTAACCGTCTAAATAGGCCAAGGTCTGATCACTCCTCCTCCCCCAATACAAAGTACGATTGAGAGAAATATGAAATTAGTCCCTCCGTATACTCTACCATGTCTATTTAATTACCCCTTTTACACTCTCTGTTAAATTACAAAAACTTACACTACCCATCAATTTTAATTTCATTTTTCGTTTCATTTCATTTTTGGAAGTGCTATCTGATGATCTGGCGTCCTTTAAAAGGATTCTGGTGAAGTAAATTATTATAATGGTACCTTAAAGTGGTCTGTTTTTCATTTATATATATATATATATATATATATATATATATATATATATATATATATATATATATATTGTGTATGTAGGTAGATTTCCCTATTTTATACATGTTTAATTAAAGACGACAGAGAAGTTACTGCGACTAAGCTTCTTATTTAATACACAAACTCGGATACCCGCTACGATCACTCATTTCCCACAGATCACAACCCCTATCTACGAGGTATGAATATTCCTTAATGACATGATTATCCCATACCTACCCACCAATTACAGCATCACATCCACCCAGTAATTCCTCCAAATTCTAAAAAGTATTAATCCAACCTATGGTCAATTAGAGTCACTTGACGTTGAAAGTTTATTCACAAACGACCCCGTCGATCAATCCATTGACATTATCTTTACCCCTGTGTACCCAAATAATTCTATCTAACATTCTATCCATCAAATCAAATATCATCAGAAAATTATTACATGCATGCACAACCAAAGTCACCTTCTACAACCATGATGCAAGGCCTACACCCCAAATTATAGTGTTAGTATGGGAAATCCGCTTGTTCCGTGCTTCTCGAATTACTACATGTCCCATGTAGAAAATATAATATTTAAACAGGTCTGTAAACCTAAAATATATGTCCGCTACGTTGGCGATATTTTTATTTTAGTGAAAAACACAAGAAAAATTGATATTCTCAAAACTACATTTGGAAAAACTCTCTGCTTAACTTTACTTAAGAACTTAGTAAAAAAAAAGAAGCAACTCCACTTAGTAGATGTTCTCGTAGAATACAGTAACAATTTTTTACCACCACAATGTATAAAAAATCAATAGAAAAAAAAAAATTGCTACCTTAATTTTAAGAGTGAATACTCACTCAGATACAAAATAGCTGTGATAATAAAAAAAAAAAACTTCCTAAAGAGAGCAATCGAGAATTCATCTGCTCGTCTACATTTCCTTAAAGAACTCAATAATGCAAAACAAACACTAGTTAACAATGGTTTTCCTTGCCACTTCATCGACCACCAGATTAGACTATTTCTTTCCAAGCTAAATAATAACGATAATGAAAACATAGATAAAACATAATATAAATATTTTCTACAAAAGCCAAATTCACGTCAGCTAAAAACGTGTTGAATCTTTACTTAGAAATATCATTAAGAAATACACGACCACAGTTGACCCGAAGAAAATAATTAAATTATCTATAACAGAAATTTTAAATCAACTAAACTTAACCTTAAATATGAAGACACAACTGCGAAATCCAAACTCGAAATAACTGACATTATCTACGAGTTCAAATGCTCCTTGACAACTCTCTCCTGATTAAACCGAACTCGTAAATAATTACATCGTTTACGCTACTACATGCCTATCCAGAGGATTTACATAATACCTATCTGACCACAGCTCCATCAGAACTCATTTAAACACACAGAAACAAACTTAACAGACTCCATCCGACATATACTAGTAGAAAATACATGCATAATAACCGCATCCACATGTAAAAAAGATTAATAATGAAAGCCTTAATCATAAAAAAAAACAAAGTTCAATAAAATTAACTTCGAACACGACCAAAATGTTATAACTGTGTTCGGGAAATAAAATATCCCTATATCTGTAGATAGATACGCACAACCCATACATCCAGTAAAACCATACTTGATAAAAGCAGAAAGCACTCGGAATTAAAGAACATTTGGATAGTTTCTACACACACTAAAAAATAAAAGACGTGTTCGAACACGAGAAATAAAAGATAAAACGCTTAATCGCAGTTTATTGTATGTCGTCTTTAATGAAATATTAATATATAAAGGCTCAATGAGAGAGCAAAAATGCTTTCCAAAAGCTAAGCAAAGCATTAAGAAACAGAAAAAATGTGTTAGAAACATTAAATAGAGCACGGGAATTTTACGTAATATCAGACATCAAATATGGTAGTGAATGCTGGAAAATCTCTTCAAAGACGAAGTAGAGATTTGAAGCAACAGAAATGTTATTATACAGAAGGTTTCCTGAGAATAAACGGTAAAGATTTAGAGAAAATGGAAACAAAAAGGAAACTAATATTTAACATCAGAAATAGTTGACATTTCAAGGGCATATATTTAAGAAAGAGTGTTTGATGAATTTGATATTCACTTGGACAGACTGAGGGCAACAAGAACTGAGGAAAATAACACCTACATTGCCTATCGAGATTGTGTAAAAAGGATTTAAGGGCGATACAATGTACACGAAATTATAGAGAGCCATGATCATCAACAATTTGAAGTGACATTGAACATATAAGAATATATATATATATATAGAAAGAGAGAGAGAGAGAGAGAGAGAGAGCCAATATATTAATATAGATATTCATGGGATTAATTATTCATTATTCCATGAATTTTTAGTATTTTATTTTGCGGTTGACCAAGACATAAAAATGTCTCCCTCGAAAGTAAACAATAGTAACAATAAGTTATATCTATTATACAAAGCAGAAGAATATATAATTTCATTATACAGTTTCAAAAGATAAACTATGGCAGAGAAAGTAAATAACTCATTAATTCTTTAGAACTATATATATATATATATATATATATATATATATATATATATATATATATACATATATATATATATTAATTACACACATATTTATACAGAGACGCACAAATAGAAATACAGACATACACATGCACACACACACATATATATGTGTATATATATATATATATATATATATATATATATATATATATATAATCACCTATATATATATATATATATATATATATATATATATATATATATATATATATATATATATATATATACATATATATGGGTGGAGAGAGAGAGAGAGATGTGTACGTATACAATGAGAAAATGAACGCGATAAGAATCTATAAATTGATGGCGAACATTTCTTATATTTCATTAGATTATAGTGTAGCTTTCAAAATCCAAATCAGTTCTGTACCTGAAATGCTGTTCAATAACCCTGCGAAAATTTTTTACTACCAGTTAATTTACTCATTCTCCTACTGAATTCCTGGAAATCTATCGCGCATTCGTAGATTGAGTTACTGTCTCATTTCCTATCTCATTGCTTTAATTTTATCTATATACCCGCAAACTGTGTGCTGGACTCTGTTCGTAGGGCATAATAGACATTTATCAAACAGAATACAGCATAATATCATAATTTCACGTAGCACAATTTAGATACTCCTCGTAAAGGCGACGTGCACTTTGTATTGTAAGTACAATCTACTTCTAAATATTATGGTCTTGGATAAGTGTCTTCTTTACATTCGTAGGGTAAGCCTTTCTACTTCTTTTATGTGCCGTGTCTATTCAGGATGTAGGCGATCATGGCTCTCCACTTCCCATATATATTTGGTCCTTTTCATAATTCTCCCAAACCCTGTTCTGTATTCCACTTGCTTAAGCCCGCTAGGTATTTCACGCGTTACTTTCCCTTATTTCTCTTTCCTTCTATCCACCCTATGAGTATCATCTTCTCCAAGCCTTCATTACATGTCCATAAATTTCAGCTACCTCCTCCTGGTGTTAAATACAAGGTCTTCTTTGTTTGCATCCTCTCCGAAACCTCATTATTGCTCATATGCTCGGACCATTGTATCCTTAGCGTCCTTCTGTAGAACGATACTTCCATTGCCTTGAGTCTTTTCTTCATCTATGAGGAGACCGTCCAACCTTCGCAGCCGTAAATGAGGACAAATATCTCATAGCAGTTCAGTACCCTTTTCTTTGTTACGAACGAAATCCTCCTGTCTCGTAATACACTGGCTAGCTTTTGCAATCGTCTTTGGCCATACCCATACATCTTCGGATCTCAGCATCGCAGGTTCTCTCCACTGTCAGAACACGTCTAAACTATCTAAATTTCCGTAACTGCTTGATTTTAGAGTTCCCAACCTGTAAATCGCCTTTCGGGATCATCTTTTTACTGATGACCATGCATTCTGTCTTCTTCGCTACTTCCTGAAGGAGGGTTTGTAAATTCCATTCCGTGTATGCTGTTATCACTGTGTCATCTGCGTATCTTATGCTGTGAAGATTTTTAAGATTGGGGTCGCCAATAATGAATCCTGGTAGGATTTTCAGTTTTCTCAGAATTGCATCTCTCTATAGTTTGAATAGATAGGGTGAGAAGACACAAGCCCCATTCTATTTTTGTATATCTGCTGAATTCATTCTCTATCTGCATGCAGGCCGTTTGCTTCCAGTATAGATTCTTCATTATTCCAATATCTTTCACAAATATATCAAAGTTCCGGTGCATTTCCACCAGATCTTTGTACTTTGTCGAACACCTTAGCGTAGCCTCCAAAACATAGGTTACGTCCTTCTGCATTTCTATTGCTCTTTCCGATAACATTCTGAGCATGAATACCACGTTCCTTGTTCCGTTGTCTTTACCGAACCCGCGCTGTTCTTGTCCTATATCTGGCCTGATTCTGCTGCGCGCTATATTCATCATAATACGGATTATGAGTTTTTGTTAAACTGATTGTTCGGTGGAGTTCACATTCTTTTGCGCCTGTTTTCTTAGGCAGTCCTATGAAAATAGATCTGCTGACATCTTCCGGTATATCACTACTGTTGTAGATTTCTTTTATTATTTCTCTGATCTTGTCTATGCCAGAATCATCTTAGGCTATCAGCATTTTTGTTACAATTACGTCTGGCCCTGCCACCTTGTTTCTGTTCAAATTTACCAGTGCTGATTCTATTTCATTTTTTTAGAATTTCATGTTCGTCGGTAGTTCTGTGTATTGATGGTTTTCTCTGTCGTCGTAGAAGAATTCGCCAATGTATTCATTCCAGCACTGAAGTAATTATCAACAATAAAAGTGCTTTAAATTTACTGATAGGCAGTTATGAAATAATCAGAATCCCTACCAGGATTCATTATTGGTGGTCACAATCTTAATAATATAAGATATCCAGATGACACACTATTGGAAGGAACACTACAAAAATTTATGCATTTATTTGTCAAAGGAAAGCAATAAGAAAAGACTAAATATCAATTCCATGGGACAAATTGCATGGTTGTGAACAAATGCAAATGTAAATTAAAAATTGGAGATCAAACAAGTAGAAATATTTACATATCTCGAAAGAGTTTTAAGTGTGGACAGAAGTTACTACTCTGAAATCCTAAAGTGCTTTGGGATAGCCAAAGGTGAATTCCAAAGACCTTAGAAACGAAGAAAAGAACACTGAACTATTACGCAATATCAGTCCTCCAATATGCCAGTGAATGCTGGGCAATCTCCACACAGTTGTTGACGAGACTTGAAACTTCAAACATGTGGTTACAATGGATGGGTGTTCAGAATACCATGGATGGAACATATGAGCAACGGCGGAGTTTTAAAGAAAAGAAAAACAAATAGGAAAATTTATGCTTAACATCAAGGAAATTTCGCTATTGTTTCTTATCATTAAATATAACATCTTTCTAAATCTTGACGTTGACATACGCTTATTCTGAGGCTCTCGAAAGCTAAAAAAGAAAAAAAGAAATTCTTAGCATCGAAGTTTGTAACTAAATAAAGAACGTGAAAAGTTTTATGGGAAATTATTAGTTTATTTACCCTCGCGAAATACAACTGAAAATGCAGATCTTAATTCGATTTGCTGACAAACGAATTCAGTTAACGCAGGAAAAAGCTATCGCTTATTTCGACCAATTCTGAGAGTGACATTTTAAGGGTTAAAGGTCGCCGAATGTGATTCCACGTGCCAAATTCTATGATGGCAGCCAAAGCCACTAATGTTTGAGTGTTATTTTTTTTTTACAATTATTTTCAGCTGTCAAAAAACAAATTAGCGAACATTTGGTTGAAGGACGATTGTTATGCGTCAATAGTCCTACTGAGGATTGAAAGTAAATTCTAATACTGACTAATGGCCACGAACTCCCTCAACTCCGTCCAGTGGGAATGGATAGAAATAAAAAAAAAATAATCGTTACAAGGAGAAATTTATAGAATGTGATTATACAAAGAGAACATATAAAATATGTTTACTTTAAATTTCAGAATTATTTACTAATTGGAAATACTTTCTCGGCATTTGCCAACATCATATGAAAAGAATATATTAGACTAAAATTAAACGGTTATTATTGTATAAATGTCCAAAACAGAAAAAATCGAACTTTTTTTTTTTTGTAAATCTCATATTACTTACGATCGACTGAAAGGAAACTGAGTTTGGTATAAATACTCGTAAAAGTAATATGCGTTGAACGTAAAGATGAATTTGGAAACATTTTTTTTTTACTTTATTAATAGATAGTATATACTGGTAGTTTGTACGCACATCCTAAGAAGGGAAAAGTATTGTCATCCGCCCCTGTTGAGTGAAGTGAAAATACTTCAGAATGAGAACATTGCAGTGGTTAGACGACGTAATAATCAGCTTATAAACTAGGCTATGAAAAAGTCCTTAGTAAACTTAACCTAGAAATAAATACGATATGTAAGCCATATATACAACGGAATAAAGGAACACCTCGGGGCGCTGTGATAGTTAGCAGGTTTGTTTCGCTAGAACACTTACAACTGTGTAGTGAGTTCGATCCTCACTGGATAACGGCTACTTTCGGCCTTGTACCGCATCTAAGCTACGCTTGGAAAATCACTATACAAAGAAAGACAAATGACAGCAAATCTTCAGCAGCAGCTGTAACAAAAAAAATGCTTCCGTGACAAACAGCACCTGCGCTCATGGGTAGGTGGGTAGCTTAAGCTATAACACTATATGCATTCTAAATAAATCTTGGAATATTTTGAATATGTCTACATTGTTATGCGTGTAAGAAAGAGAGTACAAATATATACACACACACACACACGCACACACACACATATATATATATATATATATATATATATATATATATATATATACAATCGTCAGTCCACATATGTTGTTAACAGCATATGTGGCCTGACGATTGCATATCGCATGAAACAGACGCCTCTAAGTGTTGATTTCTATGTTCACTTTTATATTTACACACGCTCTATTTCTGATATTGAGCAGTTTATTCCATAAATATAGCACATAAGACTATATTTCTTTATATATATATATATATATATATATATATATATATATATATATATATGAAGAGTTTTTCTCTTAAGATGTGCTAAAAATTAGAGATAAAGCTTGTGTACATATAAAAGTGAACATTGAAGTCAACAATTAGAGGCGACAGGCTGTTTCATACTAGACGAAATCGTCAGGCCACGTGGTGATTCAGTTTGCATTTAACATTTTGAATATTGTAGATGGTAGGGAAGTAAGAAATCGGAAGAGACTTTCACAGGTATGAAATAAAGCCATCAGACTTAAGAGCCAGTCTAGTAGCACGGTTAAATTCATGTATTCCAGGGACAACGGAGGAGTGCTCATTAGAACAAATGCCACAAAAATACTGCTAGAAAAGAGACATAGAAGTCACATTATGGCGTTGGTGAAGTGACTGAAATTGAAATGTCAGATCAGGACCAATAGCCTTACAGAAGTTTCGTTGGATTTTGTGTGATACAGGCGGAGCACCAGAGCAGATAGGAGAGAAATATTCAATGAACTGAGAACTAGTCGATTTATAAATCTGCAAGATAGATTCTTACGAGAAAAAACTGTTTGATGCATGAAACTTCATACGTATCAACTGATTCAATATATATATATATATATATATATATATATATATATAAACTGGCACCACTTAATGTAAATATAATACCAAGAAGATGATATGATTGCTCTTCTGGAGATCACCATCAACCATGCTAATGGAGGGTACAATTGTTATATATGATTATTAAAGTATACAGTTTCATTTTGGAGGCGTTAACATGAGCAGGCCATTTCTTGCCACAATTAATAATTGATTGGATGTAATTTTCTAGAGCATCCTCCAGTTTTACTTTGTAAGACAAGGGGAAATATTTGTATTATCCAAGGTAAAATTTGTAAGTCTAGCATATTCTGACACAAGGCTAAATTTTTCGGAACACTTGGTTGTGATCGAACTCATATAATATATGATCTACAAAACAATGTTGGTAACCATTATCGTAAGGATAGTCACCTTAGTCAAGGCTATAAAATCCTTCAAATATTATTGCATAATTATCTTTGAAAAAGTAAAGCTTTGTGTGCCTCTCTTAGGAAGCCATTTCATAAGTAATTCCATTCGTACATACTAAGGAATTGAACACATGCTCCCAGAAATATGGGGTCAGAATAAGGTCCACTGAATATAAAAAAAAACATATTAAAGTTATAAACATATCCTACTAAATAAAATTCAACTTGAGTGAACTGAATCCTTAAAGAGTTTCATAACAGCAAACTGTTCGATAACACCGTATGAAAATAAGAATTTATTAGCGTATTCAATTAATATATGTGGTTTTGTGGGACACGGAATACTCGCCAATGTAGTTTTATTTGGAGGAGAACCACTAAAGATTCCCTGTGATTTAAAAATCGAAGTAATTTTTAATGTTTATGAGGAATCTTAGATTTGGTAATAGTTATGAAATAGCACAGATTAATTTGGCATTAGCTACAAAGATGTCCAAGTGAGGTTCGAATACAGAAAATCGCCAATTGCCTAACAGACGAAGCTTAATGTAAGCATCCAATTAAAACTTTCAAATAAATCAGTCGGCAAGAATATATCTTACATTTTCAAAACTCGGAAAATAAATAAAAATTAAATTGTATTTCTCAAAGAAAGAGGAATCTTATTGGAGATATTGTCGAATTTTCTACTAAATCTACACGACATATGAGTCCTGATAAATAATGTCTGTGAAGATGTACTTCTAAAAAACATTTGAACAACAGAATATTCCTAATTTCATTTTAGCCTTTTTGGCCTTGGGTCATGCTAAGCAAAGTATATATCAATAAGGATTTATTTAGGAGTTTAGAGATGTGATGGTCTTTGTGTGTGTGTATTTGCACATTGCCGATGTTTGGGAAAATAGATTGTACTTTATAAATGAATGCTCGATACGGTAGGATAATAAGAGGTGCAAAACTGTCAATCAGTTTCTTCTCGCAGTTACCCAGTCCTAAAATGTGACGCATATACAAACACATGCGTAAATATATGCATGCAAATAAACACAGACACACGTGCGCAAACAGGCACACGAACGCACGCATGCACGCGATTCCCATCCTAGCACTTGCATCTATATAGACACTCCATTGTTTCCTCATAGTTTCTTGGCTTTTCATCAAACAAATCCAAAGCCAGAAAGAAAATTAAAACGGACAGGTGGCAGCGAAACAGGCTGTGGATTTGTCGGGGTTGGGCTTTATAAGGGCAGCCGAGATGGACCCTATGAAGTTGTCCGTGTCAATCTTGGCTGTGGACGCAGCAGGGGCCTAAAGCGCGATTGCAGTCTAGAACGGCTGGAGAATTGTACTTTCATTTCCTCCTAAGCATGCTTAATTAGGCAGCGATAAGAAAATCGCCCGGATGTTAGGCGGCGGATCACTGCCTTTTATGCGAGCGCTGTTTGTTTGTCTAGAATTAGAAGTCGCTCGGTCGATTGTTTTCTTCCTTTCAATCACCACCCGACCTTTTCTTCTCTTTGATACTGGATTTATTTAATTGAAGTCAGGTCAGTAATCTCCCTTGATGTTTCTTTCGTTTACCTCCTCATCGCCCAGAGCATTCTTATTGTTACTACGCCTGTCTCTTCCTGTCACTTCCCTCCCATTTTTCATATTTATTCTTTTCACATCATAATCAGCATCATCATTAGAAGCAGAAGCAATAGCATCCGTCCATCTCTTCAAAGATTGTTTTTTTTCTTTTACACTTGAAGACCAGTATCTAATTTCGAATATTTCAAATTTCTCATTTTTTTAAAAAAAAAATAATTCTTCCTTTTTTTTTTACTTTAATTTCTTTTCTTCCTTTTGATTCGATTTTTTATTTCTCGTTTACTATCTTCTTCAACGACAATAGATCATATTATTATAAAGAATGTTTTCTTTAAAAAGGGAAGTAAATAAAATGAAACAAATATATACATTAGTAGCAAGTTCGCCTCATTTTAAGTTCAGTTCTGGATCGAAGTTTAGATAGTTTTGGTACGGGGGAAAATTAATATAGCTTAACAAATACAGTGAAACCTCGGTTCACGAATTTAATTCGTTCCTGAAGGACGTTCGTAACCCGAAATGTTCATAAACCGAAACTCTTTTTTCAATATGAATCAATGTAG
>OZ010582.1:8126291-8186291 GCA_963932145.1 Acanthosepion lycidas
TTACTATACGGGGATTGCAATTTGTACTTTATTGGAGTAAGCAAAATATTTAATACAATTGAAGACATAAACATCCTTATAGTAGTAACAAAAATAAAAATTTTTAATGTGTTTAATCATTTCGTCCCATGCAAGGCGATAAATTCATTAAGACTCAAGGAGTTACTGAGTACAAAAAAATAACAAAAGCAGAAACATTTTTAAGTGAGCTAACAATAAAAAGAAACAGCTTTTAAGACAGAAAATAACGACTGACGTTGCATTTTAAAGAAAAAGTTAACTCGTAAGCAAGAATACAGAAAAGATTTCCACAAGCAGGAATTGCAAGAGAAGAAAGATCATAAAAATTATGGTTGCATGATTAGATATAGCTACCAGTCCAGTACTGGGCTTAAATTCGTAAATCAAGGCAGCAAAGCGTTAATTTCATCAGAACAATTACCATGAAAATATTTATTGAAAAGTCGCAACGAACCTCCGTTACGGCGGTGGAAATTGACTGAAGTCGTGATACCAGGTAAGGACCAATCATCTTGTAGATTCTTCTTCCGATCTTATCAAGAATCTCTAAATACATAATAGAAGCGCCAGACCACATTTCACAATATTCAAATTAAGATATTGATACAAAATTAAACTGTCAGTACTAGCATAGAGATGTTTCTTTAATTTCTTTTAAATATGTGTATCTGACAACCATACAAATTTAATGATAAATATACTCATATAGAATCAACGATCAGTATATATTGAGGACAGATTTCAAACGACCACACTCATCTTTCCAGTAGACAGAATGTATAAGCAATGTCAATTATTTACCTGATTCTAGAAAACTAAGAAGAAACCTGTAAAATCACTTCAAAAGTCTTCTTACTCTATGAGCACGAGATTTTTTTCTTGGAATGATGAATAAATGATAATCAGGTAATCCATTTTCATCTGTCAAACACGTGATCTTTCAATTCACAAATAAACAAAGCGAAAAAACTCCATCTAAATAAGATTGTTGAACGAGATTAACATTTTCTAAAGAAACATATATGTGAAAATAATCTCAAGAAGACTGCAAGTAAACTTTAAGATACGTAAAGAAGTCACAAGAAAATAATTTTCTAAACCACATATCCTTGATTATTTGACATAAAAACACATTTTCATTCTCTCAGGTGTTTAAATGATTTTTTTCTGCGGGTATTAATGCCTCGGGAATTTTGCCTGAACTTTTTGTAGCTTATCAAAAATTAAATAATAATATTTATATTGGCAGCAACATTTTGGAGTCTTGTTTAAACATGTTTTCTGGATTTGACAGTGTTACGAGACCTTGCCCATAATAACATAATGGACTATGTCATACGTAATAAATACTGCGCCTCAAGAGGAAGCAGGGAGTTCAGTCCGAAGTCGGATCAACGGCTAACAGGCTGATCGGTTGAACTCTCTTCCTTCGGGGAGGGGAGGAACCCGAACGAGACTACGCTGAAGGGCGGAGTCACTTTCGGGGAGGTAAGCCGACCCTGAACCCGTTTATATGGGATCAAATGTCATATTTTGGGGTCAAGCCCACGGTCTCGGAGATCCCACGTTAAACCGACCTTGTGCCACATGATGCCCTCGTGGGTGTGGTGACTAAATACAGTTCAGTCTGAAATCTGGAGTGAGGTCCTTCAGAAGTCTGTCAGGTGTCAGACAGTCAGAGCGAGCGAGTCATTCAGTTGTCAGAGGCAGTCCGAAACAGAGTCGCGTTCAGACAATTACTACAAGACATTGGAATGGTGATAATGGTCGAGACTACATTGTTCTCCCTACTAAACCTGATTGTTCGTACTAACATTTTCTACTTCTCTGTATATATTCCTGTTTGTAATATATCTGTGTTATTCCATATCCGCGTTCGAGTTCTTCATTATTGGTTCTACCTTGGATCATCACCGTGTTACAAGAACCTGGACCATAACAGACAGGAAATAATTTTTCAGAAATATAAGTATTATTAACTGTCATGTGTGTCCCAGTATTAATAATATTTTCTTTGGAACAACATGAAACTATTAATCTCTGGAAATTATAAGATGCCTAATACTCAAGGTGACTTAGAAAATTCTAATATGTAACAAATACAGTGAACCCTCGGTTTACGAACTTAATTCGCTCCTGAAGGACGTTCGTGACCCGAAATTTTCGTAAACCGAAACTGTTTTTGCAATACGAATCAATGTAGAGAAAAAAAAGTCACGGTACAATAAAATTAGAAAAGGAAAGCACGCTACAACACAGAAGGTATACAACACGGCGGTCGACCCATAAATTATTCCGTTCGTGTTAACTCAGTTCGGTTATTTTGTTCGAGAACCGAACTTTCTTCGAAAATCGATTTGTTCGACATGTGAGACGTTCGAGAACCGAGGTTCCTCTGTTTGTAATTTTAATTATAATATTTATATAACAGTATCATTTTGTACTATATCTAAGAACATATTTAACGGTAACAATGTACATGTTTTTAAACAAACAGTCAACCGTACAATTTTGTACATGCACTAAAGTCTGATATCCTCAAGAGAAAATCAAAAAGCGGATCTGTATGTTAAATTAAATCCCGATTCAATGTACTGAAAAGTTACACTCAGATATAAATTACTCTCCTCAGCCTAACCCCAATGCACTTTATAAAGTGTAATATACATATGTATTTTTACTATCTAAATAGTGTAGTGGATGTTCGTGGGGCGTAATCTTTAGCAGCTTGGGATGAAAAACCAAAGAACCGTGTTCAAAGTCCAGTCGAGTTCATTACATTAAATTATGCGTGTATTCCCTTGGAAAAGATATGTATACATCACTTCTTCCCACCTCACGTATATATATAAATAGCAAGAGCCTTGGTTGGCAAACAACCTGGAAGAAGAAAACTAGTCTACAGTTGGTTGGAATTCAATAAACTCTCATGTTTTGACAAGACCATCTTGTTTGGATTCTGCTGCTACGCCTTTATTATATGTAGTGTCCCTTTGATTCCAACGTTTCGTGACGGGTGGTCTTGATCGTGTAATCGTGTACATTTTGAATTTAAATAAAACCTGTTTATAATAACAATATAGCTGAATTGAAGGAACAAATATATTCAGTAAAAGCCAGAGTAATTACCCCAGATCAAATGAAAAAGTATTTATAATCAATACTCATTAAACTTACTAGAAGAATCGATAAAGTCGTATTAAATAAGTGATGTTGAATTGAGTTCATCGGAGAAAATTCAAATACAAAAACAATGCGAATAACATTAATTCATTTACGTCGAGTTGCAAACATATAAGCTAGAGAAAGAATCGATATCCAACGTTACTACCTTAGGAATAACGACGTACATACAATAAGGTATATTATATGCACTTGTCATTTTCTGGGATCACGAGCCTTATAATCTCCAAGAAATCGTTGAAAACATGCCTTAACTCGTCTACAATACTAATACTTTATAATAATAATAACAATAATACTAATATTAATACTACTAATACTAATACTAATAATAAATATAAAAATGGGAAAGACAGGTATCATCATCACGTACCACTCAAGTTAATCTATTCTTTCTCATCAGACCCTCTAATGACTGAAATGAAAACCACATGAAAAAAATGATTATTAAATATCGATGAAGATCCCAGAGTTGAGCAAGACAAGAAAATGACATGATTAATTTACGCGAGAGAAATATCTATTACGAAATAGTATTCTGCAAAACGCAAGCATTAATATGAAAACGATTACAAATTTTAGCATCTATCAATTATAAATTAAACATCATATAATCAACAAAACCATTAATGATTTAGTAATAGGCACTGCAAAATAAATTTAAATAATTTACGTGATGCTTAAAAAATAAACAAATATAAATAAATGACATAAAAGAATAATTCAGGATGAGTGGACATCATAAACATTCTGAAATTAAAATTCAGAATAATCTTTAAGCTAAATTCTAATTTTGATTTGAAGTCAACCCGACAAAAACTGAATTTGATTGGTTTTATATGTGAATGATTAAGTCAAAAGGACTGTAAAAAAATTCAAAAAATAAATAAATTTGGGAGATTCTGACCCAAATCTTAAAAACTGAAACTAGTTTAGTTTTCAAGAAAGTAAATGTTTAATAATAATATCCATTTTCAAAAAGAAACAAAATACAAAACAAACTAAAACTAAAATAAAAGTTTCACAGAATCTGCTTGAAAGAACATATATATGTGTGCGTATGTGTGTACGCGCGTTCCCGCCCATTGCGACTTGCTCAACAGAATTTGATTTTTAATCTTGAAAGGTGCTAGAAATTCAGAGGTAAGAAGTTTTTAGATACATAGCAAATATTTATTTAATATACATGCAGTGCCTACATTTGTTTTAAATTTACACAGCAAATATGAGTTTAAGAAAACATATTTCAAGTATGAAGCAACGAGGAGAAATATATAAAAAAAAAAGAATCCGTAGAAAAAGTGTTATGATATTCTCATCTGTTTAAATGATAAGATCTTTTGTCTCACTTTTATGTAAAAAAAACTTAAAATATTCTCAAGTTTTTCGACTGTGCAAAGCGTCTTTTGTCAAGCAAGAAAAAAAGGTATACCTGTAAGAATCATCAGATGCATAGATGTGAGGGATAATGGATAAAAATAGTATTTTTTTTTTTACCCAGCGCTGTGTTACCTGCACTTAATTCGTCGTCTGCGATGGTCCGGTTCAAGTAAATTTGGTGAAACACAACTGCAGCTGAATAAAGGAATTGTCACAAAAAAAGAAGAAATAACAGAAGATAAAACCAAGAAGAAAAACTTAACAAATAGTCATACATACATTCCTGCTTGTAAATATGTTGACACCCGACTTTTTGACAATATGCATGCATACACAGACTCACTCAACAAACATACATTCAAAAATACCGTAGCGTGATGTAAATTTATTCATACGACCCAGAAGCGTAGAGACAGCAAGTTAATCAGGTAATGGGGCGTTTATCAGTAAACATGCATGCGTAATATAGACAAATTTTGTATATTTATTTTAAGTAATTCCCTTTCATATTGACTGATAAGCTTAATCACATTATCGTTGAAAGACGAAAGGAAAACACAATATTGATACATGTTTAAAACCAATCTAAGCTTTCGACTTACATAAGCCATTATAAAAATGACAATTTCAATAAATCAAACAACACACGGACGAAACAGCAATGATAATCCGCCCTTGTTGCATGAAAAATTTAACGACAAACTCGTATATACAAGACGCGGAGCGAAAATCGCGTCGCAGCTCGTGACGTCACACATGACCACATGAGAGTAAAAAAAGAGAAGTATTAAGTATGGGAAGCCGTTGTTATAAACCAATGGCTTCTGTTATAAATTATGAAATCTCCCCAAATATCCTTAAATGAGAGAGAGAGAGCGGCGTTGAAAATTCTGATTTTAATATATACATATATATATATATATATATATATATATATATAAATAGAGAGAGAGAGAGAGAGAGAGAAAGAGAGAGAGAGAGAGAGGTGGGGAGCTTGGAATAATTCTGATGTTTGATGTTTTGGTCAAATTATTGGTCAATATTTTGAACCGAAACCTTTTTTGAACTCCTCTTTCGGAGAATTTTGATTGAGATCCTATGAGTTCTCATATAGTTTTATAAATGCTTGCTTGATTGATTTCTTCGTTTTCTACGAATTATCGACGTTTGTACAAGTTAAATCCAGAAAATATTTTTAGATTGTAAGCATTTCTTTTTTTTTTAAAGATAATAATGATTTGGTGATAATTGTCTTAACAATTAACATATAGCTGGGGGAGAAGAGGTGGATTCATAACTTTTTCAAAATATATTTTCGCGTCAACTGGAATTGGAACTTTGATTAAAATTTTCTAGTCTTTACCTATTACAACACCATCACGTAGATGTAGTGGATGGCTCGACGTTGCTTAACGTCGGTGATCGTACCAAATCTGGTGTTTCAACATGAAGTGTGCGAAAGCCTTTATAAATGCGAGGAGATACCGGAAAATATCTTGTCCTTACATGTCTTGTGATCGCGCAATTCAGTACAAAGGGAGCTTACAAGGCATGTATAAGCCGCAGCATTCACATTTGGTTACATATTCACCATTCTCCTTAGCAGTGTTTAAAATATTGTTGCTGTAAAATAGTAGAATGCAATTATGTTATCAAATTTCACTTAATAGCCACAATTTGTGATTAAAGAAAAGACCTAAAAATTATCAAAGAGTATACTTTTATTATAAACATTATTTATTTTTGCAATGTTAATAGCCAGACTTACCAAGCTTATTTTTGTAGACACGCTTTATAGTTTATATTTTCATTAATATTGTTCATCTTCTATATGAATATATATAATTATTGTTTATTTATTTAGGAAATTTTCTTTTGCTTTTCACTTTTTCACTATTACTACAAATAGGTTAGTTATTATTATTATTATTATTATTATTATTATTATTATTATTATTATTATTATTATTATTATTGTTTTATTTCCTTTGCTTTCTGGTGTACACTCATTTCTTTCCGGGTCCCGTCCAGAGACCTAAGGCCAGAAATGGCATCATGGTATATTCCACTGAACAAAAAACAATAAAACAAAAACACGCTTATTTTGGATAGATAAAGGCCTTCGTAAGGTGTGGAGTGTTCGCGTGATGACATTTTTATTTTAATTTCTATAAGGCATGGGCTTCCAGGTATCCTTTCACTTAGTCTATCTGAGGGCTCCAACTACAACAGGATTTGTTGATGTTCCCATGTGCCATATTTTTGAAATTTCGATTTCAAGGTCCTTGTATTTTGACAGTTTTTTGAAGATCTTCAAAGATACATTGAAGTCTTCACGGACTGCCATGTCAATAAGGAGGCAAAGCTTTGTTTGCGGTTTTTAATAACGATGTCAGGGCGACTGGCTTTGATTGTTCTGCTTGTGTGTATTATGTAGTCCTATAAATTTGTTTGGGGTCCTACCTTCTTAACCAAGTCTGGGTGCTATTCATACCAATTATTATTATTATTATTATTATTATTATTATTATTATTATTATTATTATTATTATTATTATTTCCCTTGATTTCTGGTGTGTACTCATTTCTTTCCGGGTCCCGTCCAGAAACTTATGGTCAGAAATGGCTTCATGATATTTTCCACTGAGCAATTTGGAAAAAATATCACATATGTTACATACAGCCCACACGCTTCGGAAGACATGGGCTGTACTTGTGGGATTTTTTTTTCTATAAAGCATGGCCTACCAAGAATCCCTTCAATGAGTCAATTAGAATCTTTTCCAAACAATCCGAGGGAGCAAACTATAACTGGAATTGTTGATGTTCTTATGTCTCACATATTTGTGATTTCGATTTCAAGGTCCTTGTATTTTGATACTTTTTTTTTTGAACAGCTTCAAAGATACATTGCAGTCTGTAGGGACTGTCATATAACAAAGCACATTTTATCTTTGCGGTCTCTAATCACGATATCTGGGCATTAGCTTTGATTGTTCTCTCTATGTTCATTGCGATATACCATACAAATATTACAGTTTCTCTAGTCGCATCCGGGTCCGGGTATGGTTCATACTACTACTACTACTACTACTACTACTACTACTACTACTACTACTATTATTATTATTATTATTATTATTATTATTATTATTCTACAATCACATATATTATCCCCGTCACTTGCATTTTCTCTTTTGTATCGTCATCCTGTCCCAGCCTGCGTAAATTCGCGCTACCGTTTCGCCCTGCTAACTACTCCAAATTAGTGGACTATTTAATTTTCATCGTGTGAAAAAAGGGGAAAATACATTACTTGGTTACTAGTGAAAAAAAGGGAAAAAAAAGAAAGAAAGAAGAGAAGAGAAATGTATTTGACGTCTCCTGCCAATACCTAACAAATAATGTATTATTTCGTTCTGATCGCGTGGAAGGAGAGGAAAAGTCACTACTTGGTTTTAGTGAAAAAATGAAAGAAGGAATAAATGAATAAATTAATGAATGAATGAATGAAAGAAAGAAAGAAAGAAAGAAAGAAAGAAAGAAAGAAAGAAAGATATAAGTGTTTAATGTATTTTTCAGTGAAATGAAAAAAAATATCAATTTCAAATATTTTCATTTGTACCCACTTCTTAAATAATGACCAGCATTCATATTTGTGGTTGTTTAGCGCAAATACTTAACAAGGCAATAAGGGGATTTCTACGGTTATTTCGTCGAAATTGCCTTTAACATTTTCAATCTTTAACAGAAGAATTCATCAGAATATTAAAATAGGAAAATCGTGCAATTTTCAGGGATGAAAATTAGTATTTATATTGTGGTTTATATTAATATATTCTCGCATATTCACGCATATTCACTTTTATTAACCCTCCAATATGTCAAAGTGAGGCATTTACTCATTTATAGTTCTAGTCATAGGATTTTGGCGGGAGACAGACACATAAGAGTGAAAGGATGAGGAAGATACAATAACAATTGTTGATCAGCTACCGCTTTCATAGGATTGGTGATTCCCGCGCTGAGCTCAGGAATGTGCGATGGATTTCAAATTTAGCACGGTTCAAAAAACACTATTCTGTATCAAAAACAGACAAAGGTTCCAATAGTCTTTAAGTTTTGTAACTTCGAAATAAATAAAACTTTATTGAGCTCCCATATGTCAGGAACATAAAGGCATAAAATATATTTAAATATATTTCGGAGACGAGGCATTGTATCTATTTACACTATAGGCAATTATGGAACAGTTTTCTTCATACAGGGGTTGGCAAAATAACAGTTGCAAAATCCACTCCTATATTTCAAAGACCTATTTTATTAAGAACTTTAACTAAAACTTCGTAATTGCAGGTTATATCTATTGTAAATACGTTTATTTATCTAATTTACTGCCTTTGTCTTATTTATTTTTTAGAAATTAGTAAAATTATTTATATTTAGAATTTAGTAAAATTTAAGCTAAATGCGTAACCTCTGCGAGTTCGAAAAAGAGCAAATTGTTGGAGCTCGAGTGGCAAGAGCCTCGATCACTAAGGCTGCTGAACAGTTTGGTTTTTCAAGAGCTACTATATGAAGAACACTGATGCAATTCGAGAAACAGGGCAAGACCTCTAGTAACCGTAGCATTTCGGGCCGGACTTGCAACTTACTGACAGGGACTGACGTGCTTCAATGCACGTCAGTCCCTGTCAGTAAGAATGTGGAAAAAAAATCGTCGTACAAATTCGGCCAAAGTGACTACTGAGTTGAATAAACATCTGAATAGTCCAGTTTCTACTAAAACTGTTCACCGTGAGCTCGATAAGTCTGCATATCATGGAAGAGCTGCTGTGAGGAAACCTCTTCTATCCACTCTCAACATTCAAAAGAGGCTGAAGTGGTGCAGAGACCACAATGCCTGGTCTGCAGACCAATGGCAGCAAGTCATCTTCTCAAACAAGTTCAGTTTTTCTCTTTTCCCAACTTCAGGGCGAGTTTATGTGTGGAGGCAGCCCAAAGAGCTTACAACCCTCACT
The DNA here is from genome assembly GCA_963932145.1 of Acanthosepion lycidas. Classification (NCBI taxonomy): domain Eukaryota; kingdom Metazoa; phylum Mollusca; class Cephalopoda; order Sepiida; family Sepiidae; genus Acanthosepion; species Acanthosepion lycidas. The sequence continues at coordinate 8,135,897 of OZ010582.1, forward strand.
GCCTTCTTCCAAATGTGAAGCATGGAGTTGGATCAGTGATGGTTTGGGCGGCCATATCATGGAAACGTCTCAGTCCAACATTTGATCTGCATGGGAGAATCAATGGCAAAGATTACCTGAACATTTTGGGAGATCATGTTCATCCAATCTTTATTCCCGGATGGTTACTGCATCTTCCAAGACGAAAATGCTCCAAAACATACCACTCCATTGGTTAAGAATTGGAATAAAGAGCATGAAAGTGAGCTAGAACACATCGAGTGACCTCTCCAATCTGAAGATATCAATATTATTGAACATTTGTGGTGCATTTTGGAGGAACAAGTTAGGAGCCGCTATCCTCCACCGTTGTAACTTAAAGAGCTGGAGAAGGTTTTAATGGAAGAATAACTGAAAATTCCTCTGGATTTAGTCAGGAAGCTGTATGATTCCACTCCTAGACGTATTAAAGCTGTCTGTGAGGCTAAAGGAGGACCAACTCCATATTAAATAAATTTTCTTTGAATTTAACAAGAGTTCCAATTATTTTGTCTAACCCCTGTATTTATTGTCATATTTATGACGTAGCTGTTTAAGCTTCGGCCTTCTTCAGGTAATATACGCTAAAATTTCTAACCAAAACCTTTCTTTACTACACGGGGGTCGCTTGTTCTATTTCCATGTTCCATGACTTTTTTTTATATCTCAGTTTCAGTTAATGTCCTTTAGTAATTCAACTCTTCAAGCTTATATTCCTTCTTCTGTGGCCCGGTATTGATATTGTGAATATAGTAATAAAGATGAGAACAAAGTTTGAAAGATATAAATAGTGAAAATATATTTGGTATCGGACATAGATTTGTAGACCTCCTAAAGAGAGATGTGCATCAAGTGACAGAGAGCATGCAATAGAATATATACAAGCGGTGGAATCAGCAGTAAGTGAATTAGGTCTCAAGCCTAAAACAATAAACTTCACAACAACATTAAGCATGATATTTGTAAGGTCTTATCATAGCCCAGGATATCAGGGTTCATCTTTTCCGGAGTAGATCAGGTAGCTCGTATCTTGTCTGGAAGTGCTCAGGTATGCCAACAAATATAAATCCACAACACCCTTTGTCAACTTAATTGAAACAAAACGAAAAAATCAATTAGTATTTACTTTTTTTCGTATTTTGTCCAATTGAACATGACCCAGTATTAGCTATGTCCATTCCACAAAGTCGTTCCTTACAGACTGACCACAGGTTCTCGACTGGAATTAAATCAGGAGAATTTCCGGGCTAGTTTATAGTATTTTGATTTGCTCACTGGTGAGGTTTGCCAATTTGTTCGGATAGATTTAAAATTTTCGTATGCTTCCTTGGAGTAAGGCCTATCGCAGACAATCGCTTTAGGACAACTACTCTGTCACTCCAGTGGGATTATAACTGGCCGTATTTTGAAAGAAAGGAAACTAAAACGGTTGTTTTAATTAATTTGCTCAAGGGTGTAGATGCTTGTTTAAATCGTCAAAATAGCGAGCATCTCAGATGTAGGACACATAAATATCGACTCCATGTCATTATCATATATATATATATATAAGAATTTGGCAAATATATGCTGCACTCGTTCTTTTTTAAGCCTGGATAAAAGGTGTTGTAGAGTGGGATTCGGTGTACTGCCTTCTTTTTCCTAATGCTGTGACAATGGGGTGCTTCTCCTTGTAAACATGGCAAGTATCTACATTAGAGTAGGATTTGAGTAATACTTTATTTATTTCTGTTCTATGTAGAATATTTAATAATCCTCTTCATTGTTTTCTCTACCTAGTCGTCTCTTCCTTCAACACTGGCCTTTAAAAATCTCGGCTATTTTTTATTACAAAGAGGAAATCACAACAAAGTGTGCATTCTGAATCTAGATAGAAACATATAAGATAAATTGTTTTCCTATGGCACAAATATGGATGATATTTGCTGCAGTACCAATCAAGAACCTGAATTTGTTAAATTGTTTTTTCTAATTTGTAAGCAGAGGTCATTAGGAACACTTCAATCCTGGCTTTGCACGAACGAGTCTACACAATGTAGTTTGTGTTGGATCAATGGGCTCAAGTTTCAAAGGATTCATGCTTTGGATTTGTAAGGTTTCCTTATGATTATAATTAACATTATTGACATCCACAATGAATACATTCTTTGTTTAGACATTATATGTTAGTTTTATTGATATCCTTTGTATTAGTAGATGGATTGATGTATAATATGCGTGTTTATAAGTTATATTTTTCCATCATTAAAATATTGATAGATGTAGATTATATAAACGAATAATAATAATTTGTACTAGTATGAATCAACGCTCCTGGTGAATATGATACTTCAATGTTATCTTCTGTTCAATACATGGTCTGATGATGTCACTGAGTGTACTACAGGGTATTGAAGGAAAATCCGACACTTCACAAAAAGAAAACGAAATAGACAAATTTAATAAAAATTTTGATAAATTTGTTTATGCAGATAACCGACAGTTTGACAACTACCTAGCGTTTTTCTCTCTGCCGTTTTCCAGGATGGAATATGAGCGCAGAGCAGCGGTAGTAGCTTATTTTCGCGTCTGGATGAAGTCTGCGAAAGTGATGGCCTGGTTTATGTTCAAGAGGACCATGGTCATGGACATTTGGAGGAAGTGAGAACAAATACGATTTTACTGCCAAACGAAAGGTACACAACGTTCGTTCTTCGGCCGTTAGGACCGACGAGTTCGTCGCCGCTGTCAAGGAGACAGTCGACAAAGATGTAAGACAGAGCTACGCGAAGATCGCCGCTAACATGAGCTGTCACAAGAAGACGATTTGCCGAACGATCAAGAATGACATGGGTTACTCCTTCTACTACAAGTCTCACTGCATGCTTATAACGAATGCCTCCAAGGATTCGATGATTGTCAAGGTGGCGGCATTGCTAAACGAGCTCAAGGACGGGTCCGCCGGAATGCTGAGGTTCTTCTCTGATGAAAAGAATTTCATCAAGGACCAGACTAGCAACAGGCAGAATGACAGGTGAATCTGCAAAGACATCGAGGTGGTTCCCGTCTTGAAGCATACGAAGTTTACCTCCTCTGTCATGGACCTTGTCGTCATCTCCAGCGAGGGGGACGTCATGCCTCCGTTCTCCTTCCAAAAGTGCCTGAGAGTTAACGCTGAGATCTACCAGGTGGTTCTGAGGAGCGTGGTGATGACATGGATTGAAGAGATCGCCATTGGAAGCCCCAACGACTTTCAGCAGGACCCCGCTCCTGCACACAAGGCCAAGAAGACCCAGGCGTGGCTGCCCAACAATGTGACTCACCACTGGTCACCAGACATTTGGCCGCTCTCCTCTCACGACTGCAACCCTCTAGACTATTTATTCTGGGACATCATCAAGGCCAAGACCAAAGAGCACAGCCACAACAAGTCAACTCTCTAAAGGCTGCCACCGTGGAGGCGTACGCCGCTATGGGCAAGGATATGGTCGCCTAAGCTTGTGACTCATTTCGCGCCCGACTTGAGATGGCCGTCACCGCCGCCGGCGGTTACATTGAAACGTAATATGTAACTATAACTGCTGCTACATAAACTGTCAGGTTTCAGCATATGCAACTTTTGTTTTTATTGCCTATTTAGTTTTCTTTTTGTCAAGTATCGGATTTTGCTGTATCAACCTGTAGATAAATAATATATAACTACACAAACTAGGCATGTGGAGTGAGCGTGAGCTGGACATGGGATCAGACGTTCAGCAAACTTACACCACTGATGAAGAGGAGATATATATATATATATATATATATATATATATATATATATATATATATATATATATATATAGGCAAATGGATTAAATTCGACATATATTTTATCTATTTGCTTAAACCTTATTTTCCTTTTTTTCTAGAGGACGCAGGTATGAATCCGGAGGCTGCATATGTTTCTATCAAGATTTATCGAATAATTAGTCCGGTAGATGTAAATAAATACATATACTGATTAATGAATAAAAACTGACGACTTACTAAACAAACTTTATCTTCATATATATATATATATATATATATATATATATATATTGATTTAGCGGGTTTTCACCTGAAAAACACATTGATTTTGACATTGTTGCAAAAATCAAATAATTTTCGGATTTTAATGAAACTTTCAGTATCATTGTTAAAGGAATAAAATTATTTTTTCAATATTTTTGTAGAAAATCTTGATAAAAATATTATTTTTTTTTATATGTTACATTCCACTTAATTAATTTCATGAAATTTCGAGAAATAAAATTTCAATCTAAAAACTTGTTTTATTAGTTAAACGAAATTGTTAGTATGAAAGTTCTTGGCTTTAATTGCAAAATATTTTCCTACTAATAGCAGACTTAGCAGGATCTTTAATAAAAACTCCTTAAAATTAAGTTATAGTTGCACTGAAAATCTAGAAATAATAATAAAAAACATAATAATAAAATCCTGCAAAAACACTCATGCCAAAACAATATTAATAAAAATTCTAAACTAAAACAGCCCGTTCGAAAATAAATGCCGCACAAAATCTGTGGTATACCAGTGCACTATCTCATCCATAGAGATTCCTAACACTGATAGGATATACATTGGCTCAACGAAGAATGAATTTAAAATTAGACGGAGACAACTAAAAGCTCCTTCAATAATATTAGGAATAGAAATCAGACATCTCTATCCAAATATTTTTTGCATTTACAAGAAATGAATAAAACAACAAAAGTAAAATGGAAAATAATAAATAGAACAAGAACTTGTAAAAGCTGGGATTACCCATGCCCTTTATGCCTACATGAAGAACTACACATTATTAAGTTTCTAAATAATGAAAATTTATTAAACCATAGACATGAGTTAAAGGTTTTCTGCCGACATCAAAAAAAAAAATTCATAAACTAATAAATGGTTTAAAAGCTTAACCCAGTCACAAGATATAAAGCCCTTTATGAAGTTGTCAAAAAAAACAAAAACAAATTGTAGTTCAGTGCGACGCGTTTAAGTACAAAATTGCCCTTTAGGAAAAAAATAAATAAATAAAATAAAACAAAATTATCTAGACACTTAAGGGTGCCAAATGTAATCTTTTGCTGTGACTGACCAGACGATATACGCACATGAATGCCAACATTCGCTTTGAAATGGATGCCTCCACCCTATCTCAGCTTGACCTCTTTCCGAATGTGAAGATATGTGGATAAAAATTATCTCTGAGACACCTTACCAAAATGGTCGCCCCAGCCATTTCCCTAGTAATTACATTTTGCGAATGAACATGCTTATAAAGATGCGTAAATTTCAAGATTGGTTATTCCTAAATTTCCGCTTGATATTGAAGCAGGGCTTGATAGTTTAATTCAATTCAATTTCAATAATTACATTGAGGTTTTAGGCTCTTGTTTTTGAAACATGAATACTTTTATGTAGCGTAGGAATCATACTTTTTAAAAAATAATTATAATTTAAGATCTACTTCCCTATGGATCTACTTCCGTATGGAGCCCTGTTTTTTAAAAATAAAAACAAATATACTAAAGAACTCCGGATTATTTACCTAACGTGTTCTTTCCTATTTTTCTATATATCTGCACACACACACACACACACACACACACACACACATATATATATATATATATATATATATATATATATATATATATATATATATGTTTAAAACTTCTGCAGAACTGTCAGCTAGTTTTTATTAAGTGAAAATTATATTTACTAATCAAAAGTTGAAAAGATTAAATTATTTTTCACCTAGATATTTTAATTAATTTTTCATTTTTTTTATGCATATAAAATATTCCATAACTATAAGATATAATAAATAAGATAAATAATATAAATAACTATAGCAGATTTAAAATCAGGATTCCTAAAAGTAGTCTATGGAGAATATTTTCTAACATTTTTAAGATTATGGAGCACTAAAAATGATGTAAAAATTTCCTCACCCGTCATTTCCATAAAATATATTTCTAAATAGATAAATTCCCCGTAGAACAATAATAAAGGTGTGGAAACATCACATCACATCTAGTGTTAAGTGACGGCGACAATTGAGTATTCACCGCTACTATTTGCTTTAAAATCCATTTCTCTGTTATTTTAAATTTAAAGTAAATAATATTTCATTCAAATCAGAATAAATATACTTGAAATCAGCTAATATTTCTCTAATAATGTTTTAGAAAAATATATTTTATTTTCGAAGATTTTTAAAACCGAGAATTAACTTTTGTTTTCAAACGAACCAAAATATGTCACAAATGGCCAATTTTCTGAAAGCGACCAAAACTTGAGATCTTAATCATTTTTTTTCTATTTGAAATAAGCATGACTATTCTGCATACTGGAAATAGTAAATTACATAAATTAATTTTCAATTAAAGCTAAAATGAATGCTGCAAAAATGCTTCTCGTTTTTTTTTAAATTTCATTTTAATACTTAGCAATCTAAAATGAGTGTAAGAACTTACCCAAAAGGATGCTTGATGATCGCTACAATCATAAAAAGCTCATGTCATGGTTGAACAGTTAACTCCCCAACATATCCGCATAATCTCTGCCTCTTATTATACAACCTCTCGTGTCTTTTGGCCTTTCTACAAGGTGGACGTCTTTGTAATATAAAATCACTCACATATAACTATTCAGATGTAAGCGTAAGTTCGAAACCCTGGTAATGCGTTACGCGGGACTTTTTTTAATCTTTTACATTTTATTGTCCGCTCAATATATTCTATAATGAGAATAGTGTATTGAGCACTTTTTTAAAAAAAAATATACGTACCGTACATTGACCTGACTCTGGTTTGTCCACTATTTTTATTTCACTCTCTCTCCCTCTCTCTCTCTCTCTCTCACGCACACACACACACACATATATATATATATAAAAATTTAAGTTATAAGGATATATATATATATATATATATATATATATATATATATATATATATATATATATATATATAAATTTAAGTTATAACGATTTTGGGTGAAATAAATGATGATCCTGATTCCTTAAAAAAGGATTTTGGGTGAAATAAATTATAGTAATGGTACCTTAAAGTGGTTTGTTTTTCATTACATATATATATATATATATATATATATATATATATATATATATATACTCGACTCTCCCGTCGAATTCGACGAATGAGGATCAAGCAGATCAGCCCGACAACAGCAAAGGAGATCTGATTATAGTGGTGAAGGTTTCGTGCAGGACCGTCCACACTTTTTGAAGGGCCGAATACAGAGACTTGGTACAGTACGTTGCACAATGTCCCCAAAAGACCCTACACAGGTTTTGAATTCAGTGTTGTCCTTCTCCTAGACCAGTTGACATCCAAGGCTATAGAACCCAGTCTGTTCCGCTATTTACCCAAAGCTGGATGGAGAAGAGGATTCACACATTTCACAAGGGTATTGACACGTAACTGAATGTAATGCAATCGACTGGAATTATAGTGGTGAAGGTATCGTGCAGGACCATCCTCCGATTCCTCAATCCAAGCCGCTATCCATTACTCCACCTTGCCTCTTCAACATATATATATATATATATATATATATATATGTATATATATATATATATATATATATATATATATATATATATATATATATATGGACAGATATTGATGGCAACACGCAGAGGTTACAATCTGTTTCATCGTTAAACACAATAGTCAGGCCATACATTCTATACCGGATATTGAGCTCTTTAACCCATAACCATAGCATAAATTAAAACTATGTCATCATATATACATACATACATACATACATACATACACCTGGCGCACGATTAAATTATAAAATCGTAACAATCAAAGTTGTTAAAACAATGCAACACACGCGCACACACAAGCTTACACATGCACACACACACACACACACACACACACACACACACACACATATATATATATATATATATATATATATATTCAGTTGTATGGATATGGGTTTGTGACCTGGGTTTCTCTGTTTTTGTTGTTGTCTTGCTTAATTTTAAAAGAATATAATGATTATTATTGCTATTTTAGTGCAGCATAACTGCTAAAATTTTCTTTACAAAAATGGTGAAGTAAGTAGGATTATTTTCATATTGATATTTTTATTTTCATGTTAATTTTCATGTTCCTATTGTGATACTATTTAGCGTTTGGCTAACTAATTAAGCGTGAAAATTAAAAGCGAGAAATACTTAAGGCGAGAAGAAGCTATCAATAAAGACATTTTGAGCGATGTTATTTTTTTTTTAACAAAAAAGATTGGTAAAGATTTTGTTTTCATTTGCGAAGAAAAGTATTTTTTTCCGCAGAAGATAGAAAGTTCGTAAGATCTCGGATCTGACAGAATTAATTTATGACATGAAGCGGCGAGAAAGGGCAGATAGCAATCTGCCATGGTAATAATGAAAATTTCAAATTGGTCAAGTGAGTCGCAGGGCGAAATGCTGGAAGATAATCGTAATCAGGTCGAGGATTCGACCGAGAAAAAAGATAAGCTGAGATCACCCCAAAGAAAAAGGAAGGGAAAAGAAAAAGGAAAAGAATAAACCATTAACTATCTTTCGAAGATATCATTTGGTTTTGGAAAGAGACCACCTGTTTTATGTCCAGCCCTGGCCATGATAAACGTTTGCTACCGGGACGGATTGTTGGCGACAGAAGTTAAGGATATAAGGAGATTCTGATAATCACTTGACAAAAATCTGGTTGAAAAATTCCAGATGACATTCAGTTAAGATAGAGATTAAGGATCACACTACGAGTCTTGGGGGGCCTGGTCGAGGAAAAGAAAAAAAAAGAAAAAGGAAGATATTTTTTCTTTGAGCGATAATTGTAAACTGAGGCCAATCTAGCCGCACCCACGCTGCCGAGCGTTCATTGGCTGAGTGGTGGCGTGAGCGGTGGGCGAAGGTAAACATATGAGAAAGAAGGGAAACCTGTTGACGCCTCTGAGGGGATTGGTGTGAGATACCACTATGAGAAAGAAGGGAAACCTGTTGATGCCCTCTGAGGGGATTGGTGTGAGATACCAATATGAGAAAGGAAGAATTTATGAGGAAACTTCCCTTAAGAACCCCTCAAACAGAAAGGAATGGACTTCCAAAAATAGAAAGCGATAAATTTTCCTGTCCGAAAACAAACAATATCCTTATTGTGCATTTGGAATTATCGAGGAACACAAACTACGACAGGCCCCACCCGGTTTTGGTCGGCGTCCATCTAAGCGGACAGTGGAGAGTAGAGAGTAGACGGTGACAGTTGGGCAGACGCATACAGAGTGACAGAGCAGAGTTGAGCTGTGAGCTCGCAGACCAGCCTCGCAGCAGCTGACTGAAAGATATCCACGCATTCCGACTTAGACTTCTAACCACAAACAATTTATTTTTGAAGATCGACTCGGACTCACACCGCCAAATTACAACGTGGGTAGGTTAGACTAGAAATCAAAGCAGTTACTTCGGTAACCAGACGTTGGAGGCGAGCTGGGAACGACAAAGCGGATACCGAATCTAACCAGATTTCCATCCGAATCAGCCAAGGGTTAGAACGTCACATTTGGCGACGTGACCAAGTCATATTCGTCGTCACAGGATAGCACAGGGGCAGAGAGGCACGGAGTGACGTCACACTACGTTGAAGCAGATTTGGAATTCTTTGCTTTCTGATATTCTTTGATTTCTGATATCCTTTTTCAATTTCATTTCTAATTGTTTGATTTTCTGCGTTCTCTTTCGTTTTCTGTTTTCTTTGTCTTTCTCTTTCCCTTTTCCACGATCATATTTCCATTTAAAATTCTATTTTCCCCGTATTATCTACTAATTTACACCGAAATAGTTTTTTTTTTTTTTTTTTCATTTTCAGTTTGTAATTTCTTCTGTAGTTTGTAGTTTCTTCTATCAATACTTATCTATTGTGCCGTTCATATATATTATATTATCTTCGAAACATCTCCTTGGATTGAATTGCAAGATGGACCCTAAAAACATAGCTTCATGGTACAGACAATTTTGTCATATTAAATTCTATACAGTGTTTTTAATTTAAATAAATCTCACCCACTTTTTTTTTTAATTCCTTCGTTTATATTTTTGTTCCCTTTGCCTTCGTTTTTAGTTTTCTATTTATAATTTTTGGTTTTATCTTAATTTATAGGTGTTTTTTGTAACAACTATATTGACTTTAGGAAAAGTATATTGTCTAAAATCTTCGACTGCTTTAATGAATTTCAGAAATTTCATGTTAATTGATTTCCTTAAGCCAGCCTATAAAGTGATAGTACTTGCTACGAAACAAAAGCGACATAAAACAACAGAAACAGATTGTATCTCATTGTTTGTGGCTGTGTATTTTGTTTGTCATATATATAGTCGCTCCTTAAATTCTCTGTATTATTTTGTTAGTCAATCGGCCGATTTCCTGTAATTGGTAACTTCTTTTTTCTATGTACTTCTTAATTCATTGATCTTTTCTGTAGCTTCGTTTTTTATTGCATATTAAATTTTCCTCTTCTCCCATTCCTTTATAATTAAGTACATTGTTTCTTTTTTAATCTAATCTTCTACAAGTATTTTAATTTTTTCTTCTTCTCTTGATTTCGTTTTTGATGCATTGACAAATATATATATTTATTTATTTTTAAATTTCCTTGTCCTTATTTCCTCAGTGTATGTTAGTTTTGCCCTAGGACACAAAAATAAGACAGCCATTGAAGAGTTAACTAAGGATAAGTAGTCTACAATATATTCATTCTCTTTACTTCTCCTTTTACATAAAATATTAAACTGGTCTCAACGCTCTTCTTGTTTCTGATTTCTTGTTTGATTCTTTTAAAAAAATTGTTTCTTCCTACTTTTCTTATCTGTTTTTTTTTTTTGTTTTGTTTTCACTCTCATCCTTTTTTTCTTCCTTTTATTTAATCTCGTCTTTTATCAGAAAACCTTCTTATCTTTTAAACTTTATCTAATTTTATATCCATCATTTATTTTATTTCCATGAATTTCTTCTATATATTCTTCACAGTTTTGTGGTTTTTACTCGTATCTAGCATCAAATGAAATTATATGTTTTTCTTTAGTATGAAAACAAAATATGTATTCCTTCCTAGTTCAAGTCTTTCTGTAATTTCAAAAAGATGGAAAATAATCAAGTAATTTAGAAGTTTGTGCTGAGAATATCTCTACATGATCAAGAAATCTCCCGAGAAAATAAATGGTATTTGGGAATTCGGTCAAAGTTAATGAAATGAGTCAGGCCAAAACATTTTCAGCCCTGCTTCGTATAAAACAGAGAGCACAGAGACGTTCTGCCGACGCATGAAATATAAAATCAAGGAATGGAATTGTTTTGAAGAGAAACCATCCCTATATTGAACCTGCATTGCTTGTCTTCTCTACTTGATGTCATTAACTTTTATCATATTTGCAATCGAAATGAGTGCATTTCTTTTTAATAAAGTCTATCCCGCTTTGTTTCTTTGCAGTAACTGTGCTCTTTGCATAACAGAATATAAAAGTTACTTCCTGAATGCAATGGATAAAAACAAAAATAAAGCTGTTAAGTGCATAACAATAATTATTCATGACACCAGCTATTCTACATTTACGTCTAGGGAGTCTGCAAAAGAAGAAAAAATGGCGGAAGGGCTATACAATGACACCCGAACATTCCGTGCAACTTGATTCGTCTGACCAAAAGAAGATAACTTTTATCATTTTCTTTTTTTTAACTACTTATTCATTCTTTATTAATTCGCTTTTTTACCTTCATTTTTACATTTATCTTATTTTTTTTTATTATTGATACAATTCTTCTTATTTTTATCATCTGAGGCAACCACTGTTTTTGTATTTTTTCATTATTATTTCTTGACTTGATGCCGTCTAATTTTTTTTTTTTTTTTCATTTTCTTTCGCTCAGTCGCCCATATACGCTTGCAAGCGGGAAGCATTAAGCGAGACAGTGTTTCTTAGCTCATCGAAATATTCCATCTTCATAGTGTGCCTCAATTTTACAGTTTTTACCGTACTTAACTATTGCAAGTAAATATATTCTGGTTACCCAACCATAGAGCAATGCCAACTAATCTATGGAGAGCGATTTTACTGGGTACTTTACCAACGACGTATATTTTATTCTTACATCTTGCAGATAATTTCTGATGTAATAAATTTAATCACTCAGTCATTGATACCCTGTATAAAAGTAAGCTAAGTTTAGTTAAATATCCCATTTTTATTTATTTAGATATTACGATTTTGTTGTATTCTTGTGTCCCATTTAAGATATTTTTAAGATATTTTTAAGATATTGTTTTAATTTTAAAATTTTAAGATATTTTTTTTCTTTCTCGTAATTTGTTATAGGTTTAAAATCATTCGCTACTTTATTGCTGGGTTTGGTTTCCAAGCTAACCTAAGTCATTATGTATTTTATCTAAATTATTTATTCTTACTTATTTATTCTTTATCATATAATTATTAATCTGTTATGATAGGATGAATGGCCTAGTTGCCCCGTATGCAAATCCATTGCTAACGTGAAATACTATATATGAAATAGGTGATATTGACTATTCAAAATGATGAAAATATATAAGAAATACGTCTTCGGATATTTCATTTTCTTCTGCATATTATTTTCTATTATTTCGAATGTTTTCGTGCATATAAAAAAAGAGCTTAACACCGAAAAAGTTTTACATTCAATTCATTTCTCCTGCGTTAATAATCATATTCCTGATTTTGTGTTATAATTTTTAATGTTGTCAACGTCTTATGCTGGCAAACTTTAAAAAATGAACAATGCGACGTCAAAGATAGAAGGTAAATTTAAATGTCTTAATTCATGAAAATATTAACGTTGAAATGAAAAAAAGAATACAGATAATGATTTTCCAAGCATAGCTTAGATGTGGCACAAGGCCGAAAGTAAGGAGACACTCATTGAGAATCGAACTCGCTACTCAGTCTTAATTGTTTTAGCGAGACAAGCTTCCTAACCATTACATCGTCTCGAAGTTCCCCAACAAAAAAGACTCCAGATATGTAGTCAAACGAGACAATTTTCGGAGAGATTCCAGAATATTAAAATTACTTTTCGTACGTTAATATAACATATAATATATATATATATATATATATATATATATATATATATATATATATATATATATATATATATATATATATATATATATATATATATATATATTTTGAAAATACTAACTTCGTAAAGTGATAAAATAATTAGGTATATAACATAAATAAATTGAAAAAAAAATGATTTAATCATTTCGACGTTTCGGGACGACCGAATGATATTTCGTGTAAAAAATGTGCAAATGAGGTATAAAGTAAAATCCATAACAATTAATAAAACTTGATAGCTCGATGAGAAATTAATTAATCATCAACGGAATCTGACGGTTAAAGATGTCTTGGAATGTTTTAATATAAACTCGTAAACGAAGAATTGAATACCTCTGAAAATTAGAAATGATTTTAGATACAAATGTAAAGTGTAAGAATTGTAATACATTAGAGAAACACATTGTTAATGATAGACTTGAAACATTTCTAAGAGAATGGAATAGCTAAAGCGATCGATATTGAGACCAAGAAATTAATGACGGTATAAAACGTTTTACACGGAAGAGATGAACCAATAAGAAGAATGCAAAGGAAAATGTCACACAAATAATGGATATGTTTTCAAACGAGGAAATTGACATGGATAAAATATCTACTTCGCAGACAACACAAAAATGATCATAAATCTCTAAAATTAACAAGATATAATGGCAAAAAACGCGAGAAACATGGCAGCACAAATTGTGAATTAAACTAATCCACAGATAATGGAAAATCTTAATTATCACAGGAAAATGACATGCTATTCATGAGATGTCTATAAAATGAAACAATCTGCTATTCTTGCAGGCACTCAAAACTTCATCAGAATGGCTTTAGCTGTCTATCCTCATCTTCATTGAAATATTCACAACGTTTCGACCGTTGTCCGCTCCGGCCTTTTGTCTATGCCTTTCTATATATCTGTCTATATCTCTGAGATGAGATGTTATGATTACTTGCATTATTTATATTATTCGAACTGTTATCCTCATCTTCATTGCCACATTCACAACCGTTCGGGCGTTGTATGCTCCGGCCTTTTTCAGGATATGTCTATATCTTTTTGGATGAGGTATTATGATTACTTGCATTATTTACATTATTCGGAATGTTATCCTCATCTTCATTGCCATATTCACAACGTTTTGGTCGTTGTACAATCCGACATTTTCAGGTGATTCGAATTTCGAACCGAACACTTTATTTCATCCACCGGGGTATATTGTTCTAGTTCCACATGCCATGGTTCTTCCGGATGTATCAGTTATCTCCATTTAATGCCACTCTCCAAGGTTTTGGTTTATCACTGCTGTGGCCTTGTATTGAACTCATATATCTACTCACTGGATCTAACCAACGTCTTTATCCATTGAAACATCATGGAACTTGGGACTAGAACAAACTACGCCGGTTAACGACATGTAGGGTTCAGTTCGAAATTTCAAACATCTGAAGAAGACTGGAGCGTACAACAGCCGAAATGTTGTGAATATGACAATGGAGATGAGGATACACGTCTGAATAATGTAAACAACGCAAGAAAATGCTTAGTTTAAAAAACAAAGAAAAAATATACAAACTGAAATTATAGCAAAATTTCCTTTGTGTATTATAATAAATGGTGAGTCCTCTTCATCGCCAAATGTTGTGATGTGGGGTCTGAAAAGACCCAACACTTAACTCGAAAGAGTCAGTTGTGATCATCATTATCATAATCCTCATCATCATCATCATCATCATCATCATCCGTATACCTCACTATGGTTGCTCGAAATTCCATTGACAATACCTTTCCAAATATTCGATCCTGCATTGATGGCCCCACCCTGAGTCCCGAGCTGTGTTGTTTGGTAAAGTCAATTTTCGTGAAACGGCAATTCCAGAAGGGTGCCATAGGAATATGGATAATTCCATTTCCTTGTCCGCTCGATGGCAGTGGCCAGCAATCTATAATCGTTTTTGTTTGAGCTTAAGCGAGATTGGTCTCAGTTCTCTATAAATCGTGTTAAACTTTGTATGGGATACGTTCCATGAGAGTCTTTCAAGACGAGCAGATCGTGTCCAAGTTTCTGATCCATACAGTAGGACTGGTTCATTCAATGTCGGATAGGTTTGAACTTTTAAAGAAGATGGAAAGTAGGGAGTATGCAAAATTAGAATATAACTACAGGTAAAATAAATTAAGAAGATAAATACACTCTTCCACGAAAATTATAAAATTCATCAATAGTTCAAGAAAAAAAGCAAATGCGTTAGTATCAATGAGGAAATCTTCAAAGGAATTTGATTCGAAGAAGTAAACCCATTGTCAGAAGGTACACTGCAACTAAATCTAAAAGTTATAAAACATTTTACATACATCTTGTCGAAACTGTTTTAAATAAAGAATTTTCTTTATTATTTGGTTTGATGTTTGGTTATGATAGATGTCTTCTTTAACCATGACATTCTCGGCTCTTTCCGTAACCTATCGTACCCTACTGGAATGGATAGATGTTCGGAAAATTCCGACTCCAGTTCAATGGAGGAAAGAAAAACAAAAAGCGACTCAAAAGGCCAAAGACGTTTGGGGAGTACTGGCAGATATGAATTAACACTAAAATGTAGATCGGTGAATGAAAATGTATAAAGGGTTCGGCTCCAAACTTCCAAAACGATTAGGAAATATGAATACTGACACAGATATTAGGCCGGAGAGTACAACAGCTGAAATGTTATCAGTAGGACAACGATGAACAAATTTTGCCGAACGGCTGATACATTTTGATACAAACCGATTATTTCATGTAAACAAAGGGGATTTAAGAGTTACAAACCAGGAGAAGTGGATTTACAATAATGCAAGGACGTGGGGGTGAGATTAGGGAGAAAAGGAAAAATTAAAAGTGTTCTCAGAATTTATTATGGGAACAGATACAAATGTAATATGAATTGTAGAAACATACCTATAATTACACATTTCAAACCCTGAGGGAAAAAGCATCATATCAGTGGTTGAATAAATTAGTATTCCAAGGAAAGATTGAGTTTGTCCAGACCAGGACTGTACTGGCGTCGGCAAGATTACTTAGAAATTTGCTACGAGATACGCAGTAACTTCATCTTCAACAATAACGAACAAATATCTGGCGTTTGTAAATACAAGAGGGGCAGTCGGAGTATTAAAGAAAATTATGCTGAATGAGAAGAAGAAGAAGAAAGAAGAAGAAGAAGAAGAAGAAGAAGAAGAAGAAGAAGAAGAAGAAGAAGAAGAAGAAGAAGAAGAAGAAGCAATATTAAAATATTTGATACAGAAAATGTTACCTATTACAAAGAGAGTATCATGGTGATTCTCAAGATTTCTGGCACGGAATTTCTAACCCCGGATGAGGAAATGAATCAAAGGAGAAATTTCGATGTCGGCAGAACATTTTTAGACTCTACTGAAATCAGGGATACTTTTTACTTCCATTATAATTAGTATTTCTTTATAAGAAATATTATTTATTTATGTAATTGTATAATGGTGTAAATTTCCTAAATCCCAATTCAGTGTCGGGAAATGTTGAATGCATGGAATCTTAAAGGAAGATACATCACCAAGAATTTTGAAAAGCGCTTGTGTAACTGAATGGAATTTAAAATGGAAAATACTAGTTGTTCAAGGCGTAAATCTTTATATATAAAGGTATCTTTTGTACTCATCAGTACCAAAGAACATGTAACGTTTCTGAACAATATTGCAGTGAATCTAGATTACTTATTAAGAGAAAAGGAATTTAATCGAAACTTTTGAAATTGTCTAGTTTGCCGAGGATAGCTATGGGATAATTTGCTGCCACTTGATCCTAAAAGAGAGACTATATACTGGTATGGAAATGCAAATAATAATGTTTATTTATTTACACTTCTAATTCTCTTCTTCGTAAATGACAAGCGGTTAGGCAAATACTTTCATATAACTAAGCAGGATGTCTAAAATTTATCATCAGTCAATTCACCTGCTATGCAAGTTATTACCTCCCCTGCGGAGGGCAAACGGCACATGTTTTCTGACCCTGCGGGATGACGGGTCAATTGGGCGCCTACTGAAACCGCAATTGGTACTTATATTTCTCTGATCTTTAAAGGCGGGTAAGCAAAATATACCATCGACATTTTTAGGATAGCAAAAGAGTGCAAATACAATTTTCATTTTAATTACAGAAGATCATGTTCGTGATTTTTATAACATTATCAAGCACATGTACATATATAGGGAATTATATTTTCATATATATATATATATATATATATATATATATGTGCACACGCACACATATATAAATATTTTTATGTTTATACATTCTTTTTATCGATACAAATATTTAAGTAAATACTCTGTTTATAATAAACGGTATTAAACAACATTTACCGGTTTGAATGTCCGAGAAATTTTCATAGAAAATATTCGTCCTCCGACAGGAATCGAACCTGTATCCTATACAGAACCGTCATGTAGCCTGACGTACCTTAACCGATTCGGCCACAGAGGAGTGTTCAGTTAGCAAAATCGATTTTACATAAAAATGTATTAAAATAATTGTCGAACTTTGTCCATTTCCAAATGTTTGACGTCATTTGTTTACATGTGGATACGCGATGAGCAGATGTGAATGTACGTGAGAGAATCATAGAAGATTGTTGTTTAAAGACAGTAAATTCGACCTTGCTAACTGAACGATCCTCTGTGGCTCAATCAGTTCAGGCACGTCATGCTGGTAAATGTTGTTTAATACTGTTTATTATAGGCAGAGCATTTACTTAAATATTTGTATCTATAAAAAGAATGTATAAACAGAAAAATGTCTTAAAATAATTGTCGGACTTTGTACATTTCATCATATATATATATATATACACATATATATATATATATATATATATATATATATATATATATATATATATATATATATATATATATATAACTCTGTGCGCAGTCATGCTAACGATGTTCCCCTCTTATTTCTCAGCGATTTCGCATAGCTGAGCTAGATATCGCACAACTCAGAAGTAAAATAAAATAATGCTCTGCTTTATTTGCGGATACATATATTCTGAATTGTATCAATTATTTTATATTTTGCAAGAAAGATGTTTTCACTTTTATTTGAAAAAAATATTCGATTTTGAGAGAGGAATTAAATACGATCAGTATGTTTACGTTTTCGATTTGCCTTCTCCAGCAACTATATTATTTGACTATTACATTTATATTTACTCTTTGTTTCAGAATACCCTTTTAATAGATAAAATAATTTATTACATTCTGTGTACTAAGGCACATTGTTAAAACGTAGAAAATTAGAATGATTAGAATTGTTTGGCTCCATTTCTACAAGTGATTTCGAATAAACATTGGGAAATAGTTTTTAAAGCTCTACTTATATCAGAGCCCGAACGCTGCCCCTTTGCTCTGAGCCCAAATGCTGACCCTTTTCTCTGATTGACAACACGTAAAAATTTATTCACGAGACAAATTCCTCGCAGTCTCTATATATGTGAGTTCAAAAATAAACACTTTCTCATCTATGTTTCGCCATGCGCGTACATATACTTACATGTATATGAACATCAGAACCTTCTAACCTATTATCTTATATTACTATGTATGTGGGTATGTAAAAAAGGAGTATATTTGTTTTCCAGTAATGCAGACTTAATTAGACTTCGTTGCGACTCGACATTCGTGCTTAACCCACGTTTGAACCCGCCAAAAATTCGTTCGACTCCACAGTGGAAAGGTTAACACTGAAATTAACTTTCTTTTGTTGTCCGATGCTCGAGTGCTTGGATAATGTCAAGAGAACGAATCACATAATAGCTAGTGCCATTATTCATGGCGATAGTACAAAGTCCTAGTTTAGCAGGATTAGAGAGTGAGAAAATATTTGTTCAGTAAGCGTAGCTGAGTTCTGAACAATATTAAAGCAGATATAAAAAGTGGGGAGAAAGTATTGCGTCAATCTGCAAAATGGGGAGACTGACTTGTCTCAAGAATTATGATTCAAATTGCTGAATTTTACATATACTCGTATGCAAACCACTAATTTGTAGACTATGTCAGTCACCATGCATCCACATCTCCCAATACCTATTTGTGAACACTAAAATCTATTTCTACGTTATTAACATATTAGGTTGGTGCAAAAATAATGACGTAACAATGTCGTTTTTTGACGTTAAAAATAGATGAAAAAACGACATTATTACGTCATTATTTTTGCACCAAACTAATATATCAATGCGACATGGACAAAATTCCGACAATTATTTCAGACATTTTTTTTTTATGTATATACGTTTTTTTTTTTATAGACAGAAATATTTAAGTAAAT
Organism: Acanthosepion lycidas; assembly: GCA_963932145.1. NCBI lineage: Eukaryota > Metazoa > Mollusca > Cephalopoda > Sepiida > Sepiidae > Acanthosepion > Acanthosepion lycidas. The sequence goes on from OZ010582.1 coordinate 8,155,451, forward strand.
GCTCTGTTTATAATTAACAGTATTACCAACATTTGCTGGTCTGAATGTCCGACAGATTTTCATAGAAAATATTCGTTATCCGACAGGAATCGAACCTGTATCCTATACGGTACCGTCATATTGCCTTAATCGATTGGGCCACAGAGAAGGGTTCGGCTAGCACGGTCGATTTTACTTTTTTAAAACAATTCTCCATGATTTTCTCTCATTCATTCATAACTGCTCAATGTGTATCCAAATGTAAACAAATGACGTCATACATTATGAAATGGACAAAGTCCGACAATTATTTAAGACAAATTTTATGTTTATTTGTTCTTTTTATAAAATTTTAGGACGCATAATTTCTATGAAAATTTCTCGTATATTTAGGCCGTTAAATGTTGTTAATACTGTTTATTATAAACGGAGCATTTACTTAAATATTTTATCTATAAAAAGAATATATAATGATAAAAATGTCTTAAATATATCAATGTATAATAAACCAAACTGTAGTCATGTAATTTAACTGATTAAGACTCGATATCAAACAGGTAGAAATAAATTTGTAAACATTTCATTGTATCAGTTTCATAATTACGAAATTTTCTCTTACTTTAATAAACAATAGTCGAACCCAAGTCGGTTGTGCCAGTGCGAAATACCGAAATATGTCGCTTATTATAGATGTTCATAGCAATTATTTATTTATTTATTTTTTTGCGGTTTGTTTTCCTATTTATTTCACACCAAGCGGGGAAAAATGCCCACTAAAACGCAAAGTTCTTAGAGAATATGAGTAAGCAAAAGCATTACTAAGGAGATGAAAAAAAAAATGAATAGGAAATATGATAGAAGATAACGACATTGAATTTAAATTTTTAATGATTAATGTTGACAAGAAAGCATAAAAGCCGGAAAACAGTTTTACAAGCGACAGCTGTTAGCAGAGAACATACGCTTATATCTAGTCAATTCAACTGCTGCAAATCTAGTACTGCGCTTAAATTCATAGAATCTACATAACATAATGGAATGTCTGTCAGAACAATTATCATGAAAGGATGTATCGAAAATGCAGAGGGAATCTACATTACGTTGGTAGGGATGTGACTGAAGCCAAGGTGTCAGTTCACCTCAGATATTCTTTGTATTTTATGAAAAGTCTCTAAATAATTTTATCTAGAAATACTCACAAATTCATGCGATGTTAAAATGCTTAAAAATATGTTCTTAATGATTTTTAACTTTAAAAAATTCTTTTAAAGTCTATTACTATCATAAGTAACGGTCAGAATAGGAAAATGTATTCAAATGAATAAAAGAAATTTCACTGAATTTGCTCAAGATTTACAAGCATGAACATGCCGAGTGGCTCTGCATGAAATATGTTAGACATTTCTCTCGGGAGAACTGAAATAAGTTTTCGTCAATTGGTTAAAGTCAGATTTTGTTAGTCTACATTATATCCAAAAATAAATCTAGTTCCTAATTTAAAAAAAAAAAATGAGGTGGAAATAATTATGCATTCATCTATGTTTAATCCAGCTCAAAATACAGAAGAGTCAGTGTTAATTTTCAGAAAAAAAGAACTATGTATATATCATTGACGTAACACAAACTTTCTTTTATATGTTTCTGCTCTATTCATATTATTAGGCTGAGATTAGTATTAGTTTAAGTCATACGTAATTTCGGTTGTAGGGGAAAATTATAATAATGAATGTATCAACCTGACTACGAACCATGCGTAGTAGTAAAGAAGACATTTCAATGAGGTTCACATGAGAAAATATTCAACGTGTGAGACAGTGGTGTGACAAGTATTAATCATCAAATGCCATATCAAAAGTTTAGCGCAATGGAAGAATGATAATAATTGCCTTCGGTGAGATTTCCGCTGTTTTATCCATTTAGATTGATTGGTTTATTCATTCATTTTTTACGGCTTATCTACACTTTGCAGGTTATTTAAAGTAAGAAAACATTTTTAGATTGTAATCTTTTCTTTGGAGGAAATAATAAGGGTTTAATGATTCAATTTTTGCTAATTAACCCATAGACAGGCGGAGAAGAGGTGAATTCTTGCCTTTCCTAAGGGTATTTCCACGTAAGGGAATATAACAAAGACAACAGGAACTGAAACTCGACTCTCTGATTAGCAGTTCCGAGGCATTATCCATTGCACACTCAGCACACCCTTGCTTGGTAATTCCAAGCAGTAACCCATATAGATACTGCCGGGCTTAACGTTGCTTAACTTTGATGAACGTACGGGTACAGGTTTCAACGATTGTTCATTTACATTTCTAAAATCAAATTAAAACAATAAATCCATATTTATGCATCGAGTTGCTGCAACGCGACTATAAGTTTTTGTTGCTGTTGTTGTTCAAAGAATGTTGCGATCGTGCAAAATGAATAATGGTGATTGAATGTGTGTGTGTGTGTGTGTTAATAATTTGAATAACATCAGTCGAGTTGCGTAATATAATACTATAACATAAAGTAAATTAGTTTACATGATTTATTATGTATTTATTAGTAATGTTTATTTTAGATTTAGAAAATAAATTCTGATAAAGTAAATATCGCATCATGAATTTATCATATCAAAAGATGTGATAATTATGTATACATGAGTTGTTTAATATCATTCTTATTGGATGAAATTTACTTGTATAACAAAACTAACGTATTTTATACCTACATATACTCATAGACACATATATATATTTCACTGAATAATATATATATATATATATATATATATATATATATATATATATATATATATATATATATATATTACACATAATATATATATATACATATAAAATTTATATATATATTTATATATATATATATTGAGCATAATATATATATTAGACATAATATAATATAATCTATATATATATATATATATATATATATATATATATATATATATATATATATATATATATAATTTAGCTCTTGAAAATATATTTCAACTGAGCACTGTTGAGAGGGAAGCTAATTATATAAACATCAGCCACCTGCGTTAATGAAAAGCTCTTCAGAAAAATGAATAAAGCGCTGCGCCTGATTGGCTTTTGTTTACATTCATAAAAACAATACGCTCAACTTAGCCACTTCAATCAGTCGAATGCAGATAGCTCAGTGGTGGAAAGTCGGACTAATACCAAATCGGTTGGGTTTCGTTCCTTGCTTGAGGCATTCAGATGTCTAGTCACACTGAGGAGCTGTGATACAAGGAAACAGTACTGTCTGCGAAAATAAATATATATATGCGGTACTTATTGAAAAGTGCTCAATTTTACATTTACTCTATGTAGATATTGATTTTTTGCTAAACAAGCGATTCACTATAAGGAGCTTGCTAGTAACTGGTAGAAATTTAAAATGGCATTAGTATAAGAAAGTTACAAACACTTTAATATGTTGTTTCTATATTCATAATAAATTTTGTTGTGTGTTGCTTTGTTGTATATAAGATGCACCAAAATATTCAATTAAGTAAAATTTTAAAAAATAAACTACTTTCTGTTGTTAACTGTGGCAAGGAAGGTATGTTAATTTTAACGCCTCCAAAACGAAATTGCTCCTTATTACACGATTCAGTGACACTTTTCTTCCTTCTCTCAGCATGGCTGATGCCAACCTCCAGAAGGGTGACTCCTGGCATCTTCTCGAAGTGTTCCACTCATAGGAAGTGGAAATTTTATATTCAATCAATAGCTAGATACACTGCTAGAGATGCTATTTCAAAATATCTTACATCTTTTGGAATTCCTGACCAGCTTCTTACTTTTCATTCAATTTTGATATTCAAGGAAGTAAATGCGATGTCATTCGTTATCTTCTGTCATCTTAATTTCTGTTCTGTAATCGTTTTTTTTTCCTAAATAATACTTTTACTTTTCTTATATATAATTTCACATTCACAGAAACACTCAGAATTAGTGGCTATATTGTCTAGTTTGTTGTTAATTTATTTTAAATTTTATTACACATATGCATCTAAGAAACGGAGATGCGTAAACACGTGTCATTTTAAAATGTCCACTTAGCATTCGATAGATAACCAATCCTAGACGCATCAGTATTCTGAAATATCTCGGTAATTGCCAGAAGGTAATTGTTAGTGATTGTGAGTCACTTTAGCAAAAACATTCGACATTTCAAGTTGTTCAAGGTCGGTCAGTTCATGTTTGGTCTTTCAGTCGCATTTTACAACATTTGAAACGAAATTACGTCTTAGATTTTTCATTTAACATATTTCTTTATAGAATAATTTCAAAATATTAGAGAAGCTTAAGCACATGGTTTCATCAAAATAAAGGAAAATACTTCACATATTCTTTGTCAATTCTGTTTTTTATTAGTACATACTCTCTCTCTCTATCTCTCTCTCACACACACACACACATACATATATATGTGTGTGTGTGTGTATTATACTTTTCACTATTATTTTTTTCTTCAATCTATTCTAATTTGTTATATATTTTTCTTTATATATATATATATATATATATATATATGTGTGTGTGTGTGTGTGTGTGTATATATGTGTATATATATATATATATATAAATATATATATATATATATATATATATATGTATATATATATATATATATATATATATATATAATGCGTAAGACGTCATTTTTTTTTAGATCAATGCGCAAATTTTGTAATGCAACAAGACAACTAATCAAATTGTCAGAGACGCGGATGAATAGAAACTAAATAAAATTATTTTAAATAAATTTAACCTAAATGTCATTTATATCAAATTAGATTAAAGTAATTATTATTAAGAAAATAACTTATATATCAAACGAAACTGAAATACAATTTTCGAAAAATTCTGACGCCGAGTCACACCAAATCAAGAGGAAGGCGAAAGAGAAAAACAATTTTAGATATTAAAAACGAAAGAATAGATAGATAGATAGATAGATAGATAGATAGATAGATAGATAGATAGGTATGTATAGACTGAGATAGATAGAGACTGAGATAGATAAATATGTTTAGACTTAGATAGATAGATAGATAGAGACTGAGATAGATAGATAGATAGATAGATAGATAGATAGATAGATAGATAGATAGATAGATGAGATAGATAGAGACTGAGATAGATAGATATGTTTAGACTTAGATAGAGACTGAGATAGATAGATAGATAGATAGATAGATAGATAGATAGATAGATATGTATAGACTGAGATAGATAGAGACTGAGATAGATAGATAGATATGTTTAGACTTAGATAGATAGAGACTGAGATAGATAGATAGATAGATAGATAGATATGTATAGACTGAGATAGAGACTGAGATAGATAGATAGATAGATAGATAGATAGATAGATAGATATGTTTAGACTTAGATAGAAAGATAGCGACTGAGATAGATAGATAGATAGATAGATAGATAGATAGATAGATAGATAGATAGATAGATATGTTTGTATAAAGTGAACTATATAGATAGACAGGCAGATAGATAGCCAAGCAGATGTTAACAGTATTAAGTGCCCTTATAGATGGAGACAGATGAAGAAATTATCTGACATATATAGAAAATACGAGAAATGGATTGTTTCTCTCAAGGCTATTTCGAGTTTCATTAAAACCCTTCATATATAAAATATAATTAATTCCGATAACACATTGCCTTTCCTATTTTTATAGAATTCCATCCGTTTCTTTTCTTTTTTAAAAAAATACCTGATGAAACATTTTGCGTTGATTAAAAGGTTAAGAATAAATCATTCTCACGAAATTATATTTTGTCTGTTCAACAAATTTATTCTGAGTTAAAGGCTTGATTAAATGCTTCTTGACGGACGAGTGAATCCTTTGAGACAAAAAATTTTTGATTGCTTTCTTTTGCTATTGCCAAAAGTAACTTATTATTCGAGTTTCTTTCTCTGTTCAATGTATTTTCACGTTAAAACTTTGCACAAAAAATTCTTTAGGTTTTCAGGGAAAATTGCTTTGATTTCTCACAGAATCTTTCAGTCTTCAGATTTTTAAATATTTTTACTTAGTTTTCCTTTGTTAAAGATATTTGTGGAATATTCATTCTGAAGCATATACATACATGCATATATAATGATTTTCTAAGCGTAGCTTAGATGTGACACAAGGCCGAAAGTTTGGAACAAAGGCAATTTTCCGAGCGGAACTTAGATGTGGCACAAGGCCGAAAGTACGGAGCATGCAGTGAGAGTCGAACACACTACTCAGTCGTAATTGTTCTAATGAGACTAGCTTGTTAACAATTGTTGGGGTGTAAGAGACATGCATATATATTGATTTTTATATACATATTGTACATATTTTCTAGACTTAGCTTCGTCTTGCAAAAAACAGCCATATAAAGAAAAGATCGAACTGATTCCAACAGTATGGAATTTAGTGAAACTTTTTTCGTAAATATAATAAACCTCTTTTTATTTGCCTGATGACAGAAATCCGCTTTTCTTCTAAGAATAAAACGCCATGTATATAAAGTAATTGCGGAAGGTTTTGGTTCGGCATTTATACTAAATTTTATCCGTTGGTTTATATTTGCAAACTTTATTATAGAATAGAAGACCAAATGTCGGAATTTTTTTTCAGTAATAAGTTGTGTTAAATGTGGCAAATGTAATTGTTTGGAAATAATCATTTGACACTTTGTTTATTTATCTTTGTTCAAATACTGGCATTTGTTAACATAGCGGAACAGTAGTAATTACGTCAGACGATTTAAACTAAATTATTTATATTTACTATGTAAGATAAAACACAAACAATACGAGTAAAAATGTGAGTAGATATATTGTGTTATTCCAATATACCAAAGGAGAATTGCATGCTTAGAAAATCAGTATCCGAATAACTGGCATTTACCTGGACATGATCATTAACTTCTGACATTAGTGTGAGTCCCCAACTATATCGCATAAGAAAAATGATATCATATAGTTTTGATATTATTATACTAAAAATTAAAAAGTTGTCCAATTGGAAATATATCGATGTTCATTATAATAAGAACAAGAGTCGAACTTTCTCATAAATATATATAAAAGTACAGATTTCTTCAAGTACTGTAGACTTAAGAAATACATGTCTTTGAGGCATTCTCCGAAGATGGATTCTATATCACACCAAGATGTAAAAGATGATTTTCCCTTTTCTCATGGGTGCATATAAATCTACATTTCGTTTGAACGTAAACATACTTGTGTCAGGTAGGTCGAATAGTTATTTACATGTAGTGGCTAGTCTTTGTCACCGTGTTAAGTGTGATCTGCAATTAGTGCTGATAAGGTAATTTCGATATGTCTGCCTTTTCTGAAGTACACTCAGTGTATAATTTAGTTTCATCTGAGTTGAGTCATGTAATACATATTTATTATTTCCACAAATGAATTACTTCAAATCTGGAAAGATTTAATCATCCACAGATAATTCAAATGTCACTGAAGAAGCAATAAACACATACGCACACACATGTTATTAATAAAATAATTATCGTATTTTAGGAAAAATACGATATCAGTCTTTTACAAATACGATATCACTCTTTCCCACAAAATGATTAATATACATACATACATACACACACACACATAAATATATATATATATATATATATATATATATATATATATATATATATATATATATATATATATATATATATGTATAATCTTATAAATATAAGTAATTATACTCGTCCGAAAAAAAAAACCTATGGTGTATTGGCTTGTAAATGAACAAACCGATACCTAAGGAAAAAAAAGGAGTATAAAAAGAAAGAACTAGGAACATGTAAATTTGGTGAAAATAATCGACCAGAATCCAAACTCAGAGTCCAAAGAGAAAAAAAACCCGACACAAGTAAAGTAAAAATAACTAAGCAAAGTGCTCAATACGCTAAGTAGAGCAAATCTAACCTACGTAGGTTTGCCTGGCTCTTTAGGTTCATAGTTATACATACATACATACATACATATATACATACATACATATATATATATATATATATATATATATATATATATATATGTGTGTGTGTGTGTGTGTGTGCGTGTGTGCGCGTGTGTGTGTCTGTTCTTTAATTTAAGTTGCAATCTATAGGCGATTAATATTTGCTCAAACACAGTAATCTACAAATACTTATATTTATTATTTTTTTTAAATCATTTCACCCCACCAAGGCGTGAAGCCACTAGCACGCAAGGGGTTACAGAGAATTGGAGTTCGAGCAAATAGGGGTGATAGAGGAAAGGATGAAAAGAAGGATAGGGGATAGATGAGGGCAACTGGAGATGTCAATTGACATTACATTTGAATAGTTGCAGATTATGGCTATCAGGGAAACAGGAAAAGGGAAGGGAGTTCCAAAGGCGAGAAATGCGTGACATGAAGCTATTGGAGTAGAAGAGACGGCTACATTTAACAGTTTCGACAGTGAAAGGGTGAGAGCGAGATGCCAGACGGACGGTTAAATTCATGAAGTCAGGGAACCAGCGAAACCAGCTCATCGTGGCATTTACCATGAAAGTATATGCAAAAAAGACAGACGGAGTCGACAGCACGTCTGTGTGAGAGAGCGACTGCAGACGAGATGCCAGTTCAGGGCCAATTACATTGCATATCCGTCTCTGGATCTTATCAAGAACCATGAGACAAACAGAATGGGCACCGGACCATATTTATATACTCCATGCAAGGGCGAATCGTTGATTTGTAGATTTGAATGATCGACTCCGGCGAGAAAAATTTCCTGGCGCGGCAGAGAGAGACAACTTTCCTTGCGGTGGACGAAGATATTGACTCAATGTGTTTGTTCCATCTAAGGTCAGCAGTCAGTTGAGGCCGAGTAGTCTCAAAGAGGAACTCCGGAGAAGTTGAGCGTCAGACATTCTAATGAGGGGGAGGGATGGTTCTCTGTGATGGTTAATAGAGAGCAGTTTTGTTTTTGAGGCGTTAAATTTAACCAGACAATTCCTGCCCCAGTTCACATCCGATTGGAGGTCATTTTCGAGACGAACGGTCAGTTTAGTTTTGTCAACTACACTAGATTTGTTTTTGTGGCAGGAGTAAATTGAAGTATCATTCACGTAGATGACTACTTGGGAATCTATGACGTCAGGAAGATCGTTGATGAAGATAAGGAACAGAGTAGTGCCTCGGATGGAGCTTTGGGGAACACCTGCTTTCGTGGGATACGAGCTGGAGGAGAATCCGTTGAGAACGACCTTGAATACCCGATTTGACAGGAATGATTGTATTAATGTGACGTCCCCCCAGTGTCGCTGCGCCAAATGTGACGTCTGCCTAGCCGCGTCCGTCGTGCTATCCTGTCCTGTGACGACCATCAGTCGCCGTAATGCAAGTCGAGTTCGAATAAGGTATCGCACAAGTATATGTAAAATAAAATAAAATATGACTCGAAAATTTCAAATGTGTTAAAAAAGGATAACAATATTTTATATATGGTTGCTGAATACAGGACTGCGTCTACTTCCCAACCTATATGGATTCGTGACACTTTGTGTTTGTTAGTCGAGTCTTAACATGTTAAGTTGTTTGTTCTTTAAGAAACTGGTTCTTGGTGTATCTTCAGGTGATATTCGTAAAATTTATTTTCGTGATGTGAGTCTAAGTCGTTCTTCAAAAATAAATTATTCTTGGTTAGAAATTGAGTTCGGAATTTGCGCGAATCTTAGTCAGCTTCTTCGAGGCGGGTGTAACTGCTTGCCTATCTGTCTCCAAACCCAACTGCGATCTTGAACTCGAACTCAACTCAACTGAACTTAACTCGCTGCGACTCTGCTTATATGGACGCCGACCAAAACCGGGGTGGGCTTGTCGGGGTTTGAGGTTCCTTGACAATTCTAAACCCACAATCCACTTCTTTGTTTTCGGTCAGGAAAATGTTATTATTTTCCATTTTTTGGAAGTCTTCCGTCTTCCCACCTTCTTCTGTTCTCATATTGGTATCTCACCCATACCCTCAGGGGGTGTCAACAGGTTTCCCCTCTCTCTCACAGTGGCATCTCACACCTATCCCTTCAGGGAGTCGCAACAGGCCTCCCCTCCTTCTTCACATGATTACCTTCGCCTAACGCTCATGACACCATTCAGCCAATGGGCGCTCAGCAGCGTGGGTGTGACCAGACTAGCCTCGGTTTAAAAAATCTTGCTCAAGGAAAAAAAATATTATGTTCCCCCCTTTTTTTTTCCTTTTCTTTCTTCTCTTCGAGGAGACCTCACACCCTAGACTCTTTATCTTAACCGAATCACCTGGAATTCGTCAATCAGCTTTTCCCTAGCATCAAGTGGGTGGCCATTTGGACGTATTTGCATTCTTGGTGCCAATTACTGATCCGATAAAATAGTTTCGCTATCCTAGCCAGTTCCGACACAAAACAGATGCCTTTTCCAAACGACCTTTCCATAGATAACTAATGGTTTAATCTTTTGTTTTTTGTAACTCTGTGTGGTCCAATGGACATTTTCGTTCTTCGGTCAGCGGCTGCTTAATTAATTTTTGTCTCTTTAGAATTCTGTCTCGCAGGTTATTTGACCAAGCTAGAATTTTCACCCGCCCCGTAACATAAATCAGATTAAATCCAGTATCTTCCTTTCTCGACAATGGAAATAAAAATTTTCACCTCTTTTCTTTGTCAGAAACATAACACCGCTTAGTGTCATTTTCGTGATGGCTTCTTATCACCTAAATTTAATTCTCGCCTTTCTTTTTTTTCTTCTTACTTTTTTTTAGCAAGCCAAATAGTGCCATATTAAGTCAAACAATCGACCTGAAATTCCATAACCCTAAAGCTTGCGAAGAAGGCCGCCATGCAAAACCCTATCAAACGCTTTGGAGATATATAGAGACACGGCACGAACTTCTCCGTTATTATGAAGGGCTTGGTAAACAATTTCATTGATGGCCGTAAGCATATCAGCTGTAGAACGTGCAAAGCGGAAACCATATTGCTTGTCGGAGAGCAGATCATGGAACGTAAGGTGCTTAACCACTTCAACTTTGATTAAAGCTTCGAAGACTTTGCTGAAGAGGGGTACGAGTCTGATAGGACGGTAATTAGAATGGTCAGAATGGTTACCAGAGTTCTTAAAGAAAGGAACAATGGAGAAGGACTTCCAACTGTCTTGAAAACAATATTCTTTGAGGCAGTAGTTATAAAGTTAGGAGAGGGAAGGGGCCAGTTCAGGCGCACATTTCTTCAGGAAATGGCTGTTATCCCGTCTCCATCACTAGCCTTGTGGAGGTCTAAATTAGAGATAATCCCCAATACCGATGATGGCGTAATGTGTGCAGTTCGCTCAATAGCACCTCAGTTCTAATGGGGGAATTGGGTGTGGATACACCGGAAGTTTCGAGCGTTGAATTGAATGAGAATTTCCGAACAAAGCATTCAGCCTTGTCGGCAGAAGTAGACAGAACTTCGAACTTGTTTAACAAAGGATGTGTAACAAAGGATGTTTACTATTGTTAAGTACGTTCTTGCAGAAACGACAATAATCCTTGGAGCCTAATTTGCAAGACGCAATGCGTTCTTTCATTATAGCAGCAAATAGTGACTTTGCTTCATTCAGGATACGCTTACACTCGTTACAGGCAGAGACAAAGAGACGTCTGTTGCAGTCAAACATGTTACTTCGATAGAGGTGGCAGAAGTGGTTCCTATGGGCAATGGCATCTGAGCAAGCAGCAGAAAACCAAGGGGAGGAACACGATTTGACTTTATATTTTCTTAAGGGAATGAAAGCCTAGATTCCAGCTTAAGCCCAGGAGGAGACCTCGGAAGTACATTCTTGAACAGAGAGCGTAAAGACAACATTCCAGGCGACATCGCGAAGGAAATCCTGGAACGAGTACTAATCTGCTTGTTGACAGTAGAACGAGGTTCTAGAGGTAAGAGGTTTTTTGCAGTGGGTGGAGTTGAAGGAGATGCTGATAGATACTACAGCATAATCAGAATTGCCAAGAGGGCAGAGCTGCGTGGCGCTACAGGACTCGGGGATGGAGGTAAAACATAGATCGAGAAGAGAAGCCTTACCGTCCCGGTTGTAGGGGAAACGTGTGGGGAAGTCTGCGTGAGGGATTGGGAAATTGAAAGATTAAGGGTTCGAATGGCTGCAGGGTCAGTAGTAGCGTTTTTGAGCAACTTGGTATGATGGGCGTTAAAATCGCCAAACACGAATATGTGAGCAAACGGATGAAGAGAGACCCTTGTCAATGCTGTCAGAAATGCATTAGTCTAAGTAATATTAAATATCAATTTGAATTCTTACATTTATTTGGAATAACTACCTTTCAAATTACCCAAAATAACTTCTGAAAATGCAAAAAGGTGACGTCTGAGCAGAAAATGAAAATGAATGTTGCAAAAATATATACATGAAAGAAAATTCAAATATGAATTTCTAAATACAGAAATACATAATATTCTTAGTGAATGTACCAGATAAACAGGGAAAATTATTCTAATTACCTGCTTTTCGACTGATGTCATCATCTTTGTTTTTCACAATCTTTCGTCAGTTTAACTATTCGGCCATCTTTAATTTTCTGCCAATGCACATCACCTTCAATGAATTTCGAACGGAATTCTATATTATCTACGCTTAGATTCTTCATATTGCGTTTTTTTGTTGTTTTTTTTTTTTTTTTTGCTTTTTTTCTACAGATATCTCGTCATGTTCATTTACATTTCCGCTCCGGTATTTCCAAAATTGTTTCACCCGAGTCGGAGTCCGCAATGTCTTGTCCACTGATAGAATTCCTAATTACTATACCAACAAATTCACGTCAATTTTATGATATCAAACACTATGTGTTTTTCATTTTTTTCTATCAAATATTCACTATCCTCGTATTACTTCCCAAAACCAAACTATCAGAATAAAGAGTTGAGGGAAGACTGTTGATATATTGCATTTAATTTCATATATTTATTGTTCATTGATTATTTCCATTTTAATAGTTACAAAATCCGAATTATTTTTCTATGCGACAAGATGAATAAAAAAGGGTGTACAATATATAGATTATATAATTACAAAAATACTAAAACAAATACCATTTAATTATACGGATATCATTAAATCACAATTTACTAAAAATGATTCAAAAACAAATTCTGATGTTTTGTCTGATATCGGGATGCGTGACAGATATATTTTGAAAACAACCTCACATATTGTATATACTCACGTATCATATGACTTATGAAGACCTAATTTTGAAGCTAATTTTATGGAGGTCACATATATAAATACAATATAAAACTAGGGCATGTAGCGCTGGCCTTGGCTATACTGTTGACCAAACTCTATATTCATCTACACAAGTCAAACTAGCTTCAAAGTTCGCATGGCTTGCGAGTATATACAATATATAAAATTAAAAACGATTAAGAACGATTAATAGTTGAATTTTGAGAAAACAGATCATGAAGAATTTCATTCAGGTTCTATTTTGTTTTTATTTAAAATTTTCTCTTATTCAAATGGCTACTTCACACTTGCTCCAGTTTTTGAAGGGGGCGATCCGATCCACACGTTAAAAGCTAAGCTGTCTCCCTCAATTAATAGTTGGCCGAATGAACTGTCCCAAAAAGAAAAACATGACTTACTAACCTCTGGTCGGCCCGGCACTGTTGTCAGAGAAATGCGGTATCTAAAATGAGTAAATGTGGAGGTCAGGCAAACATTTTACCTAGCACAGGTTCTGCGAGGTGTGAGTGAATTCAGCGTTTGACACACGGGACAAAATGCGTTAATTACATCTGATAACAGAAGAGCAGAGCGTACAATGCCGGTCAATATTATGGGGTCTGGTGTGGTGAAGAGGAACTAACGACAATCTCCAAGGAATTAACTTCTCGGAAGCTTTTTCGCCATACCTCAAATTCATAGAATTCTTTCTTTTTTAACTCTTAATTTTTGGGGTATTTTCTTCATTTTTTTCTCTTTTGACCCCTTATTTATTCTTTCCTTCCTCAACCCATCTGCCTTTCAACAACATTTTTTCTCCTAAACATATGCCCACGATGAATTAAGGGCCTCCACGAAGCCAGTCAGTTTAATCTAGCGCTAACAAATAATCTGAGAAATTTTTGGATAGGTGCTTCAGTGATATGGCAGCAGGCAGGGAATTAGAATATCAGTACGTCGTGCAGTGGACAATCCCTAAGGAAATGTCCCTTCTCGAAGGTATCATACTTTCGCACCAAAGCACAGTACACCCTAATATTTTCTGTATTTTTTAAAATTACACACTTACTTGACCAGTATCCTATTCACGCTGCTTCCAGATCGTTTTTTTTTTCTGGAAATAATTCCAGGGATTCCAATTCTTCGGCTGTCTGTTTTTATTTATTATATAAGATTATCTTCCGATGCTTTCTCTGCCGACTCAGTATTTTCCCCAACGTAATGATTTCTAAAGGATGCTCTTGGAAATTTGTCGACGTAACAGAAAATATTTAGAATCAGCCTGCCATTTTGTTTCAAGTTAATAAGTTGCTTAGGATATTTTGTTTCTACCATTTTTCCTTTCTCCGTTTTTTTTTTTTTTTTTTTTTGACTCCTTTCAATTTCCTTTTATTTTTGTCTTTTGTATCTTCCTTTTTTTCTCTGGTGATCTTTATATTTTTTTGTTTGCCATATTAACTTTCTTTTACGTTTTGTCTTTCTTTCCTCTCTTCAATTTCTTTTTTTTTTTTTGTCATTAATTTTCTACTTTTCTTCGATTATTTTCCTTTTTATTACTCTCTCATGTTGTCTTTATTTTTCTTTCTACTTTCCTCTTCATTCTTTTCTCCATATTTTATTAATCTGTATTTCTTTAGTTTTTCATTTTCCTTCCTGTTCTTCTCGTATTTAATATTTTTCTTATTCTTCTTCAAATGACATATTCATGTTTTACACGCCTTTATAAATACTTTCTTCTAGTTTAGGATTATATTGCACGCGGGGTTACAAAATGTTCTTTCTACCCTAGTAAATATTCTTGCAAATAAATTCTCTATTTAAGTTTACACGAAATTTAACATGAAGCAATAGATAAACCGAACAGACTAAAAATAATGAAACGATTCGCACATAATTCTGTTATTTTTACTTCGAAATTTAACAATTAAAAGAGACAATAATTTCAAGAAATACGGCAAATATGGTTTGAGTACCTAATCCATAATGATATTTATTAAGGATATTTTTCAAGCTTATTGAGATCAATGTCGGATTTTTTCACCTTTATAGGAATTTTTTCTGTACGCCCATGACGCAACTGAATATTAAGGCTTAATGTGAGTTTTTCGTTAATATCGTAAAAATTGCTTAAGACGGCATTTCTCTTCAGGCACGGAGTAATGACCTCAGCTCACTCCCGGAGGAGAATTACTCCCTAGAAGTTGGTAACCTGATGCTGGAGCTATTATTATTTTTAACTTTCCCGACACTGGATCGGGTAAGTAAGATTCATATAGCATTGCTTATATCTGGCACGAGATCAAAAGTATGGCGCACTCAGTGAGGAACACTACTCACTCGTAATCCATCGAGAAACATAAGATTATAATTGTCCATTTCTATCTTTTAGTAGTTCCATTATGATAATGTTCTCCAGGTGCAAACGAATTCCAATTCCATCGGAGATTCGGATTATTAATAATAAATAATATGTAAGAAATAAGAAACATTATTCATTAATAAAGAAACCCAAAAGGAATTTCAAGTGGGTGAGCAAATGCAGATAAGCCATAATACATCTACTGTACATTATTTACATTATTCGGACTATTGTCCGCATCTTTGTCGCCATATTTATTACAACGTTTCGGCCTTTCAGTATCTGTCTATATTTCTGAGATGAGGTATTATGTACATTATTTACATTATTCGGACTATTGTCCTCATCTTCGTCGCCATATTTATTACAACGTTTCGGCATTTCAGTATCTGTCTATATTTTTGAGATGAGGTATTATGTACACTATTTACATTATTCGGACTATTGTCCTCATCTTTGTCGCCATATTTATTCCAACGTTTCAGCCTTTCAGTATCTGTCTATATTTCTGAGATGAGGTATTATGTACACTATTTACATTATTCGGACTATTGTCCTCATCTTTGTCGCCATATTTATTCCAACGTTTCAGCCTTTCAGTATCTGTCTATATTGCTGAGATGAGGTATTATGTACACTATTTACATTATTCGGACTATTGTCCGCATCTTTGTCGCCATATTTGTTACAACGTTTCTTCAAGTGGTTGGAATGACGGATTGAACACTTTATTTCGCTCACTGGAGTAGACTGTTCTCGTTCCACGTGCCATGTTTAATGGATATCAGTTATCAGTTATTTGCTGCTTATTCCCCTCTTGGCACAGTGGATAAAGGCGTTGGTTAGATCAAGTGACAGGACCCAAAGTGTGTGAGTTCAATACCAGGTTAAGGCAGTGGAGAACTTGGCGAGGGGAATTAACAGGAGATAACTGATAACTGACATCCATTAAATGTGGCACGTGGGACTAGAACAACCTACCCCAGTGAGTGAAATGAAGGGTTCAGTGCGACATCCCAATCACTTGAAGAAGGCCGGAGCGTAAAATGGCCGAAATGTTGTGATAAATATGGCGACAAAGATGAGGACAATAGTCCGAATAATGTAAACAATGTACATAATGCCTCATCTCAGAAATATAGACAGATACCATCTAATGCAGCGGCAAATAATATAAAAAAGAAAGTAAAAGTAAATGTAATATACTAAATGCAGAAACGATGGCGAGATAAGCATCTTTATGTCTAATACTCTGCTCCTAGCAAACAAGATGATGCAAATCAGCAGTGGCTACATAGTGCAACGTTAAAAGCTGAAACTGAAGAATTTATTCTTGATGCACAGAATTAATATTTTCTAACTAGAAATTACAGAGCAGACCTGCGCAATTTTTCAGTACGTTTTCACTGAAAAATTGCGCTAACGCTTAATTCGGATTCTGTGATAAATATCTAGAAACAATTGAACATTTTGTATCAGCACCCACTGAATATAAAATTGAAGCATGATAGAGTGGAGCAATTTCTGCACTGGAAAATATGAAACATTTACAGGAAGAAAACTGCAAAAAGTGAGTACGAAGATCACCTAGACCCAGTTACAAAGATAACGACTGTAACAATTTTATGGGGACTTTACTATACATAGAAACAGAAAAATCAAAGCTAATCGCCCAAAAATTGTGATGAAAAACCACAAAAACAGAATTATTGAAATGGCAGTCCCTGCAGATTGAAATTCATCTTTGAAGATCATCAAAAAATATCCAGATAGAATGACCTTGATGTGGAACTCTAAAATATCTGGTAAATTTGGACATCAATAATTCTAAAGGTTCTAATAGACTCATTGAAGTGATACCTTGTAATATTAGGATTCACTTCAATGAGTTTATCGGAACCTTTTCCAATCAATCCGATAGTCCCAAATACGAGGTGAATTCAAGAAATACAAAACTGGCCTTAAAATTACAAAGATTTGTAATCACAAGTACAGCTCACACATTACGAAGATCTTTATCTATGTAAAATGTGTTAGTTTTATTTTATTTTATTTTTTCAGAGAAATGATAATTGCTGTTCTTACGTCTCTGGTTGCGACACGGAAGGAAATGTGTATACAACAGAAATCAAAGTAGAAGATAATGATGATTATTACAATGATGATGATGAATAAAATCTAGGAAACATAATGAGAAAATAGTTAACACAAAGTTTAAAGCAAAATGACAGAGTAAAGAAACAACTAACCTTACTAACATGCTTATGTAAATGGTTAGTTTGTAGAACAGGAATTAGCAGAGATAGGAAAAAGAAAAAAATATTGCCGAGAGCTTCAAGGGACATACAGTTGGAAACAATCAGCTCTACGTCATGAAGTGACATGGCACATATAAGAAGTTATCTGACTCTTATTCTGATTATAAATAATATTTAGAAAATTTATATATTTCTATGAAGAACCAGAATGTAATGCCTGCCTAAAAGACGGTAAAATTTGAGCTAGACTCCACATTTCTGCCTAAGAATATTAGGGAAACGAGGTGGAGTATTAAGAAAAAGTGATGGTAATGTACAGGAAAATGTATGAGATAGAAATCTGCAGAAAAATAATCCTAAATATACTGCCATAAATTTATATCTATATCTATATCTCCTTATAAGATTTAGTTCCTATTGGGCACATAATTAAGAGATATAATGATAAATGATAAATTTTCATGTAATAGAGTTATGTTAGATTGTGTCCAGTATGTAAACAATGCTCCACTTTCAGGTTTTTAAGTGTCTGACATCCTGGCATTACCGGGTTTGAAGATCCACATGTGAAAGTGCGCTGTTAAGTCGAAACATTTTTTATACAAACATATACACATACATACATACATACAGGTATGTATATTTATAGTTGGCTACTCTTATTCGAGGATGCCCGTCGACTAGACTAGACAATCCCTATTGCAGACACTTGCTCAGTCATAATTCAACACCCAGAAAGCCCACCTGTGGTTTATACTGCAACTATGCTGAGTGGACCCTAGTTACAGTTTCTGGAAAAGAGCAGGTTATCTAGCGTCATCAAAAATTTGAAAAAGGCCAGCACGCTCAAGCCCTCGGCCACGATGCCTTTTGATTTCGTGCTAGCACAGCTATCGACGGCCCCCAAGTGCCCCGTCTATCCGATTCCATTCACAAATCTAGGGCCAACATATATACATACATACACACATATCTACTGATATATTAGCAAGGAATTAAAAAAAATAATAATCCGACATTTCATCTTATTACTTCAAACGGGGATGAGTTCCTCAAGCGAGTGATGAAACTGTTAGCAGAGAATATGCGGTTACATCTAGCCAATGCAACTCATGTGTGTGTGTGTGTGTGTGTGTGCGTGTGTGTGCTTCAAATGTCAAAAATTTTCAAAATAATGCTTATGGAATATACATTTAAAACTTTTCTTTATCTATTCAGCAATATCTGAATTTATTTTTAAAAAAATGATTTACCAGAGAAGAAAATACTTAAAGTTAAAAGCAAAGGCGATGAAATGGCCATTGGACTACAATAAGTAAACGAAAAAATACAAACTTATATCCTCTACAAAAGATGGAAATATAATGAATCCGGGTTATAGTTTCATTTTTTTTCTAATCACAAAGTTATATTCTTTCCTTTCTGTGTAATCGTTATATACTTTAATTTCCCATGTATAATACGCATTTTATCTAAAATATAATAAGCAAAAGTCTGGGTGCATATTATGCAAAAACATCTTTAAAAAATTGCCGTTTCATAGGTCGATTTCAGTTGCCAAATATCTACTCGCCATAAACATACGACAATTTGACACTAACATTCGGCGATTGTGACCTCATAAGGAGGTCAAATACAATCAGATGTATCTAAGAATACTTGAAAATATAAAATAAAATAGGAATTTTCATAAAACTAAATTATAATAATATTATTATATGCTTCAAAACATTTTTCTTAAAAAAATAAGTGGCCGTAATAATATTGGAGAGGTACAATTTCTAGTGTCTGATTACCAAAAAAATCGGCGCGTATTACACATGAGTAGAAGAATTTTCACTTTCAACACAATTTTAGGGGTGTATATTATGGGTAATACATGGGAATTACAGTGTATTTTGTTTTTCGATATTAACAATTAATATATTTGATGATCTGTCACATGATAAAGTTAAACTCGATACAGTTATTGCTTGCCTGTTGTATCTGTATAATAATTACTATAGTCTTATTCTATGCGCATATAAAATATATTTTACATATTTTATGAGGAAATGTGTTTTAAATGCTATCAAAATTAACAAGTACCCAGTTTATATAATATTCTTAAAGAAAGTGTCAATAGAAAATATAGTGAATAAATCAGAAAGTTAAAAATAGGGATTATTAATTATCTCCTGTCGACATCAACACATGTGGCCACATGCAGACAGAAGATAAAAATAATACATATCATTTCTACTTTGTAAAACGTAATTTTGTTTAAAAAATAGGCGGGAGAATACCCTAGAGCAAAATTTGATCTGAGAATCAGAATGTTTATACGTGTTCTCCATTAAAATTTTTTAGCAAAATATGTTTTCACAATACACACACATATTTCTATCCATTTGCGTAAACACGTTGTGTAGCTTACTCACTTTTTTCATTTGCTTCTTTTGCTTTCTGTATATCCAGCGAGTGTTGAATTATCTGCTCCACTTTTAATATTCCGGATATATAAATTGTCATTTTCCGATTGTAAGTATAAACTATTTCCTCAAATTTCCTAAAGATTTCCACCATCACAATGGTTTCTGATCATGGTATTCTTAGGATTCGTTAGAACCATATAGCAGCTGTGCCAAGTTTCTTCGTAATGTTCGAGCAAATTGACAGATGATTGTTCAGCATTCAATGTGAATGATGGAAGTTTCATTTTCTGTTACACATGTGGATTTTTCTTTTCTGAGTTGTGAAGTAGCATATTTGTCATGTATACAAATTCGGATGACAAAGTTCGGATCTCAGCTATGGTTGCGTGTTTTGCTAATCTTTTCTCTGCGCTCACTCCAATCACAATGTTTGCGTAAGTGATTTCACGGAAATATTGTGTCAATCATTTTCCCATACCCGCTTCCTACCCAGAGAGAAGGTAGCTGTACAATGCTTTTATACGCATCGTACCATATATATATATATATATATATATATATATATATATATATATATATATATATATATATATCAAAATTTCTCCGATTTAACCAGTAGAGAAGACAATATTTATGAATAAAAATAACAATAGGAAAACTGGTAATTGCTGACGCGTGTCGTCCAATGTGAACTTTATCAAAGCAAAATGCGAAAATGAAATTAATTGAACAAAGTAACTAATAAAAACAAACACAGATTGTACCTACATTCCAATTGCTAGGTACATTCTTTTTTTGTTTTTATTAGTTACTTTGTTCAATTAATTTCATTTTCGTACCTTACTTTGTGTGTGTGTGAATTAATCAATGTAATTTTATTATCAATATAAAATTCCTTTTTAGCGGTTACACTAAGCCAAATGTGCTTTGCAATTTCGATCACAGGTAAGCATCATGTTAAATCAAGATTCAATTTCTTTTTTTCCAAAATGCATGTCTTTTGTTGAGACCCTTGGAAGTTTATAATTTTATATATGTTCTGTGTCCTTTAGAGACATGTGTTATCATGACTTACTAAGTCTCTTCTTTTAAGACCCTTATAAAATTAACTCATTTTGCTTCTCTGATTTAATTCCCTTTTCTTCAAATATATACAGAATTAATTTAGGTAGGGTATACGCTAATTTTTTATGTTACTAATGCTTTCAGCCTATCCCTTGTGTGTTAAGTTTTACAGGTTCTCTTTTTTCATTATGTGCCATTCGGGTTTCAGCTATGGTTACGTGTTTATTTAATCTTTCTCCACGTCCTTTCCAATCGCAATACATCTTGATAAAAAATAACTTGTCGTTAGTTTGTTACAATGCAATGAAAGTGATTTCAGTGAATAATTGTGGCAATCATTTTCCTATACCTGCTTCCCACCCAGAGAGTAGAGCTGTTTAGTACTTTTATTCATACTCTTAATAGGAGACGAAAAACTTTAGACTTTGTAAAGAAGTGTTCTACATATGAGTTCTTTCGTTGCATTTTTTTTTATATCTAAAACATCTTTTAAAACGCTTCCTCGAAAGATCAGATAAAAAATACGTCTACAACGTATATGATTCTTCCTTTTCTTGAAACGTACATTAAATTCTGGAGTAAACAAGAAATTCTCATCATAAACCAAAACAGAAATGTTGGGTTTTTGCCAGATGGTAAGTGCTTGCTTCTTGAGATGGGCTGTTACCAGGTAAGTGAGGTCATGTTTGGTGAAATCCCAAAGTGGTTGAAATAGGAATCCTGTCATGATGCTTGTCTCAAGATGTCAGAGATGATGGCCACAAATATATGGCAAGGAGAAAAGATGACGTTTAAAACAATGCCATATGTTGAAGACACGCCAAAAACAAAATTCTCAGACCGTGTTTTCCTTCATAGTGTATTTTATTGATCATTCTCCATTGTCAGCTTGCCTCAGTTTATCTATCAAATACATTCTTGTAAAGACACACATTTATTTATACATTTAATATTGTCCCAAAGCATTGCATACAAGTTCGGTGAGTTATAGAAAACTACTAAAACGTGTTATAATAAATTAAACCATTTGAGTAAGTAAAAGAACAATTTCACTTTCCTGAAATATAAGAATGCCTCAGCTTAAAGGGGTCATGAAGGGTTGATAAGCCGTAAAAGAAAACATCCAACCAGCCAAAAGACATTTTTTAAATGCTGAGTTAGGAATAATTAATACAATTTTTATTCATCTTTTCATATACAAATATTTATACATGCACAGAATATAAATATTTCTACATGCGTATATTGTTTTAAATACGTCATGTTTCAATATTTTCATATATAAATATATTCACGTAGATTTATTCTAAATTTGTCACATTTTAAATATTGAAGCCATTACTATGCAGCTAAGGAAAAGATTATTCGCTTTGATTTGATTGTTCCGACTACGGTCGGCTCCTTTAAAATTCATACAGTTCCAACGTCCTTGGTGAGAATGCCACTTTGGTCTACATCAACATATGCGTGATATAC
The DNA here is from genome assembly GCA_963932145.1 of Acanthosepion lycidas. Classification (NCBI taxonomy): domain Eukaryota; kingdom Metazoa; phylum Mollusca; class Cephalopoda; order Sepiida; family Sepiidae; genus Acanthosepion; species Acanthosepion lycidas. The sequence continues at coordinate 8,178,275 of OZ010582.1, forward strand.
ACAATATATATATATATATATATATATATATATATATATATATATATATATTTAAAATGTATAATGTTTTTGGCCACTTTGTAATGTATCAACATTGATAGGAATGTCTGAGATTTTATGTGAGTACAGAAGGGATTCCCAAATCTCATTGAGCCACACTGACTATATTTTTTACGTTGTGTCCGTTTCAAAAAGAAGGATTTTTGCGTCATCGACTCGTTGGATAGTCATTTCAGAGAACTGCAACTAGCACATCAGTGAAACTTAAATACTGGCAAAAAAATAAACCACTGAACACTGCAACACTCACAGAACAGGCCCTGGCCAAGTCCAAGAGATGTTCACCAGAATCGGTGCATCAGCAGGAGCAGAATGCACTTTGTCCACAAGAAAGATCAAATAAAAGGTCGATACCTTATAGGGTTAAAATACAATTAGGAAACATTTACCTGCAGCATATAAATGGGTGAACATTTATTTTGATTTATTTTTATAATCATTTAAAGTCACGTAAGGCAAATAAAGCCAATAACACGCAAGTGCACTACTTACATTATTCGGACTATTGTCCTCATCTTTGTTACCATATTTATCACAACGTTTCGACCGTTGTACGGCCCGGCCTTCTTCAGGTGGTTGGAATGTCTATTGAACCCTTGATTTTGCTCGCTGGTGTAGATATTTTAGTTCTACGTGCCATGTCTAATGGATGTCAGTTATCAGTTATCTCCTGTTAATTTACCTCTCCAATTTCTTCACGGTCTTAACCAAGTATTGAACTCACAACTATTTGGGTCTTGTTACTGGATGTAACCAGCGCCTTTATCCAATGTGCCTTGTGTTCTTAGGGACATGATACCTCATTTCAGAAATATAGACAAACACTCAATTGGTTACCGAGTATGAGAGCATATGAAAAAAAATACTATTATGGAGAGAGAAAAGTAAAAAAAAAAAGATGAATGAAGAAGACAGAACCTAACAACTGACACTGCATTTAAATTTCTCAAGATCAAAGTAGGCTTAAAAGCAAATCACTGGAAGAGAGTTCGACAAGGGAGAAATATGAAAGATGAAACTTTTAGCATAGAAATTACTGTTACATATAGCTATTTAATCTTCAAAATGGTGAAATCCTCTCGCCAATTTAGAACTGCGCTTCATGAAGTCCAAGCACCATAACGGAAAGCGATAGTTATTTTGTGAATGCAAAAAGTGTGGCATAAATCCAAATGTGAGAATGGAAGAATGCTTCTCTTCCTTCTGTCTCAGCTTAAACTTGGCTAGCGACAATTACTGACCCCAAAATGTCACAGTATTCCTTCTACCAAAACAACACATTCTTAATTACAATCTCTTACATCAGCCACCATAATACCTCAAGTCTCTATGAAGTTACTATATGTACAATTTGTTTGTGGGGTGGAAAAATAGCGGAAAGATCAGCAGAACAAAGACCATGAAAATATTTATAGAAAAGGCACAGGTGACGTACGTTACAGCGGTGGGAAAGTGACTGAAATCGAGATGCCAGGCCAGGAACAATAACATTGAATATTTGTCTTTGTATTTCATTAATAACCTCTAAATATATAACAGAAGTTACAAACTAGAAGCCTTGATATAGTTCCCCCTATCTAAAATACGTTTGAGCATATCAACAGAATGCTCAAGAAGTGTTCAAGAAGAGCAAATCTCCACTGGTAGAAAACAATCATTTTACCTGGATACTTTAGCAATGGATCGTATGTACGATTTCCCCTTGAGGTCTTGTGTCAGTTTGAGGACCAACATTTTTTCAAGTCACGTGCTTCCCCGAGAGAACCTCTGTTCATCCTGATTCTTGGTAGTTCGGGCTCAGATCTGCGATTATGGAATATATATCGCTTCGAGGCATTGAATGTAAACATTCAGCTTTTAGCACATTGGGATGTGAGATCTGGCGCCAATATCTAACCATTGATAGTTTCAGAGTTGCGCCCGTATATAGTCGTATCATTTTTACGTAATGTTTACAAATGATCTGAGTATATTTCAGGCAGATCATTTATGAAGATCAAAAAGAGAACTTGTTCGAGGAGTGTCTCCTAGGGTACGCCACCGTTGACCTCTTGGGCCACAGAGTACTAGCCATTATTAACTATATTCATGCACCTACCTGTTAGGAAAGACTTTATGGTCGAGAAGACCCTTTTAGTGATTCCATAACTGTAGAGCTAGTGCAGTATGCACTTGTGTCACACCTTGACGAAAGCCTTTGTGATATCTAGTGCTATGGCACTCTAAGTATTTTTGTTGTTAAGAGCCTCACTGATTCTGTGAACGATGGAAGTTAAGACCTCCTATTGATTATGGCCTCAAAGAGTTGAGGATGATATTGATGGGTCTGTACTGGCTGGAAGAATATCGCACGCCCGCCTTCTTGAAAAGCGTGGATACGCTTTGCACTTTTCACGGGCTTGAGAAGAGCTTCTACTTCAAGCAGCGGTTTAATCGATCATAATTCCGGATTGATATTCTTAAGGACAACCATTGTAATTTTGAATAGACCAGAGGTTTTATTAGGATTAAGGCTTTTGATATCGCTGGAGACTTCTCGTGCTAAGATGGCAATATTGCTGATATTGGGCTCGGTGAGACTTGGGAAATTTGGGTGTGGATGGTCTGAGTCAGAAACAAAGATGGATGCGAAGGGTCCATTTATAATTGTTGACACTGCTGCTTTACCGTTGTTCATTATTTGGTTGGTGATCTTCCAGAATACTAAGGATCAAATTTGTTTCTTTTCAACCTTGTTCTGAACTGTACGTGTGCATTTGCAATTGGCGTTTTCTAGAACATTTTTTGCAGCAATTCTAGAACATTTTTTGCAGCGATTGCCGGGAGTTGTGAATGCAGTGAGTACCGAACTATATCGCTCTTTGCGATAGATATTGAAGTAGTGTTTTCGGTGAGTAGAGACAACCTAAGGGAACGGCTGACTGCCCGTCCTACAATTAGGCTGTGAAAACGAACTCCTGTGAACACAAACAGATAAGGACTCGATTATCAACGCGACAAACCCAAACTGATAGCCTAAATGCAGCCAGTACATTCGAACGCTACATGATACAGTTTAGCAGATACATTTTCACATGTATGTGTGGGCGTACACATGTAATCGAAAGCTAAATTAATGCTGAATTGATCTCTATCTCTAAAAGGCAGGATGTGTGTGTGTGTGTGTGTGTGTGTGTGTGTAACCAATGAACGGCCGCAATTTTCGACGGATTTGCACCAAAATTTACATGCACATGCTCCAAGTTAGCGGGAAAGCTAAGACCGACCTTGCATTTGCCAACTCCCATCGATAGTGGAAATAATACATTTTTTCATCTTTCTACGGCAGTTTTCATGTAGTTTGCGGTCATTTCTAATGGCCAGAGTGAGAGCCTATAGCTGGCTGCTCCGAATAGGCAGGAAGATTCTATTGGCCAGCGTGACAGTCAACAACTGAATGACATGAATGTTAACTAGCATGCTAGCATGCAAAAAAAAATAAAATCGATAGCTGCATTCGTCAAAAGTGGGAAAAATTTAAACCTGCATGGCACATTACTCCAATTGGCTTATTCGCTTGCTTAAACTCAACGTTGATTCTGATTCCGCAGAACTGGGTTGGGTGTGAAAAAGTATCTGTTGTTAACATTCTTTTTTTCATTCGGTTTTTCCAGTTACGAGTCCTTTTTTAAAGCTGATCGTTTTGTGTTCATTTTGTTTAGTTCTTTTCTCGTAACAGATTTATTGTTTAGTATAGAGCTTACAAAAAAATCAGAGTGTGAGATAGGCAAGAAGTAAGGCATGTAGCAACATCAGCACGGCTAAGGGCACTCTTTTAAAGGCAAGGAAGGGAAAAAATATTTTAAGTCAAGTGATAGCGATTGCTGTATCAGTCGTACGATTTTTGAATCAAGCACGGACAACGCAGTAATGAATATAACAGTGGGATCTGCTTACCGACTAGCCATCAACGGCTGTCTCCACTGTGAAAATTGCATTTATGAGAAAATGTGGATGTAGTACTATGCAGATAAATAAAATTCATACAGTAACTTTTTGGGACAGCAAGATCCATTTAATAAAAATTGTATATTCGTAATCACTTGGAATTTGCTACGGCTGTTATATAGATTTTTATCGTGTAAGTGTCTAGTTTTCGTGAACTAGCTAGTTATGTAGCGACATTTTGAAATGATGAAAATTTTTAAATGTCAAAATGTTTTCGTGCCACACGTTTTTACCTTTCGGATTGAAATGTTGTTATCATTGATGTAATTACACAAGTGTACGAAGAAGGGACACTGAAATTAAAATAATTTTATATATATATATATATATATATATATATATATATATATATATATATATATATACATTTATATGTCTAGATATAATAGGTTCTTTTTAGAAAATTTTCAGGTCTTGACCTTACGATAACAGTATTTTCCATACGTTTTCTTATTAAATTACTTTTTCTTCTAATTAAAGTAGCATTTTTTAAATCTAAATTTTGGTCAAACGGATTACGGTGAGAACTTAATATTTTGAAAGTGTTATCATTTATATTTACATAATTTTCGATTTTAATTCCTTAAGTTTTTTTTGTATATATTCCTTGTGGCAATTATAGTAGATGCCAAGCAATATGGATAGAGGAGCTGCATTTAAAGTACACTATATGCGGTACTAGGAGTATACCATACTATAGCCATTTGATGTGTGGTGACAACTGGATCATCTCCGACAGCCTGTAAAATGGGTTCTTCGTGATAAGGCGTACGAGCTTATCTCGTTCATCCTCGATCCAGAGTTTGTGTTGTCTCATGAACGTAACGATAAACAGAAGCTAATATTGTATGACGCGGCTACCTTCTGATTGGAAACGTAATCTCATGCAGCTCTGTAGCCTCGATTCCATTACAATTCGCGTATAAGCCGTATGTAAAAATCATATCTACCTGCTCAGGATATGATTAGCCTGCCATAGTTAAACGTTGAAGACAGGCTAGCCACAAATGTACGCGAATGATAAATGTAACCTAGTCTACATGCCAACAGAACCATCTACCGTAAAATTGCTTTAACCGTAATAACCCAAAAACAAAGGATTACAAACATACGTATACATGGACTTTTGCCCTTGTTTTGGTGTGAGGAACCCGACCCCAATATTTGTAAGAGTATTTTGATACACCGTGTGTATTAAATACGTTCGTCATGAAAGAAAGGAGAGATACGGGAGACAGCCAGTGCATTGTCGCATTTAACATGTTCAAAGTTAGAAAAGAGTAAGAGTTACGCGGTACGCGACATGTGCCAAAATATCATAAGAGTTGTAAGGCATTCTAACATGTGCCCACTTTGTTCGAAGAGTTATGGTAGTGATTTGCCGCCATTTAATTTTGTATTTGAATCACTATCGAATAATATGAGTAAAAAAGTGCTTGTTACCTAAATATATTGTTATATATATATATATATATATATATATATATATATATATATATAATACATATAATACGAAGAGATGGAGTACCTCAGTACATAGTATCATTTAGTTTAGGATATTACAACAAAAATATATTAAAAATCGCTACACAATTAAAATTAGAAATGGTAAAGCAGGTAAGTCATTAGATTATAATCGCCCGAAATAATATATATATATATATATATATATATATATATATATATATATATATATATATATATATATATATATATAGTCGTTTCACCCCAAGCAAGACGACAATTCACCTAGAAGGCAAGGAGTTACAGCGTGCGAAAGAGAATGAGGAGGGTTTTGTGAGGAGAATTGAAGAACAAACAATAAATTAACAGTGTTCAGTTAGAAGAGAGGGAGATTGACGCTGCGTTTAGGTTTTGGAAGATTTTTGGTGGCAATAAAGCAAGAAATCTAAAGTTGATTGTAGTTAGTTCAATAGTATAAAGGTGGGACGCGGTTGTCATTCAAGTAGCACGTTTAAATTCTTGTCGCCGAAGCACTTGGAAAAAGATTTCTTCAGAAGAGTCGCCATGGAAAAAATTGTAGAAAAACAAATGCGATGCACGTCATGTCTGTATGAAAGTTACTGAAATCAAGATTCTACGTTAGCATTTATTACATTGATGTATGTTAGATTTACAAAAGCGTAAGTTAGATTCTGAAGAAATTTCTTTCGTTAGACGCTGCGATTGTTTCGATATAGTCGCTCCAATTCATATCAGTGGAGAATATCTCAAGAAGGTATAGTGTGTTGCTCTCCAATAGTCTAGAATCAGCCATAATGATGGCAGATAGAAAAGTTCCACTATGGTAATTAAATTGAAGCAAGTTTGTTTTGGAGGCTTTCAAATTTACAATGTCATTCTTGGTTCAGCTAACCCCTAATTAAAAGTCAATTTCTAGAGCAGTTATTAGTTTTATATTGTCGCACTTGCTATTAAGACATGAGTAAATAGTTCTCACATAGCTAGTTGGGAACTGATGGTATCGGAGAGGCCATTGATAAAGATCAGAAAGAGAGAAGCATCGTAGGTCCAAGGATAGTGTTCTGGGGGATCCTCGCGTCAGTATGAATGATCTCGAAGCATGACTGTTCAACATGAACTTCATTACACGATTTGATAGTAATGATTAGATTAAGGCTAGTATCATTCCCTTGACACCGTAACCCTTGAGGTTATGTCAAAGGCAGTCGAACTCTAAAGAGATGTCTGGAGCCAAAAACTAAGTTTTGAACGTTCCTATCTAAAATTTGATAGACATATTCAGTGATGGCCATGTCTACCGCACGTCGGGTGTAAAACTACCGAAACGGAAGCCATATTTTATGAATAGGATGCGGTACGGAGTAAGATGCTTAACCATGTGTAACATTTTAGGTCTACCTAAATATAAATGCATAAAAGGACAATATGAATAATTAGGAAAAAAGGAAAATGTGTGTGTGTGTGTGCGGATTGTATTTAGGCGGCAACTTTTCTTCACGACATCCTTCACTGAAAGCGACTGACAAGGAAGATTTTATTAATCTTTTATTGAGTTTTTCCAGCAATCTAACATTTCCCCGTTTCTCAGGGGTTAAAGAATATAGGAATTGTTCGTAGTTATTATTGTTCCGAAGGCTTTCGATTACTTTTCTAGTAAATGTAAGATCTCTTTCCTTGAGTTTGAGAGAGAGCTAAAATCCAACGAATTTAAAACTTATCAGTATAACAAACCTACTGATATGTAGTTCTGCATTCTAAGCAATGATAAACAATGATCCGAATTATATAAAATCGCGATAATTACTAACTAAATAAATCAATCATACAAAAATTCATCTTCCCAAAGAATATTTCTAGGTGAAGTAAAACACATAAAACAGACTGTAGTAAACAATAATTTTCCTAACTACATCTTTAATAAGCAAATAAAATTATTCTTGCAAAAGATACTCGACGTCCGTAAGAAAAATACAACATCGCAAAATATCACTATATTTTATTGCCACCCGATGCTCAATAATAATAAGCAAGATGAATTTGCTATAAGGAAAATCATTAAACACGATATTTCTGAGATAACTCCCAGGAAACGTGAAAATTTCATAATATATTAAAGAAATTGAAAGACTGCAAAACTCGTCTTCACAAACCGAAATAACCCCATCAAAACTAAACAGTAACCAATGCAGTGTATCAATTACATTGCCCTGTACAAGACAGTGCTGATTGTTAAAAACCAATGACCTATATGTAAACACCACTAACTCACTGATAGGCATTTATGTCAGCTGTCCCAGCAGAATGCGATTAATAAACCTTTAACTTCCAAGAAACTTTAAGGAAAATTCTAGTTGTTAATAGAAGGATCATTTTCATGTTACATAGCTGTACACAACTCGTCATTAGCGAGGTTCTGCTTATTAAACTTTATTCTACCAATATCAATCTCACACTGTTCAGCAGGGGAGACGGCGACTTAAAAGTA
>OZ010582.1:8188791-8201291 GCA_963932145.1 Acanthosepion lycidas
AAGCGCAAGAAAATAAACTATTAGAATAGTATCTACTGTTACAGTAGGAAAACAATGAAACCTAGTTGTCATTCTGGTATTACGCTTAAGTTCATGGGGTTAGTTTACCAAGGAAGAGGATTTCATTAGAACAATTTTTGTGAACATATATAGAGAAAAGACCGAGGGAAGCAACGGCGGCGGGAACCTGACTGAAGTCGAGATCCCAGGTGAGGTTCGATGACATTACAGGATCAGCTTTCCGCGGTATATAACAGGAGCACCAAATCAAATATGGCTGCAATATTCAATGCATTAACGAATGGTAGTTTTTAAATGTGCAAAAAGGAATACAGACAAGAAATATTATCTGGTACGCAGAGTGAACCAACTTTCATGGTAGCAGACCTAGTAGTAAATTCAATATAATTAATCGACTTCACGTTGCAAGAAAACGTGGGTCCACGAAAGCGCAGTGTGTTGCTTTCCTGAAGGTTAGTATCAGCCAGGCTGATGAAGTTCAAAATGGTTTACTATAATGATTAATAATAGAAGTTTGGTTTTGGGGGTTTTCAAATTCACAAGCCCTTTCTTACCTCAGTTAACAACTGATTGGAATTCAGAGTCTGTCTATATTTCTGAGATGAGGTATTATGTACAGTATTTACATTATTCGGACTATTGTCCTCATCTTTGTCGCCAATCTGGGTATGAATTTCTGGTTATTATAAACCTAATGTTTTCAGCAACCATTTTTTACCAGTGCTCATATTGCAATTTTGCTGTTATCATTGCATGTTTTTACCAGAGCTCATATTGCAACTTTGTTATCATTGCTTTTCTCTGGCACTCCTTATTACTGGTTCCCATATTGTATCTTTTTCTATGCTTGGTCGGCTCAGGAGATTTTTGTGGCCTAGCATATGTGCTGATTCCTTAAGTTTACGAATTTTCCAATGGTGTTCCCTGTCTATGATCTCAACATGATCCCACAGGGGACGGTGATCTCCCTTCTCTCTCCATATGTGGTCAGCCACGCCTGGTTTTTCTACTTCCCCTCGCGATACAGCTTTCTGATATTCTTGAAGCGTTACCTTGAGGGGGCGGCCCGTCTCTCCTTTATATTCCTTTCCGCAGCTGCACGGGATAGCGTGCACACAGTCTTTAGTCATGTTTTCCTCTGTGTGTGTGGGGGGGTCTCACTCGAGAGAGATATCTGCGAATTGTTGTCAAGCTTTTGAAGGTTGTCCTGATGTTATATGGACCGCAGATCCTTTGTATTTTCTCTGATAACCCCTTCACATAAGGCAGGCAGACTCTTTTCTGAGTGTTGTTGTCCTCCTCCTCCTCTTTTACCCACCTATCCCAGTTTTGGGGGGCTCCTGCCATGTACCCAGGGTAGTTGTTATGTTGTAGGGTACTACTTATAATGACCAATTCTTTATCTAACGTCCCTCGGTCGCCACGTATGACTTTTGCTCGGTGTTTTAAGCACCGTCGATCCTTTTCTTTACGCTGTATGGATGGACATGGCACGTGGAACTAGAACAGTCTACCCCAGTGATCGAAATAAAGGGTTCAGTTCGAAATTCCAACCACCTGAAGAAGGCCGGAGCGTACAACGGCCGAAACGTTGTGCTAAATATGGCGACAAAGATGAGGACAATAGTCCGAATAATGTAAATACTGATTGGAATTCTTTTACTATGTCAGCTGACAGGAGTTAATAGTTGCGTCATAAGCATAAACAGATAATTATGATCCGTCGATATCGCAAATGTCGTTAACGATAATAAGATACATCTTAAGTCAACCGATAGAGCACTGGCGTAACTTATATTAATCTAAAATTATCGAGAAGCACGATTAAGTCAAATACGCAGCTAGAAAGAGTCCTTGTGCATATGGAGATGGTAATCATTTCTAACCCTTTCAAATACCTTCGTGATAAGTACATATAATTATCTAATTTAAATGGAGAAACGAAAGCCCTGAATGTTGCGTGAAGTAAAGCATCTAAGCAATTCAGCATCGCTTAAGATCACTGATACTTTGCAATAAAGAGTAAAAAGAAAAATTGGATAAAAATTCTAGGGATCAGAATGTTTACCAGAGTTCTTAAATACAGGAACTACAGAAGAAGAATTCGTAAAAGTTGGAAAACAAGAAGCAAGAAATCATTTATTTATCGAGTTTTCAAAGGGTGTAATATTAACTTGACACAATTACCATTTTAGGTCATATTAATGCCTTAGTTGTTCACTGTAAAATAATAAGTACCATCACCCGGAGAGACGAGCATTCTCATATTTCTTAGGCATTCTCAGTGAAACTGAGAGAGACAGAGAATTTTCTTTTTGATTTCTGACAAATAATCTAAAAGTAACTAAAAATCCCACGTAAATGGAAAATAAAAAATTAAAATATTCATATGAATTAGCAAAAATGGCTACAATATATAATGCACGTAAATTTAAAAGTAAAAATTTAGAATTTCGTTCGAAAGTAATTATATTTTCTCAAGGGTTGCATAGTATTTTAAATTTAGGATAATAAATCAACCTGGGGAAGTTTAAGACAGAAATCCATATTATTATTTTACGTGACGGTGTAGTAATGGATAGCTGCTCTGGTCGAGAAATCGGAGAGACGAGTTCGAATTCCAGGCGAATCCATTAAATTCACTTATGTGCTAATACCCTTAGGAAAGGTATGAATCCGCTTCTTCTCCCCTCAGTTATGGGACAGAGCGGATTCTATAGCCCTGGATGGCGACTGTTCTACCGCAGAAAGAAATGGCAACCTACCGCTGCCAAAAAAATCTACCTCGTCAGTCATCGAAAGATACATGATCGACTAAGCGTGTATCACGCATGGTACATAACGGATTGACTGATGAATGAGTACAAATTGATGTATTTTATATAAATAACAATTTTAGAATTATTATAATCAACAAGACATAATTATTTTATCATGAGGTCACATATATTCATATGTTCATATAATGTATAGATTTTCAGCAAACGATGTATTATAATAATTTCAAAATAATATGTAAGATTTTGTATATTTAAAATGTTAAAATTAAGAGAACGAAAGTTAAAATAATTTTATATTACACTATATAATTTGATTCGCTTAAGTATTTTCATATATGTAGCGGAAATTCAGGCGTCGAATTTTTCCTTTCCGAGATAACAGGAAAAGTCCTGATTATAGAAAATAACGTAAAATGAAAGAAATTAAAAAAAAAACAAAAAACGTCGTCTTGATGAAAATGCTGACCTGGAAACGCTATTCTTTGTTCAACTATTTTAGTGTTGATACTTGTTCATTCCATGAACTTTGAAATGGGACACGGAACATTGCGTTTAATCATGGGAAATGGGAACGGCGCCATTATCCAATATATCCACTCAGAGAACGCGTTTTAATAGCAAAAATTGTGCGATGTTCAGCCTTGCAAATCCGACTTTAATCTTTTCCAGTATTTACATCTGTCTATACATTGATAAATATATAAACAGCTAGATGAAAAACAGGAATAAATTGCTTCTCCATTCTTTGGATATATATATATATATATATATATATATATATATATATATATATATATATATCAATAATTCAGCTATCAACAGTCAGTAAAATACATAAAATTATGAAGTTATGTTTCTGATAACATTATACATACCCAAATATGTATGTAAACAAGCAATAAGCATGACGATAAAAACACACACATATATAAGTGGTCGTAGGTGGAAATAAATAAATACATACATACGTACATACATACATACATACATATATATATTTATATATATATATATATATATATATATATATATATATATATATATATATGCGCACGCACACGCAAAAACACACTCTCTCTCACATACACACACACACACACATATATATATATATATATATATATATATATATATATATATATATATATACCATAAATACGTTGATTTAACATAATGTCCGCGGGTTACCCATCAAGTCAAAGCCCCTTCATTCCAATTTCTGTATTTAAAATAAAATCATCAGAAACTGTTATCAAACACCTATATCTAGACATTACCAAGAAATAGGCAAATTATTTTAGATATTATTCAAATCTGTGAAGTAAAGTACACTATTTCATCTTCGTTCTTAAATATCATATATGTAGTAGCTAACATTGGGAAAGTGTATATATGTGGTAAATTAAATGATTTTAAATGCATTTTCATGGTATTTAGGAAACGGCGATGAGAAGCCTTCGATTTGGCTAATAAATTCTTCCAAACTATTCTGATGTTTGTCCTTTAACACTGATATTAAGAAGTACACAACCAACCGCAAATCCTCGTATATTTTTCTATTACACTGACCAGTGGATATAATGAGAGACATATAAGTATGGATCAAGAACACGTTATCATTAACTGATATTTGATCACAGTAAATTGTTTATTTATTCATATAATTTATTTTGTTGGCAAGAAAGAATATACCTAAGAATATTTATTTGGTTTGTGAACTTAAATATTTCGTAACTAAACTACGAAATTACTTATGTTCGAATTAAGGTGAGAATTTAAGAGAAAACTATTCTACAAACTACAGTGAAAATGTTCTTAATAAATTGTATTAATTTTAAACGATATATTCTTTGTATTTTAAATTAACTTGTCAGAAATTATAATCATATCGTTCGTATGTACAGCGAATGTGCATTCACTTATTAGAAATTATTTTAGCCATAAAAGTAAGAGTCTCTCTATATAACTCTATTCCTACTGAATTTATTCCACGTATAAATTAGTAGTAGTGGTAGTGATGATGGTATTAGTATTAATAGTAGGATTAATAATCTTTATATTATAATAGTAGTAAAAATATCAGAAGTAAATTATGATAAAATTATCAAAATAGAAAATGAGGCGCATAAAGAAATTAATCGTGACCCTGCCTTGAAGTGTTTAAAGATGAACTGATACGTGTTCCGCCCATGATATAGACTAAATAAATTTAGATCTGTGCGTCCATTTTCTATCAAAGAGTGAAATTTACAATGAATTGTAGGTATGATATGCGGATCAAAGATGTTGCTAATGCGTCATTTAAACTCATAGTCATTGAGGAAAATGTCGCTTTAAAAGTGAAGCTACAAAACTAACATATAAGTTGGACACATAAAAGGACTTAACACGGCCAGGATATGATACTATATAAAAGAACAATCTGATGTTTGCTCGTTTGTTCAAATGTTGACAGCTATAGCGGGCTGGGAAGTTTTAGTACTCCATTAACGAGTTTTCATTCGTTATCGCAAATCATCCCGCCAAGATTCAATGGTGCCACAAACGGACATTATATTTAATCTAGGCCATTGGTTTGCATTGTTTTCCACAGAATCGGCAACCATGGACAGTCACTATATTATGTATATTTTCTGCCATTTCATTACCATGAAACTTCATGTTTTTGGAAACCACCACTTGCCCGGATTCTTTGTCACATACAGAACAACTCTGATTTACAGGAGCTGGAACTGCATCTTGAGTCAAGGACAGGTCTGTTTTCATGAAACCGTCTGCGACTTTTCAGTTCAGGTCTGCTGTGTCAAAGACGTGATTAAGTTAGTTTATGCGTCTTTCTTTCCGCTGTTGGAAGATTTTTTGCGATCCCTTTCCGTAGATTCTGTTTGAGCTTTTTGTCGGAAATGTGAAAAGATTCAAAAGCAACTTTATTCTGATTGACCATCCTAGGCCACTAACCACATTCACAATCATCACGTTCTCATGAGTCAGCTTGGATACAGCACTATCTCAAAGATGTGTTAATACAATGCTTGAACCTTTTCTTTGGTTGATGTGGAAGTCGCGTACATTCTGCCGGTTCCCGAAACAGTAACAGCTTGGCTAGCCGAGAATCATCCATTCGCACTATCTGACCGAAGACTTTGCTTGGAACCAAAGGCTTCTATACCGTCAAGTTGTGATCTTTCAAAAACATCGACATCGCTTGTAAGGTCATCGGACTCCAAGTGTCCTACTGTCGCATTGCTGGTGAAAAATTTCAAGCTGCTTAAGGTTGTCCCTGTATATCACCCAGGACTCACAGACATAAAGCAGGGCTCTTGCCCTCATCTTTGTCGCCATATTTATTACAACGTTTCAGCCGTTATACGTTCCGGCCTTCTTCAGTGGTTGGAATGTCGAACTGAACACTTTATTTCGCTCACTGGGATAGACTTTTCTAGTTCCACGTGCCATGGTTAATGGGCGTCAGTTATCAGTTATCTCCTGTTAATTTCTGAAAGTTCTCCACAGGTATTGAACTCACACTCTTTGGGTAATGTCACTGGATCTAACCACTGTGCCATGTGTCCTTGAGGATATATGTATATGAATTTCTGGGTATTATAAACCTAATGTCTTCAGCAACCATTTCTACCAGTGCTCTTATTGCATTTTTTTTTCTTGCTGTTATCACTGCAAGTTTTTACCTGAAGAAGGTCGGAGCGTATAACGGCCGAAACGTTGTAACAAATATGACCACAAAGATAAGGACAATAGTCCGAATAACGTAAATAATGTATATAATACCTCATCTCAGAAATATAGACAGATACGTTATGAAATATGGATAAATAAAATGAAGAAAGAAGCAGAGAATAAATATAAGTAAAAATTGTTGGTATTTCTGGTTAATGAATGCGAAATAATTTCCATGAAAATGAAGAAATTCCCAGCGATAGAGATATGCTGCTATCTTTGGGTCCTGTCACTGGATCTAACTAACGCCTTTATCCACTGTGCCATGTGTCCTTGAGGACATATGGCACAGTATAATAATAATAATAATAATAATAATAATAATAATAATAATAATGTAAATACATAATACCTCATCTCAGAAATATAGACAGATAATAAAGCTGGGCTGTAATTACAAAAGTACTGTATACTTTTATTCTAATCTACTGACATACACCACGTTGGCCCTAAATTCGGTGTTTAATCTTCATAAAGGGTTCATTAGCTTTTTGAATACGATATGTTATTAGGTTGGTGCCAAAATAATGACGTAATAATGTCGTTTTTTGATGTATTTTTAACGTCAAAAAACGACATTATTACGTCATTATTTTTGCACCAACCTAATATTTTATTTTCCAGATTGAAAATTAATCACACTACCAAGTTACTTGAACTGCTTCATCATACGCAGACGTTTGCCGTACTCATATGCATTTGGATAAGCTCATCTATTTGCAGTGGCAGATTAATACATGACAACGGTTTTCTTCAAGCTAATGATTAGTCTTAAACCTGTATATACCCAAGAGAGTACGTCCATGAGATTTTGCATATCTCGTTCGGTGTGCGTCACGAGATCATCATCATCTGCATAAAGGAAGTGTCGTAGATGGTTTGCGGCAACACGATGAAGGTAAACAAACTTTACGGGGGTGACAACTCATATATCGCTTCAATGGCTATTAGTATTAACTGATGTTTGTCTATTCAGGATATTATTTGCAAATGGTTCTTTCTATATAGTCTGAAAAATGTTCGATTTTTTCATTTCGACAATGTGCAGATTTTTCCGGAATCTACTTGAGAGTATTTTGTGAGATACTTGGACCCGATGGCGATAATTTTTAAATAATCAATCATTGTTGGGGTACAAGGAACATGTACATCATCAATTGATTGATTGATATGTGTTATTTAAGACTTAGCAAGGATTTTATGATTATTGAAAGACAAATCATATTGTTGATTTTAATAATAATTCTTAATTTTATGAGTGATTATTACATTAATATTTTTTTCGAACAGTAACATTTTTTACAGATCCCATATAAAGTAGTACTATTTAAGCCACACCTGGTTGAAGCGATGGATTCATACATTGATATTTGCGTGTAAGTGAATATAATGAAACCAATCGGAAATCGAACACAGCTCGCTGCTTTCTTCTTTCGAAACGCAATTCATTACACCACTCGCACATCCAGAGCTCACAGAACAATAACCGCTTTATGCACGTCACCGGACATAACTATTTTACATGAAGACAACTCACATCGTAATGCATCCAACAATATCTTGCAAAATATAGTGTTGAAAACAAGAGTCATTGATGCCGGGTGGTTTGCGCAACACGAACGTCGGTACCGTCCTGTATCATACTGGTATCGGTACCGGTACCGTACCGGTATCATACTGAATCAACAGAAAACATAACTCATCGGACGAAGCCCATTCAATTAGGGAGAAATCTGTCCCACATGTAACGGTGTTGTTAAAAAGAGCAAACTAGTGATTGTTTCGCTCTTTTATCTCTTGAAATTTAAAAAAAAAAAAAAACTTAGCTTATTTGCCGATATTGCGTATGGTATCATCTCCGTTGAATTCATTATTCATTAAAATATATGCATTCATGAATGGGACCGTACAAGGGGAATGGTAATGTATCCCAGTATGTATTCCTGATAAACACGTAATACTGAAGATTGAAGCAACTAAAATATTTTCAAAACGTCAGAAATTAAAAGTACCTTTCTACTGGTA
Organism: Acanthosepion lycidas; assembly: GCA_963932145.1. Taxonomy (NCBI): domain Eukaryota; kingdom Metazoa; phylum Mollusca; class Cephalopoda; order Sepiida; family Sepiidae; genus Acanthosepion; species Acanthosepion lycidas. Next base: position 8,197,356 of record OZ010582.1, read on the forward strand.
TCCACTCTTGACGTAAGAAGTCTTGAGATTTTTTACACTGACTCGCCAAATTTTACAGAATTAATTTCTTATTTTGTCAAAATACTGTAGCCCCACCTGGAATTATTTGTTATATGTTGCTACCGAAGACGTTTTGCACATCATTGTAGTTAGAAAATTGACACAGACTTGTGTTAAATACATTTTGGGTCATTTAAGAATATTACGTTTAAAAATGAAATAGTAATGTTACGATTCCCAATAGCTCAAACAGATAATGACAGATTTACCCATTAATTATGCCGTTAGCACTGAAGGATGTGTTTATTGAAAAGAAAATTCAAGAATTCCTAATCGGCATTCTTATTCATCTAAACTGAAGTCCATGCAACATAAAAAAAACCTAATTGGTTCATTGAATGATTTAATGAGACTAATAATATTTTCGGGTGTATGAATAAACACATAAGATTATGCATGGGTAATTTTGAACAGCTGAAGAATTACATATATATATATATATATATATATATATATATATATATATATATATATATATGCGTGTGTGTGTTTGTGTGAGTGAGTGTGTCTAATTGTTTACGCTTCAGTATGAAGGTACACTTTAAATTTATAATGCCGTGTAAAACTTATTACTTACCTGCATTTGATCACTCAAAGAAAGAAAGAAAGAAAGAAAGAAAGAAGTCTTGTGGCTTTATGTCGCGTTTTAAAGGAAAATATATCATGTATTAAAGGAAAGCCTGAAATTTGATCATTTCATTTTTCAGATCCTGTTATTATATATCATGCAACATAAACCCAGTGTAACAGCAAAAATGTACATATCGTGTAACAGCGAAATTGTCTAATTGTTAGATTAATCTCTGAACCGTTGCATCTTATAGAGTATTAAAGATAAACTTTCTAGAATACTTCTAGGTTTTATAACACTATTGGTCTCTACTTTGAGCAATAAGAATGTATAATTACTCTCTAAGATTAACAGAAGTACGAAATCGATCATAAACGAAAATGACATGTTCATCATTAATTAATCATAGCTAAGATTCGGAAGCTCATAAAGTATTGAAATAAAGTTCAAACATATATATATATTATTCCAGAATTATTTTTCAACTTATTCAAGATAAACTTCGTCCTCTCTAATCTGCAAACTTTCTGTCCTGGGGTAACAATTTGCCTTACAAGTTTCAAGTACGATTTCATTTTCATGTATTTTTTCACTTCAGTTCGGACTGTCATATCTTAAATACCTCTCTCACGAGCGAAAAATCTTATGAATTGAGTTGGATTTTCCTAATTAATCTTTTTACCCTATTTTCTTTTCTAATTGATCTCTTTACCCAAGTTGAAATGACGACCTTCTTCCTGTTGTGACCTCCTGATTTAATTTTCCTCTTTACTGTTCCATTTGTAAAAAAAAAAAAAAAATCTCCATTGTTGGTTTGGAATTGGAATTTGATGATGGAAGCCAGATTATGAATGTTGCTAGCATTACTGAATGATCGAATGAACTTTTTCCTCTCACCATTGCTCAGTTGAGAAGACAGTGGGTCTGATACAAAACAATTTTATCCTGCTCTCAATTTAGCTGAATAACCCAAAGGGTTTTTCTGTGTTTCTTACAAAAAATGGTATCAGAATGGCTAACAGTCTTATCTGAAAACCTGAAAAACAAAATTACTTTAGTGGTTTTTAGATATTATATTTTTTGTGGGATGAATAATTATGCTGTTAAACGATTTGGACAAGTTTGATGTTATACCCGGTATATATGTGTTAATTCATACAGACATATACCTCACACAGGCATATATATATATATATATATATATATATATATATATATATATATATATATATATATATATATATATATATATATATATATATGCAGACCCTTGTGAAGTTTGTAAAGAGATTAACATCTTGTGACAGATATTAGAGCCTGGGATTTCCTTATGTCTGTCTGATTCTGTATCTCATGACCGTAAACTTTACACCACACGTCAATAGATAGAGAGTTAAATAGTTATTAGGTTGGTGCAAAAATTATGTCGTAATAATGTCGTTTTTTGACGTATTTTTAACGTCAAAAAACGATATTATTCCGTCATTATTTTTGCACCGACCTAATAGATAGATAAATTTTGTTTTAAGATGAAAAGGTAAATATACACACACAAACGTATCGATGGAATTTACATATGGTGTGATTTAAATGTCGACTTATTTTCTAGTATCAAATAATACCTTAGGAGGATCAGCTATTAGGTTGGTGGAAAAAATAATGACGTAACAATGTCGTTTTTTGACGTATTTTTAACGTCAAAAAACGACATTATTACGTCATTATGTTTGCACCAACCTAATATAACATTATTTTTTTCATTGTGATATTCCGTTTAATGTAATGTTTGGACAGCAAATTTTAGTATCGTGGTTTTTGTGATATACGTGAAACAAAATATAATTAAATTAATCATTCAAAGCACTTTCTAAAAACTACTTAGCTATATTCTTTTGCAGCAAATCTTATATACCAAATGAAAGGGAAAAATTTGATTTCATCAGAAAATAAGTAACAATCTACTTAATTTTATTGAAAAGGTGAATTAATACCGAACAATTTCTACTCGACAGATCAAATAACGGTGAAAATTTCGATCATATGTCAGAGTAATTTCGATGAAAGTTAATGCGAACATTACTCACTAACCGTATATATTTATGCACAAAATTTGACAAATTTGGATTAAGGAATTAAAGGTTTTTACTATGACACAACTTAAGTAATCGTACATAAAATATAAGAGATCGCTGAGATTAGCGGCTACAATATCGACAGAGGGAAAATGAGAATCCGTTCTAGGAAAATTAAAATAAGAACTAGGAAGATGATTGTTTAATGTTATCTAACTTTTCAGTGAGGCATAAAAAGAGAATTAGAATGCATTTTCGAAGAAGGTTAAGAAGAGATAATGTAACTAAACAAATTATAGAACCTTTTAATCTTTTGAAGTTGTAACAGTCATCAATAAATTAAATATAAAAACTAGTCAAAGAATACTAGTTTCTAGAGTAAAATTTAATTTCATAATTAAGAGCAAGAAAATCATTCACACCAAAAAATATCCTGAGGTGACAGATGTTATCTTCGAAATTCTGGTCGAAATGAATAACCAAATTTGAGAAGTCCCGAAGATAAAAGAAAAATATTTATAGCTAATTGGTAAGTACAATTAAGGGGGTGATGCACATAAAAAAGGAAAATAACTCAGATTCGACACAAGTTGCGATAAAACAGAAAATAAACATGGTGGTAAATAATAAGAGAGATACAACTGAAAATGCACTAATCAAACTAAATGAGTCAGGATAAAAGAAATATAAATTTGAAAAGTTTAGATACAGCTATCAGGAAGTGGAAGAGCTTGAAGCGTACTTGATCCACAACACTTGTTTAAACAATAAAATCTTACATTAAATTAACATTACTGGGCACAATATAAATGTTACTGAATATAAATATGATAGCAAACCTTCAATAATATAACGATACAGGTAATACAAAATTTTGGACAGGAGAAAATTAAGCAGATAAGATCTGAGCAAACTAGAGAAGATTTTGAATCGATCTTACGAAAAAAGGAAGGGAAAGATGTCAATCTAAACGGTGAATATTTAAATAATCATTGACTAGTTGATGATAATTATAATGTTGAAAATTTTTAATTTTAGATTTTATCTCTTTCAATCTGAGATGTGTACCAACTTCACATAAATGTAATCCGTAGGCTATATCATTTTATTTTGTTGCATATGGTTGCTATTAGGTTGGTGCAAAAATAATATCGGTTTTTGACGTTAAAAAATACGTCAAAAACCGATATTATTTTTGCACCAACCTAATATAAAGTGCAGTGTGTTGCTTTT
>OZ010582.1:8208791-8273791 GCA_963932145.1 Acanthosepion lycidas
TTTTTGTAATTTAATAGAGGGGGTTGAGAGTGGCAGTTAAACAGACAATATAAAGTATAGGGAGGGGTTAATTTTATATCTCTCTTAAGTATGTTTTATATTGGAGTAGGAGGAGTGACAGAACATTGACCTATTTAGATGGTTAACAAAACGGAAGAGAAATGTAGAAAATGTATACAAGTGAGTCTTATGGTAAAGAGAGAGTCTCTCTGGATTTACCAATTCGGTTTACCAAGTTCCTTATAACTTAAATATATATATATATATATATATATATATATATATATATATATATATATATATATATATATATATATATATATATATATATACACACACATATGTATGTGTGTTTGTGTATGCATGTATAGTCAGGTAAAGTGTTGTGGCATCTATCATACCGCACATTTCGAAGTTATACTGAATATATTTCATAGTGTTGCCTGAAGCAATAGTTATGCACCATGATACAGTATATAAGTACGTGACACCTTCTAACTCTGCATCAGCCAGATGTGGCCGAAACTAGTATATCCCTGCCCTCTCGGAGCTGAAACAGCCCGGGCTTCAATTTGCATGCTTCATCACGTCTAACAAATGTCTACGCAACCATCGTAGGTGAATTTTATTCAGATCTACAAACCCTTTCAAACAGATGAACATTCCCAGTTTCTCACAATCTCATCGCTATTTCTATGAAAAATCTTCATCCAGTATTTCCAACAATTCTAATCTTTACAACTGGGACCCCAGTTATACGTACACGGTAGCGAAACACTGTCGTCTCCTTCGTATTTCATTAGTGAGAATTAAGTTTCACAGGAACAGATTCTTCCCAAGAACCTCTAATTTGTGTAATCGACTCCCATGAGGACGCATCTACAGCCTCTAAAATCTTGACCTGTTCAAGTCTCGGGATAGAATCGTTTACGGGTATCTTGTTTAGACCGCCGCTATTTTCCAATTTCTTAAGATGAGTGAGGAATGTTGTTCCTCTCGACATTAAAATTTTCTGAATTAAAATACGCCGCAAATATTATTAGGTTGGTGCAAAAATAATGACGTAATAATGTCGTTTTGTGACGTTAAAAAATACGTCAAAAAACGACATTATTACGTCATTATTTTTGAACCAACCTAATACAAACGACATTTTGACACATTAATTACTTTATTATTAAAAGATATTTCTCCGAAGAGCTGTGAAAGCTAAGAATGTTTAGGCTGTTTGTAAAATAATATCCAATATTAGAATAATCCTCTTAATTGTGTACTAATATATCGTTATTATTACTGTTGCACATTCCTAATGGTTAAAGGGTCCTCTTTGTTAATATTATATACATCATTGTCTGAATTTTACTTAAAAACTTAGATACCGCGCATAACATGAAAAAGAACAGAAGCCTTTACTTTTTTTATGGATTAGTCCAATAATAGGTATAATGCTACTTTATCTACTGCCAACATTAAGAGAGCATCCCTGAAGGATCCTCATATGATCAAGAAGTACGGAGTCACTTTCGTGTTGAGAATAAACATTTATATTTGCATGGTAATGGCATACACATTGCATAATTGTAACCCGATGGCAGATATGTATTTTCAGGCTTTTTGTCAGGATTCCAACTGATTTAAACACTGTATAAATGCGTTCATTCTAGAATAATATTTGATTCTAAATTCTGACAATATTTTTAGAACAACCTAATACGAGACACATAATACAATACTTTGCACAGTGATCAATTTAATGCTATCTAATATTATTAAAATATCCGACGGAATTTTGCAAAAAAATATCTGGGAATATTCTGTGGGAATAAAATGAATAAAAAATATCAGTATTTATTAATATATGTATTTAAATGCAGATATGGCCCAAAAATATGAAACCATTTCCGATAAAGTAAAAAAAAACGTTAACTCGGCCAGTAAGTCCTTAATTTTCCATAAAGTACTACAACAATTAACTCCGCTTCCTTGCACTTTCAATATTATATTTTTATTCCTTTTCAGAGAGAAAGAAAAATAATTATCTTATACATAATTGATAACGAACACTTCAAACTAATATTTTAAAATCAAACTATTGGTATGCCATTGGTAAAATTTTATTGATGTTAGTGTGATTGATTTTATGTCCAATGATTCAAGTGATTGTAATTACTACGAGACGATAAGGAAAAAAAATGAAGGAACTATTATGCAAAAAGCTATGTAATAATGGTTACTATGATCGGAAAATTGTCAGATATTGTATATTTCTAAATGCATCTCCTCGAAATCCGTCTGTCAATCTGTCACTGCGTCTTTGTATCACTGCATCTAGGTCTCTCTCTCTTTTCTCTCTCTCTCTCTCTCTCTCTCTCTCTCTCTCTATATATATATATATATATATATATATATATATATATATATATATATATATATATATATATATCGCATATTTAGTGCTGATCTTAAGGAAATAGTGCTCGATGTAATACGGTAATATCTGATTAATGCAAACATTAATTTCTACTGTTGATATTATAACCCATACTTTTCCTTAATTTTCATCTGTTTGCTTCCCTGCTGTTAAGCATATGTCATCTATATAGTTATAGCTACGTTTATTTTAATACAATAAAAATTAGTCCCCGTTTATATTAAATATAAAATATATATCCTGTTTATTTTAAATACACGTTTCTTTTAAACCGTTATCCACGAATAATACATGGTCTGTGCTAATATTGCGTTAATATATATTTTTATTAAGATTTCTATTATGACACAGTTTATACACAGCTCCTGAATCTGCATTTTATATGATAATATTATATGGAAATCCGTATGGATAAATCCAAAGAGTATATAGATCCAGAGAGAGCTCATTGTAAGAACAGAACAAATGATAATTATGAAAGCGGAGACTTTAGAAATCCTTCAGTATCTCTCTATATTTCTGAGATGAGGTATTATGTACATTATTCACATTATTCATACTATTGGAATAATCTTTGTTGCCATATTTATTACAACGTTTCGATGCTTCAGTATCTGTCTATATTTCTGGGATGAAGCATTATGTACATTCTTTATATTATTCGGACTATTATCTTCATCTTTGTCGCCATTTTCATTACAACGTTTCGGTAGTTGTACGCTCCCGCCTTCTTCAGGTGGTTGTAATGTCGCAATGAACCATTTATTTCGCTCACTGGGTTAGACTGTTCTAGTTCCACGTGCCATCTTTAATGGATGTCAATTATCAATTATCTACTGTTAAATCCCCTCTTCACTACTGCCTTATTGAACTCACACACTTTGGGTCCTGTCAGCGGATCTAACCAACGCCATTATCCACTGTGCCATCTGTCCATTTTTTTTTCAATGCCAGTTCCTGTCACTCGCAATGAGTGAACATTACACTCTGTTTCAGAGTTTAGCATATAATTACATAAAACTCGTACGAGACGGAATATTAAAATCACTTATGTACAGCCTGAATTAACTTTTCCATCTTAAATTCCAAATATATTTATATAACACCATGCAAATCCACTAAAACAGTTGCGAACCATCTTCATTTTCTCCGTGTTCCAGTCGTAAGAAAATATTCCACTCAGAGAGCTTCTTATAAAATAACTGCCACTTTCAGGTAGTTTCTATAAACACTACATTCTCAATCTCTTCAGGTAAATGCTCTTTTCTTAACTCTCCTCCTTATAATAATTTTCATTGCTTACAAACCCAACATTCATTTCAGGTAACGCATACATTATTACCATTACTGACAGTTGTATTGGGTAAATATTACTTGCAACAATGTTTATTTTTGAAAACATCACCCAGAATGTATTGTCTTATTGTAACAGAATTTTTTATGTTTATTTCCCAAAAAAAAAAAAAAAAAAATAGTTACATGAAATTTCTAGTCGTAAAAATGTTATTCTCCTAAACTCTGGAAGGAAACCGAGGAAATAAGTTTACAGTTAATTATAAACTTGGCTATGTCGGAATGCAAATATTATATCCTCATTGAAGATCCAATGAAAGCACTTCTGGAACATAGTCGGTTCGTTTTGATAGAGGAAAAGTGGAATTTACAGAGAAAATCAGATCGTTATATAGGGATATAAGATTTTTTTATATTCCTCGTCAGAAAATTCGATTCCTGATGTATTTTTAAATGTTGGTAAGTTAAAAGCTGAGAGTTAATTCTATATAATGCCGACGATATTATAAGAAAATATCTAAGAGAAGAAAAATAGATTTTCTGATTAGAGCATTATGAAATGAAAAGAGCAAGAATCACCATGTTTTTACATTATACACACACACACACACACACACACACACATATATATATATATATATATATATATATATATATATATATATATATATATATATATATATATATATATATTTACACACACACACACACACCTATATATATATATATATATATATATATGGATTCTATCCTCTTGGAATTTTTTTACGAATATATATATATATATATATATATATATATATATATATATATATATGTGTGTGTACGTTTGTATATATATTTGTTTGTTTTAGATATATGTACATATATGCATGTATATATTAACCACTAATATTATCAATATAGATATATATATACATATGTATATATATATATACATCCCATAATTATAGCAAAACATACAACTATATTCATATCACATACACAGAGACCCAGACACACGCAAACACAAACATATATGTTTGTGTGCAGGCGCTAGTGTGTGTGTATACCTGTGTGTGAGTGTATACCTGTGTGTGTGTGTATACCTGTGAGTGTGCGTGTGTGTGTGTGTGTCTTATAAGCAATGTCTACATATATAAATCGCATATCAATTATCAATTACAATGTTTCTAAACCGTAAGAAGTGTGGATCGCTTCTGGCCCAAAATGAAACGAGAAAGGCAATGGATTAATTTTCTGCCTAATCTCACATACCGGCTCTCATGTAATTGAATTCCTAAATAAGTGATTATTTATTAACAGAATGCAAATAGGATTATCCAACCATATCTACAGGTAAACACATTAAGAGTGTTAATGTTTAGATATATGGGAAGAAACACACACCCACAAACACACACACACACACACACACATATATATATATATATATATTATGCGTGTGTCTGTGTCCGTGTGTGTGTGTGCGCGCACGCGTGTACGTGTGTGTTTTACTGTGTTTTTCATGATGCCCATGGGAAAAAATATTTATGCGTAACTGTTTAATAATATATTTATGTATATATATATATATATACACACATGTGACGTTGTTTTTATTTGTCGTTTATTGTTATAATCCATGCAGTTCAAATTTTGAAATTAAACGAGTGGAACACACATGCGCATATGATTTCTCAAATAAACACAGAATATTTGTGTGTGCATGAAAGCGAGTGCGGAATAATGTTTAAGAATTTAATCAATTTGGCCTTTTATTCGAAAGGTTTGTTTTAATTCTTACTGAGAATCCTATTTGAGAAAAGACATTTAGCCGTCCGAAACTTTAGTTGAAGTAGCGTAGGTCTAGGCGTAATTTAATTTAATTTAGCATAGTGATATCTTATTACAGACAGAACATATACATTATCATTGTAGTTTTCAATCTGGCATACAGTTCTCATAGTTCGAACCGCCAATCAGAGTGACTTGAACATAACCAGTTTCTTACAAATGGTAATTTTCTTGACGTTTAACGTTAGCATCAAGTTGCGGTCTCGTGGAGGGCAAATATCACCCATGCCTATAAGAGAATGTTCTTAGTGGTCAGCCTGGTGGAGACATTAAACCACGACACGAGGAAGTCTTTGAAGGCCATCGCCGAGCAACTCAATGTGGATTTGCTTGCTTGTTTAACGCATCATGAATTCTTTAAGATCATTTTATGCAGAAATTTAAATGTCTAGGGAGCTTATTAATTTTCTTTACAGAAATGCACTGCTGGTAATTTTTGTCTCGTTTTACAAAAATGTATTTCTGGTATTTTGACTACAAAAATGTATTCTTATACTTTCATAGTGTTTGACCCCGTTTGGTAGATCATTATTTGCCCCTAGCTGGGAGTCAAAATAGGTGCTATCACCACGGGTTTGGGTAGACATGGGAACAACAGTTATTAAGAGGTGGTTTCCCGCTCCTCAAAACCTCTTATCTTCTGATATTGTTGACTGATAATGTTTATCGTCATACCCATGATGCAACTCCAGGTGGAGGAGAACTCTGTTAGACGTTATCATAGATATGGTCATCATATAGGTGATGATTGAGTGGTGCAGATAGAAAGCAATTCAAAATGATGCCATGCCTCTTTGTAAAACTAGTTTTGTTATATATGAATTTAAATGACAATGCAGTGCTGAATATATATCATGGTTTGGTTTATTTTGTTTTACGGCATATCAACCTCAACTGGTTATTTAATGCCGACAACATTTTTAGGATAGATTCGTATGAACAGAATATGTATTCTTTGGTTTAGATTTGTTTGGTTTATTTTGTTTTACGGCATATCAAGCTCAATTGGTTATTAATGCCGACAACATTTTTAGGATAGATTCGTATGAATAGAATATGTATTCTTTGATTTAGATTGGTTTGGTTTATTTTGTTTTACGGCATATCAACCTCAATGGGTTATTGAATCCTAACAAAAGATTTTGTTGCTGGTAATATTTTGTTTTGTCAAAAATCTGTTTCTGGTAATATATTTCCTTCAAAATTGTATTGCTGGTAATATATTTGTCAAAAAAGTATTGCTTGTAATAGTTAACTATGTGCCCATAGCTGGAACCCTAACAGGTGCTACCACCCCGAATCAGGGTGGACCTGGGAATACCAGCAATTAAGAAATAGTTCCACGCTCCTCAAAACCTACTGATCAGAGGCCATGCTGCTGAACGTAGTTTAACTTCTTACCCACGACGCGGACGTAGTTTAACGTCTTACCCAGGACGAGCTGAATATATAGATGGGAACATTCAATATTTAGAGAAATGAATTAATCAAGATGTTCCAACTTTTAATCGAAAGCGTCGACAATTTACGTGTATGTAGCGAGAGAAGCGGCTCCTCTATCGAGAATAAACTGAATCCTTTCTCGTGGCCATAATCTCTGTCTTTTCCAGATCAGATTTTCGTTACCATCTCAAAATCAGTGAAACTATTTTCATTAAACCAAAACAATTATCCCTGTGCAAAAAGAAGGTTCAGTTGTGTGTATTACTGGGATCTGTTTATGAAAAATCTATTCGTCACAATATATTATTGAGAAGTTGCAATTTCTATTGCCATATTCATAATTAATCGGTGTACGCAGTTATTTTAATTTACATCGAACGAATTCTGAATGATGAGGCGTTAATCCAGTTAGTTCCTTATGTATTTTCTCTTTCCTTGTCTTTATTATATTCTTGATTTTTCATATAGCAGTTTTTATCATTGTATTATAATGTTGTTCAGCTAATAAGATTTTCAATCGAAGTGTCATTCAGCCACTGAAAGTTACTTTGGTTCTTTTCTGATGTGAAGATATTTGATGAGAACCAAACTTTGATCACAATTAATAACAGGTGATACTTCGTGAAAATGACAGTGCTACACAGAGCGAGGCATATTAAATCTAAGTCTCCAGTGACATCACGATGTTCATGACAAACGAAGGTCATGTCATGTTGATTTTTTCTACATGCATGACTTTCATAAATGTTTCAGTTGGAAAAAAATACCTAGGAAAAATGTTAAACTTCACACAGAGAAGGAAACATTAAATTATATCACTGCCGAAAAAGAATTAAATATAATAATAGAAAAGTTGTAAATTCGAAACTATAAAAAATAACTTGGAAGATTCAAGATTGAATTTGAAACATAAAATATTGTGATTTAATATGAAAAATGATGACTGATATGGGGCATAAAAATGCATAAAGAATTTCTTACAATTATTAAGGGTGTTTTTATATATTTCATATAAACGCTTAAAGAAATAAAGAACATTAAATTATTATTTAATTCTTCGATCTTCACTAAAAAATGTCATATATCATTATGCAACTCGGTGCTTTCAAAACACGAGTTGTTTTAACTACCCGATGAGACGCTTATCTCTGGAGCCTTATAAATGATTATCAGTTAACAAGACTTAGAAAACAAAGGCAGAAATGGAAATAACCTAACCTATTCGACCTTGCCAACCGAACGATCCTTTGTGGCCGAATCGGTTAGGCACGCCCGGCTAAATGGCGGTTCCGTATAGGAAGCAGGTTCGAATCCTGTCAAAGGACGAATATTTTCTATGAAAGTTTCTCGGACATTCAGGCCGGTAAATGTTATTGAATACTGTTTATTATAAACAGAGCATTTACTTAAATAATTGTATCTATAAAAAGAACGTTAAACATAAAAAATGTCTTTAATAAATAAATTATCGGACTTTGTCCATTTCTTAATGTATGACGTTATATATATATACACACACATATATATATATATGTATGTATATATATGTATATGTATATATATGTATATATATATGTATATATATATATATGTATGTATATATGTATATATATATATATATATATATATATATATATATATATATATATAAACATACTAGTAGAAAACATAAATATAATAACTTCATCCACTTTTAAAAAAAGATTAAAAATAATGGAAATTGCCAACTCTTAACAATATTAACTACGATAAAGCCACAATTTGCTAACCGTATTCGGAAATTAAAACATCCCTACTACACACTAAGACATACACATAATGCACACACTCAGTTAAGCTGAAAAATAGGACCATCCTTAATAATGGCTAAAGGTATAGACGAAAGCCCTCGGAAGTATAAAACATTTGGAAAGTTTTTGCACACTGATTGTCCAGAAAGGAAATCTCTAGTTCGAACACACGAAAAATCAAATAAAAATTTTAACCGTAGTACCTTGTCAGTCGTTTTTAATGAAACTTGCATATACATACATACATACATACATACATACATATATATATATATATATATATATATATATATATATATATATATATATATATAGATAGATAGATAGATAGATAGATAGATAGATATTAGGTTAGTGCAAAAATAATGTCGGTTTTTGACGTATTTTTGCACCAACCTAATAGATAGATATATTATTTTTGCACCAACCTAATAGATAGATATTAGGTTGCTGCAAAAATAATGACGTAATAATGTCGTTTTTTGACGTATTTTTTAACGTCAAAAAACGATATTAGTACATCACTATTTTTGCACCAACCTAATAGATATGAATTCATCGCATACACTACTCCTTCATGGTCAGCAAATATATTTATCCTTAACATTGCGAAAAAGGTCTAAAATATTTAATAGTGATCAAATTGATGAAATGGTGACATCTCTCCATTTATTAATAAAGTAGGAAAATGGTCTGCTATTAAAGAGGTTTATATAAAAAAACAAAAATTCAAGAGAAATGTTTCTCTGAAAATTAATAAAATTTGCCATATTCTCTATGATTTCTGATGCAACAGAAAGGTAAACAAAATGCAATTAATGAATGACTGATGATCCCATCTTAACAAATAATATAATAAAATATTTATCTTTCTGCAAATTGCTATTACTAAAATATAACGATTAAAAACAGCTAAATCCGTTTGCCTTCGAGCACACATGACAGCAAAAATCGGGGATTAAATGTGCCCAGAGTTGAAATATATACCACAATAGATTAATGTTAAATGCAAAGAAATAAAACATTAAAATACAAATATTTTTTTTTACTCCTGCAATAAGTTATTTTATTCATTAATTTGCATATTCCGAATATTGTCCTCATATTTTTTAACTGAACGTTTAAGTGAACGCGCCTGTCGTTTTTTCAGGTGTTTATCGATTTGGATAAACGTTGTAAGAATTTCAAACTGAACCCCTTATTTAATCTTGGGAGGAGATTGTTTCTGTTCCGCTGTTTAGGTCCAAGTATATATATATATATATATATATATATATATATATATATATATATATATATATATATATATATATATATATATATATATATATAATTAAGAGAATGATCAACTGGAGTAAAATTCCATAGTTCATAGCATTTAATTTTTTTTTAAAAGTGCTTAATACAAATTAGAGCAAAATATCATTATATAATTTTTATATAACAGTATAATTAAAGTTATAATTTTATATGTATAATAGTATGTTATACTATATTATAAATTTTATTATTACATTATATTATTATATATATAATAGTATATTTTATTTATGTAATAGAATAATGAAAAATTATAATTTTATTTATATAATAGTGTAATAATAATAATAATAATAATAATAATAATAATAATAACAATAATATATGTTTATATACATAATATATATACATCTATCTATCTATCTATCTATATATCAAACTTCCGCATATATATATATATATATATATATATATATATATATATATATATATATATATATATAAAATTTCATTGGAAATTTGTACTATCCTTTAAAAATTGTATTTCATTTTCCAAGAAGTTTTGAAGTTTAAAAGAAAAAAAAACATAAACAAAAGTCCTACTGTTAAATAGAAAATAATTAGGAAGGATCGTACCTGTAATTCTCTATACGCGCCATGTTATTTTTGTCGCAATGAAAAATTGTAAATCATTCGATTTAAAAACAGGAGTAATCTCTGAAATCAAATCACTGTTAATTGTAGTCATATTTCACGTATTACCTTAGAATATGTGTAGTAATATTATGTATGACAATAGAATGGTATTGTAAGTTTGTATTATTATTATTATTATTATTATTATTATTATTATTATTATTATTATTATTGGTCCTTTTAATTTATTTATATTCATGTCTATATCTATCTATCTATCTATCTATCTATCAATATATATATATATATATATATATATATATATATATGTGTGTGTGTGTGTGTGTATATTAGAATATTAGTGGTTAATATATACATACATACATATATGTACATATATCTAAAACACACAAATATATATGCAAACGTAAACACACACAAACACACACACACACACACATATATATATATATATATATATATATATATATATATATATATATATATATATATATATTACTGGATTATCGAAATTAATTCTAACCTATTTGCTAGCGAATCAATCTAACACTGATATTGAATAGTTATGATTCTTTATGCATTAATTGCAAGGACTCTGAATTCGTTATGACTATCGAGGTAAGTATATATATAGATATGATACTTCTGTTTATATACGGGTTATATACAGAGGTGCATGTATTTGCGCATGTGTTCCTGTGTGTTAGTGTCTTTATGTGTCTATATATGTATATGGATGTATATCTTTGTGCCAATACATATATATATATACAACCCCACCTTTTTTCGACATATTCGTTAATGCATTTCATATTTGATACTTGGTTTGTGTTGTTTTATTTGTGTATTTGTTCTTGAATCTCGGCGAGTCTGCATATTTGTATACTTATATATACCTTTGCCTGATATTAGGTTCGTTCAAAAATAATGACGTAATAATGTCGTTTTTTGATGTATTTTTAACGTCAAAAACAACATTATTGCGTCATTATTTTTGCACCAACCTAATACAATTTTCTTTTGCGAGTGTTTTTTTTTTATATCTTCTTTTTTATTCTTTTTACTTTCATTTTATTCTTTTTTATTTTCTTTTTTTGAAGTTGTTTTTTCTTCCCTTTTTTCTTCTACTTCCTGTGTCGTTCTTATATTTGCGTGCTTATATATTCAATTATATTTACGTGTTTGAGTATTATGATGTGAATGTGTTTGCCTTCTCATTTGTAAAATAGCTTTCCCTGTCCATGTTCTTATCTGAATTCGGACTTGAATGTATCTAATATGTGTAGCGACTGTCGTTAATTCTTACATCAGCATTGACTATAATGGATAAATTGTCACATCGTTAAGAAATATAAAAAAAGAAGAAAAATGGAAAAGGAGGAAAAAGAATCACCCGTTTCATTTTTGTATAATTTTCAAATATATTAAACTAGACGATCGGTTAAATTTATAATTTTAATTTTGTAATTTTTTATTTTATTGTGAAATTAAAACATAATTTCTTTTACTGATTTCTAATTTAATCTAACCTTAATTTTAACCCACTAATAGTTTGTATTTAATGTATGTTCTAACGCTTTTTGAATTATCATATACTTGTATTCTCATTTGTCATCATGTAC
Organism: Acanthosepion lycidas; assembly: GCA_963932145.1. NCBI lineage: Eukaryota > Metazoa > Mollusca > Cephalopoda > Sepiida > Sepiidae > Acanthosepion > Acanthosepion lycidas. Next base: position 8,221,124 of record OZ010582.1, read on the forward strand.
GTAACAATGTTTCCCTTATTGAAGGGGTTTAATTGGTTTTGAACTTTAAAAAAAACGCTGTTTATTTGACAATCAACACCATCACTTGACAAGACACAAGAAGTATTGAAACATAATGGTTATTTTTGAAGTGATGTTATAACATGATTATGTTATAATTTTTAATAAATTATATATATATATATATAATTATTTATTTAAAAATATGATTCCAACACGCTACATAAGAGGTCTCATGTTTCAAAACAAGAGCCGAAAACTTCAAAATAATATTTGAATTAACTTGAGTTAAAGTAGGCTCTGTTCCATCTTCAAGCGAAATTTTTTGGGAATCAAAAAAAATTTCACTCAAATATTCAAATATTACCAAACCAGTTTCTTTCCTATTTTCTACAATATTTTCACATATATATATATATATATATATATATATATATATATATATATATATATATATATATATATATATGATGGCAGACAAAAGTTAAATAAAAGTTCAATAAAACCTTAAAAATATAGATTTACTTCTTTCTAATCCTTTTTATAAATTATTTCTATCGCAAATACTAATAAAGTTATAACTGCACACGAACTATATGTTCACCCTGTATATGCATACGCACATTTATAATTTGTGTATCTATGCAGCAATCCTTCTTTCATGCACATTTCATTGAATATATATATATATATATATATATACATATATATATATATATATATATATATATATATATATATATATATATATATATATATATATATTGCACGCCCTGTTTCCATATCATCTATTCGAAATAGGAACAGAACTAAAAAATCTATGTAACCAAATCAATTAGACTATTGTCCCATGTGACTATACAAACCCTAGAGACAGGTAATGTTGTCCAGTCCACCGTAATGTAGCTGCACCTACTGATGCCAAGCTTAATTTCATTCACAGCCATTTTTTCCATTGCTGTTGCTGCCGTGCATTTATGGCTTTTCTCTTTCCATATTTTTTCATATATGCGAAATCTCAACAAGTATAGTTTTATGATTTCAATCATGGAACAGTATTTTATTTTTTGTTCGTCTGGTGGCATGATTTATATCAATCCGAACAGTGAAATCAGCATTATGGCTTCAACGAGGCTGCTATTATTCTGATGAGTTTGTCATAGAGTTGCCTTAATGTTTGACAGAGATTAAACAGAACACGTCTGCCCCACTGGTCATCCCTGGCAACAGCAGCAAAAATGATATTTTATTTTTATATCATTAAACATATAGAACTACCTTTTATTAAAAACTTGGGGAATATACCGCTGCATTATTTAAATGGTTAGTTCATCACAGCTTTTGTTTTGAATACAAAAATACTAGAGGATGATAAACTATTCATTTGTCTTGACAATAATTTAGTTTGTGCAATGAAATGATTATCTATATAAATAAAGCGTAGTGTACGTGTGTCCGTCCGTCCGTCCGTTTTTCGATCTCGGAATTTGCTCATGTGCATCAAATAAATACTCCGGCGCATGCGTTATACGCATTCTTGCTCACTGACCCGTTCGCATTCAGTCATAAGCTATTCACGTTTCGGTTCATTTTATTTTTGCTCGATTGTAGGAAATTCTTATTTTTGAACGCCTTGCAGAACTTTGACACTTTACAATATATTTTCGAATATATTTCAGATATCACGTCCGGAATTTGGATCTTTTATACTAATTCACCCAAAATATTATTTCATTCCAAATCAAAAAGAATCTATATTTACTAAAAATCACACAAAATTCTCTCAGAGTGAGGCACTTCAATTGTTCTCCGGTTTGATTGAGCTTTGCGATCGCCCCAAATGTGGGCGACTTGGGTACACCCTTTTTAAATTTGGGGTCCGTATTCGTACACACTAATAAACTAGCCAAAAACAGATTTATTTTTATCATTATTTTTAGTTGTAAAATATTAATCGTAACTACTTCAAATATCCGAAATCACGAAATGTGAATAACTTACTGATTTTTGGTAATTTTTTTTTTAGTTCTTATGTTTGGAGTTGTTGCGAAGCAAGCTAAACAAATGTTGATTTAAAATTTATAATTTTAGAAGATTACCAAAAATTTAATAATAAACTGATTTAAATTTTATAATTTCTTGCAGGTGAATTAATATTTGCGATAAGTAACTTTACATTATTTGTGGGGAATTAGCAGAAACGTATTGTTTCTGCTAATTCCCCACAAATAATGTAAAGTTACTTATCGCAAATATTAATTCACGGAATTTTATCTGGGCTTATTTTTTAAACCCTCTCTGAATTTGGTATGATTAAGAATAGTTATGAAGTCTTGATGTTACTAGATTTCTACAGTTTCCAAATAAAATGATATATATTTGCCGAGAATGTTGCATTCACCCAATTCAAAATCTCTTAGTGCCAACTTAATAAGAAGGTGTGTGACTTTCTATTCACTCATATGCAGTCATGATCCAAGTTCGACCAAGGAGGCGCAACCAATTATCATGATGTTCAGATCACCCCATAAACCTTGTGTATATATACACAAGCTGTAATCCAAACCTTATTCTTTTCACTTAATAGTTCTAGATTCTGTTTGCGGCACCCTGATATGAACAAATGGGGTATTTTTTCAGAGCTCGACCCGTTAGAATGTTAATAATACTGCGAGTAAAAAACAGCTGGATTGAGAAAAAAAAAAAAGAATAAAAATGGCAATGCCTGAGCTCATGTATCGTAGAGGGAAACGTTTTCCGTTTACAATTTCGTCAATGACTTGTGTTGGTGAAATAACTGAAAATAGATAATGAAATAAAAAAAACAGGGTTCTAGAGAAGATTGTAGTTTTGAATCGACTTTGTCGCTCTCAAACGCTTCGTTACTCGTGAATAGATCTCGCGAGAATAAAGAACCAAAAATAAAAAGATAAATAAAAAAAAAATAGTAAGTTCGTATGAAAGTATAAACGCATGAAGCCTGATTGTATGTAGTGGTGGATTATTTTTCTCCGAGACTAATAATATGAAACATGATCGTTTAACTTTGATGTTCCCTGATGATAAGGCGCGACCGACAGATAAGATTAATGTAGTTGAGATAGCTGAGCATATCGAAGGGTCAGAGAAAGAAGAGACTACTAGAGAATAGGGGTGTTGATTTTTTTTTTGTATGAAAGAAAGTTGGTTATGAATAACTAAATAGAAGTAAAGAGAAAATGACAAACAGAATCCATTAACATGATTTACGGACATTCTCCTTCGTCAGGATATAAACAACGAGTTGCTGAGAAATTATTCGGTTCCGGTCTGCAAACTACACAAAAGATACCATTCTTTTGAATTCTTATGCATCTTTGTCAAATTTTAGAGACATAATGCGCTGGTTGTTAAGTGACACTGTCGTAGAGCTTGAGGGAATGCAACTTATATGAGGCATGTCGTTCTTTTTTTTTCTTTTTTTTTTCTTCATATTTTGTATTATTGGGCGTTAGTAATTTTACTTTAAAATTTATACTCGAAAGTTTAGGCTGCATGGATTTCTAACAAATATGAATTCTCCTCTATATTTAAGGTATTACAAGGATTCAAATATGTTCTACCTATATCTCACTCACAGACACAAGCGCATACGTATACACAAGAACATGCTTACACACGCACATGGCCGGGAGGATTTCCCAAAACAAATACTTGTGACTGTTCAGACTTTTAGGAGTGGCTATTTACTCTGTTTTCATATATATATATATATATATATATATATATATATATATATATATATATATATATATATATATACGACAAAAGAGTAAAAATATATGTCCGAACCGCTAACCTTTCAGTAAGGTATAGTCAGGCAGTAATATATATTATGCAACATGTAGAGAAAATAATGTCATTATTTAAATGGTGACATTCCACACTACTTCAAATGAATGATTAGGAAGGAAACCCCCATCAATAAGGGAAAATTGATTTCAAGAGAAATATTTCATAAATTTCAACCGGCAGCATTACTGGCAATTCAGTAAATGAATCCTAAATGTTTTCTTATAGGGAAACGGCTAATATTACTATTACCAATCCTTCCTTTTTGCAAGTTTCACTGAATATGTACGGACAAGGGTTATTTTAAATATATTTTTTTTATTTTTTTAATGAAGACACTCATGTCAAAGAAAACTACGGAGAATTTTGCAACACACTTAATTTCATCTAAAGAAGAATTTTAAATGCACAAGAAAATATTCTCACATATATACTGTTATTAACGCATTAATAAGACAAAGAATAAAAAAACTATTTCAGAACTTCACTTACCCTCTTATATTTTGTATTATCTAAGTTGAATGAGAGAGAGAGACCTAGATGAGGGAAAATGTTGAGGAAAAGGTAATACATTTCTTTTTCAGATAATATGATCAAAGGATTGGTGATTGTCGAACTAAGGTCATTATACAGAATATTTAGAAGACGAAAACATATCTAGATGGTAAGAATTATTTTGAGTTGATAATTATGTAGTTATACAAGTCTTACGAAGTAACCCATAGCTTGCTCTCAAGAAGGGTAGTCATACCTTTCCCACGGGTATTTGGTCAGAAGTTAATATAATGAATCCAATGGGAATTCGAACGCCTCTCTCCAATTAACAATTCCGATAAATTATCATTTACAAATCCCTCAAATCCAAGATTACAATATTCCCAAGAAGTCACCCATCTAGGTACTTACCAGGTTCGACGTTGCTTAACTTCCGCGATTGTACAGAAAGTGGTGTTTCAACGTGATTTGACCATAAGCTTAAGATTTGCAATTTATACCAGTTCACAAAACACTATTCAATATCAAATACTTGTGGGAATTAGAAGTTTCGTAAGGCCTTGCATGAATGGAAACACGTGTTTTCCTGTTGATGGCAAATATAGTTGGCTAATTAGTGTACATAACAGAGGGTACTGAAAATATTTCAGACAAAACAGATTTCCCAAAATTGAACACATTACCAAATATCATATCGCTTTTTGACGTGAAAAGGATCAGCACCATTCACAGATATACACACACACACACACGATTTTTTTTAAATTGATGTACGCGTTCAACCTAGTGTTGGCAAACTTTTGCTAGACAATCAGGTGTGTGCGACAAGCTATTGTGACGATTCATTTACTGTCCTGTGCAACACTCGCTTCGCACAGAAATAACGCATATTAAAAGCGGTTTTTATTAAATTCTTTAGACATGCTGTGAGCAGACGTAAAGAACATTTTGTTTGGTCTCTCTCTCTTTCGGAGATACGTGAGTAATTGTTTCCATTTTATACACAATATGAACTATTTGTATTTTAGTCGTGGTTTATTTTTCTTCTCCTTTGTTTTGCAATGCTAATCATAATTCTGTCAATGTAATATTTGCCGACACATTCTTCTGTCGAATTGTTAGTTGAAAAGGATCCTTAAAGAATAATAATTTTCTGCATTTTCAAAACTATATATAAGTTCTGTGCTATCAAACTTCCGCGCATATATATATATATATATATATATATATATATATATATATATATATATAGATAGATATATAGATATATATATATAAGGCAGGATGTGTGTGTGTCAGTGTGTAACGAATGCACGACCGCAATTTTTGAAGGATTTGCACCAAAATTTACATGCACATGCTCCAAGTTAGCGGGACGGGCAAGACCGACCTTGCATTTCCCAACTCCCATCGATAGTGGAAATAATCGATTTTTTCATGCATCTACGGCAGTTTTCATGTAGTTTGCGACAATTTTATACTGCCCAGAGAATGTTAACTAGCATGCTAGCATGCAAAAAAAATCGATAGCTGCATTCGTCACAAGTGGGAAAAATTTAAATCTGCATGGCACATTACTCCAATTGGCTCATTCGCTTACTTAAACTCAACGTTGATTCGGATTCCGCAGAACTGGGTTGGGTGTGAAAAAGTAATTGCTGTTAATTGTGAGATGAGCAAGAAGCAAGGCATGTAGCAACATCAGCACGGCAAAGGGCACTTCTTTAAAGGCAAGGAAGGGCAAAAATATTTTAAGTCAAGTGATAACGATTGCTGTATGTCGTACGATTTTTTAATCAAGCACGGGCAACGCCGGGCCATGCTGCTAGTAATTAATGTAACACTGGGATCTGTTTACCCACTAGCCATCAACGGCTGACTCCGCTGTGAAAATTGCATTTATGAGAAAATGTGATGTGGTGTGTGTTTGTGTGTGTGTGTGTGTATTAAAAACAAAAAAGGATAAAGCAAAACTACAAACTTTTCCACAATGCAAAGGCTGTAATCGAGAATTGAAATATATATATCTACCGTTCATTTTCTCATCATAATCTCTGGTTATATTAGCAGCTGCACACCATTTCAAATCGCACATTCAAAATTATTTGAATGTCTAATAGCTTCAGTATCTCTCCATATTTCTGAGATGAGGTATTATGTACATTATTTCCATTATTCAGAGCATTGTCCTCATCTTTTTCGCCATATTTATTACAACATAGTCTCCAACCTTCTTCAGGTGTTTGGAATGTCGAACTGAACGCTTTATTTCGCTCACTGGGGTAGACATTTCTAGTTCCACGTGCCATATTTAATGGATCTCAGTTTTCTCCTATTAATTCTTCTCCAAAGAGTATGAGTTCAATACCCGGTTAAAGCAGTGGAGAATTTTCAGAGGGAAACCACCTGAAGAAGGCTGGGATGTACAACGGCCGAAACGTTGTAATAAATATGTCGTTGTAATAAATATGGCGACAAAGATGATTACAATAATCCGAATAATGTAAATAATGTAAATAGAGTGTCTAATAACTTATCCGAAAACGCTCGGAAAGAACGATCATTCTGAAAATTTCTACTTACTTAATGTTCGAAAAAGTACGCAGATATGAAAAACGATATTTCCACTCATACGCTCTGTTCCCCGATAAATATAGAAAATTGAAACGAAGTTTGTTAAAATTTACTCAGTCCGACAAAAATCGATTAGAAAGTCAAAACCTTACGCCGAATATATTCCCTTGTTCATGGTAATAATATCCCATCTGTAGTTATACTATAAGATTCCAATGAGGAATCTTACGACATGGAAGAATTCAATATCACAATCATTTAAGATTGTCTCATTTTATTCTAACTGCTAACAAATTATCAGTTTAGTGGCTAAATTTGTAAATTTTTCAGTATTTTTTCGTTTGCCTTTTGTCTCAACTCGGCTTTTATTTTCGCATTTCGAGAAGGTTTTTAGTATTCATTATCACTGCGAACCTGCATCTACTAAAAAAACTAAAATTCAAAAGCAGTAAAAGTAAATTCGAAAACTCAAAGAAAAAATACCTTCCGGACCAATATGATGAATTTGGAAAGACTTTTCCTCTTTTATACATAAAAAATAAGCTAAAACTAAGCTCTGTTGAATCGAGTTGTGGTGTTAGTTTAACATTGTCTGTAATTAGCAGTCTGCTATGCAAAATACGAACGGTATAAGGGAAAGAAATGTTAACCAGGAAATGATGAGGGAAGAGGAAAAAATTACCCGGGATTTAAGCACTAGTGAGTAAAAAAAAAAAAAAAAACGGAAAAATGTTTGTGGCTTTGAGAATTCTTACCATCAGTGAAGTGAAATGATGAATTACTGTTTGATACCAAAGACCGGATTGGCACTGAAACATTTCTTTCAATTGTCATTCATCATATAATCAAAAGAAGTCGAAAAGGGAACATGAAGAGAAAACGGGCAATAGTTAGATTGGGCTATTTATACTTAACTCTCAAAATCCCTTGCCAACATTTGCCTTTTGAAATAAATAGATCAGAATCTCTTGAATATGTATGGGTGACATTTTATCGGTTTTGCTGTTTCCGTTTTAGAACGACAGTCAATTAATTTTGATGACAGGACTTAAAACATATATATATATATATATATATATATATATGGGGGGTAGGTATGTATATATACATATATATATATATATATATATATATATATATATATATATATATATATATATATATATACATAAATATATATGTATTTTAAGACATTTTTATGTTTATACATTCTTTTCACAGATACAAATATTTAAGTATCTATGAAAAGAATGTATAAACATAAAAATGTCTTAAAATAATTGTCAACGTTGTCTGTTTCATAATATATATATACATATATACATATATATATATATATATATATATATATATATATATATATATATATACACACATACATATATATATATATTATAATTATTTTTCTAAAAAATGATACCTTCTCTACATAAGAGTTCTCATATTTCAAAAAAGATATTATAATTTAAGCTCTACTTCTGTATGAAGTACTGTTTTTTGTTTTTTTTGTTTTTTTAAATAAAAACCAGAATACTAAAGAACTTATTATTTCCCCAACGTGTTCTTTCCTATTTTTCTACATATCTGAACACACGAACACACACACACAACACACACACACAACACAAACACATATATTTTTTCTTTTTTTAATTTTCATATATATATATATATACATATATATGAAAAGATCTCAGCCCGAAGTATTTAATAAAAATTAGGTTACGGTCAAATACCATTTGAGAATAGATGTTGAGTCGATCACGAAATTTAAACTGTCTGCATTCTCTCTTACTTCTTATACAAATCTCTCATAGACCTGAATGTATTCTATAAACTACAATGCAATAATCTCATTCTTATATTACATACATAGAAAATATATTCAAATAATACATAATCTGTATTGGGAAAAATATCTCTCATGCAGACAGATAAAGAACTATGTGTATGCATAAAACTTATATCAAGGCGTACGTCGAGCATATATTCTGTGAAATGACTACATATTAACAAACACACCCGGGTTGGACATAATTTTAACGACATATACTCTGGTGAGGGAAGGTTTAGAAAAAAAAACATGAATAAACGAAGATACAAGTCGATGATAGCAAAAAGTACCTATTACCTCTAACAAGATAATATACGTGGTTCTCAGGAAAGGCGTGAGTTGGATATCAGGGACTAATAAATCAAGCAGATAAAACAAAGTTTAGCCTATGGGACTGCTATATAATATCTAATCTCTTACAAAGAAATGAATATCTGCCATTTACCTATTTTGGGAAAACAATAACATGAACAAATAAGTTGGTCCATTTAAAAATATCTAGTAATTGAGAAACATGCTATTCGTAAGTATATAACGAAAACTGGTTCGTTCTTCCACGTTTTAAAATTTAGAGGTAAATACGAATGGTATAACTTGTGCAAGATCATAACGTAACATAAAATATGAATCGTATACTCGTGTGAAAAAAGACTATCAGGGTAATAGATTAGTGGAATTATGAGGTTTAATAGGTTATCTTCTGATAACGTGCGTTACCTCCATATATCAGTATATTTGTTCTGTGTATATGTTCTCTATGTAGCATAACAATTAAACTATCTATAGTCGCCCTCTTCTCTCGTAAATATCACTTTTCAGCTCTGATTATTTCACAATGCCCCAGCATCGGATAATGGAAAAACATTTATCGATTCTTGTTTTGTAGTTATATACACATCTATAGATCCACTTCGAAAAGGGCGTTCTTCTTCCCATTGGCCCGCGACCTTATATCCTGGTCGTGAAGACTTCCTGATTAGTTGGTCGAATATATATTTTTATAAATGGTTAAATTTTTGTCTACTTGTTAGTATTTGTTTATTTGAATTTCTTATATCCTGATTTCTTTTCTTATGTACTGGTTGTAAAACCTCTCTGATTTGTTGGTCGATCTATAGCTATGTGTCCAGTACCTACTGATTATACATCTATTTTTAGAGATGGTGTAATGATGCTCTTTTCTTTATAATTTCTTTATATTTATTTTTTATCGGTGTCATCACAGGTTTGCGCAGTGTGTCCTTCGACTCAGTGTCAAGGGAACGATCAGGAAAAAGACGAAATACGAACTTGACGCAAGAAATGTTAAATGGAACGATTAATTAAGAGTTTCATTTTGGATACAGCTGAAAGTTACCCGCATTGACAGCCACTTGATGAAGGCAAGAGGTGGATAACAACCAAAACATTGTGATAGTAATGGTCCGCTTGTACAAAAATGAATATATCCTCAGAAATAACAAGTTAATGACAAATGAACATTGGAAGATATGGAAGTAACTCAAAAATGGAACGACATAGAGATGGCATGAGCACCAACCATACACAGTTACCGAAAATAAAGATGTAACTATCCTCTGGGACATATCAATTCAAACTGACTGGGAATTTATGCCAAAAAACTTGATTTTATCATAAAAGACAAGATATTCAGGAAGTGTACGCTTATTTGCATAGCGTACAATCTGAGAGAAACATGTCCATGAAAAGTATCGAGAGATTTTCCAAATGCAAGGGTATGGAGATCGAGATTAACAAGATGTAGTGAATGAAGACTGATACTGTACAAATAGTAATCAGAGCTCTGGGACTCGTGAGGAAAGGAATGGGCAATTTCACTCACACTATCTCAGGAAACATCAATATACAAGTTACCCAGCAGATAACCTTCTAGGGATATTGTATATACCAAGAAGAGTGTTATCAGTTTAATGACAATTCTCCTATAGGACCTAAGGGCAGTATTTTGGACAAGGCTCTACAGGACAGAAAGAAGGGAACACAACAACAACAACAACAACAACAACAACAATAATAATAATAATAATAATAATAATAATAATGGTCTATGGACAAAATACAGTATTTCAAACATATCTGATGAATTTTTACAGATACATTTGACAATAACTTCTATAAGTCAAAAGCATATTGAAGAAGTGCAAAAATATTTGGAGAATAATTTGAGCAACCTACAGGAATATAATGTCAATTCAGTGGGAATCAAAGTAACCAAGTGACACTGAAGGATAGACCTACCCTAGAATAGAAGAATATAATCAAGAACTTCATTCACTAACAAAATCCCAGAAATGATAATCACCAGGAAAAGACAACAAAGCAATCTTTTCATTCTATCATCTATTGTCATTTCATAAAATTCTTGTGGAAGTACTATCTTTGATAACGAGTAACAACAATTAAGTTCAAGAATGGATAACTGATAGTATAACATATCTCCTACCAAAAATAGGTTAAAGAGATAATGTAAAAATCATAGGCCAACAACATGTCTGTCCTATACATATAAATTAAACACGTCTGTACTGAATGAATGTAATTACGTTTTTCTTGATGAAAGCAACGTACCTGCCCTGGAAGAGAGAGGATGTCGAAGATGTTCAAATGGTTGCAAAGATAAAATATTTGTAAATAAAATGTTCCTGGAAAATTGCCGGGAAAATAAATTTTTGATAGATTATTGTAAAGCCTTTGATAGTGCGTCATGCATTTGGATTCTTAAATCTTAGCAAAAGTCTACTCGGTGATAATAAATTTCATTAAACATAGCATGGGACTGAAAAATCACATTATTAATAAAGCACTGCAAAGGAGCTGTCACTTTCAATCCACGGTACTGTAAAATATTTCAGTATGAATTTCAGAATAGATAAATGTGCAAATATAACATTCAAGAAAGGGAGAATTACACAAACACACTTAAATTTCTCGATTTTGTCACAACATTTAGGAAAATGAAAAAAAAGCCTATACATATGTAGCGGGAGAAGATTTGTGATAGAATACAGCATATCCAAATGAAAGAGAAAATAAGAAAAGAACACTAGTGGTGTGTGATACTGATGTTAAATACCGAGTTGAATTCACAAAAAAAGAATATCAGCCAAAAACACTTTAGCTACCCCTGTGGTGCGGTATAGTTTACACATCTCTAACAGTAACATGAATGATATTAAGCTAATGGATATCAAATGAGAAAGCTCATCATTTGTCACAGAAGGCATCATACTAAGGTCAGTATTGTTAGTTTTTATGTTTCCATATCAAATTCGGAATGATAGTCTTGGCTAATATCTGCGTGCGAAAACGTGCAACATTTGCGGGAAGGAAACTGCAAAAAAAAAAAAAAACTTGGTACGAATATCACCCAAACCCAGGTAGAGGCACAGGGCTTATAACCATTTTATAAGATTTTATAAAGAATATATTTCTAACTCCTCGTCTACAGATAAGGTTCAATGACGACAAAAATCAAGCCGTGGTTTCTTATTGACAGCTTGATTCCGAAGTTATAATAGCTCACTGAAGGGAATCGTCGTAGCCTGTGTCTTAAAAGTGTAGTCTACACACTACAAAGAGCTTTACTTATATATGTAAAATGTGTATTTTTATTTTATTTTTTTAATCTTTTATAGAAATCTGCAGTGGAAATGTCGTGGTGGCATTTCTGACCTTATGTCTTAGACTGCTACTATGGAGAAAATTAATATACAACTGTAATCGAAAGATAGTGTCAACAATTTCTGTCATAGTTGGAGCACTCAGATTGGTTTGAAAAGTTTCCAGTAGACTGGGTGAAGGGATTTCTGGTAGCCTATGCCTAAAAAAAATACAAAATTTGTTCTCATGAGTAGAGACGAAGGGCTTTATATATGTAAAATACTTTTTTTTAATTGATCATTGGAAAATGTCATGGTGCAATTTATAACCTTAGGCCTCTAGTCGGGACCCGGTAAGAAATGAGTACGCACTAGAAATCAAAAGAAATCGAACATCAACAATAGCAACAAGAACAAGAACAAGAACAACAACAACAATAATAATAATAATAATAATAATAATAATAAATGAATTGACTGAATAGTCAAATAAAGTGATTACTTTGAAAATAATATGTACTTGCTGTATCAATAAATGTTGATATTTTTAACACTTGGGTACGGACTAATAGGTTCATCTCTGCATTAATTCTTTGTAATTTCTAATTATTCTTCAATTTTGTTTATCTTTCTTCTTCTTCTTCTTCTTTTATTATTATTAATGTTAAAATTATTATTATCATTATTATTATAGTTATTATTATATTTACCTTTGATTTCTGATATGTACTCGTTTCTTTCCGGGTCCCGCCCAGGGACCTAAGGTTAGAAATGGCATCATAACATTTTTCATTGAACAAAAAAAAAAATACATAGACAAAGCCCTTCGTAAAGTGTGGACTGTACTCGTGAGAACAAGTTTTTGTATTATTAAGGCATGGACTTCCAGGGATCCCTTTAGTCTACTGGTATCTTTGCCAACCAATCCGAGGGCTATAACTACAACGGGGATTTACTTTGTGTTTATTGTAACCTCGGCACCTGAAGCAAGACAAGGTAATAAATACATGCATTCAATTCACAAATGCTGATGGTAAGTAATACTTGACGGCTATACGTATGCTGTACATTGACAATGAACACAGGATTATTTCCACTCTGCAGTATATTGAACGACATGTGAAATGATGCTGTTAGACATTTTGCTTATGTCCTTTTTTGTAGTTTTGATGAAAAATTTCCTATTATTATTATTATTATTATTATTATTATTATTATTATTATTATGTTTCCTGATTTGCATCCTGCAGATCCGGCTCCGTATAGAATAAATGCTGTTTAATTTATAGAAATTTACTTGGTATTTGGGATGATCCTAGTAGGGCGATTTTTTGGCCAATGTTGATGTTACCTGGGACACTGTGAGTAAAATTGTTCATTCCCATTCTCACGAGGCACAGAGATCAGATTACTATTGGTACAGTCTTAGTCTTCAATCCCAATATCCTATTAATCTCGATCTCCAAGTACTGGAATATTTCTCAATATTTTTCATGAAGGTGTTTTTCTCAGATGAACTTCTATGTTAATAATCATATACTTACTGAATTTCATCTCTTTTATGATCATATCAGGTCTTTTGACATGAATATATCTGTCAGTTTGAATTGACATGTCCCAGAGGATAGTTACGTCGTTATGTTGGGTAACTATTTCTGGTTGTTCCTCTGTGGTCTTGATTTTCTATTTCTTGTATATCTTCCATTGTACAAATATCGCGACCTTATGTCTATGGTTGTATTCATTTTTTGCTAGATTCGGACATATTATTATCATTATTATTGTAATTGTATTTTTTCTTAGCCTTGTCTATTAAAATTTGCTCCTAAGACTCAACCAAGGACTTCAAGAAACTACGTTTTAATAATCTCAATGAGTAAATGCATGTGAAGGATGTTTGTGTTGTTTGCACGCAATTAAAAACAAGACGGCCATTAGCGAAAATTTTATTAGTTATTAATGCTTTATTTTATATTTCCTTTCCTTTCGTTAATTTTTTTCGTCTTATTTTCTTTGTGTTTTTCTTTCTCTTTGATCAACAAGCATTCAAATCTTCATGCAAGTAGTTCTTGGCTCACAATCGATTTTGGCGTATTAGTTTGCAGTTCAAAATCCTCCTGCATTTTATATTTAACACCCTTTATATACTTCATGTTCTCACATATTTCAGAAATTTTAAACGTCAAAAATCTCATAAGGTTTTTACATTCTTGGTCCTGATTTGTAATATTTTATCTGTTCAATTTATTTTTTGCATCAAATCAAATGTTTCGCATCGTGGAGAATAGAAATCAAAATCGTTTGATCAAATTCGGGATACATTTTAGTCCAAGTTTCACATGAATTATATAAATAATTTAATAAAATAAAAGCAGATTATTGAAAGAGAGAATATTTATTTTTATGAAAATGTGTTTTAAATATTCAACGCAACAGATTCGAATTTCATGTGCAATAAATCAAATGTTGCTAATAAATCAAAGAAAGCACTTATTAAAAATGCAGAATCGTTAATTTTCTTTAATTAATTTCTTTCCTTCAAGGATATTTTTCAATATTAGAACTATCTATCGGCAAATGTATTTTTAATATAAAATAAGAAAATAATCACTAAATTATAAATAATCACAAAATATTAAACAACATTTTAATATAAAAATGTAAATTATTCTCAGATTTTATTAATAAAGGACATTTTTGCTCAAAAATTACTGATTACCTTTCATCGATTTCTTCGACTAACAGACAAGTGTACATTTGCGATATATACTACGATTGACTATATTTACTATATTTAACGAAATAATAAATAAACTAATTAATTAATATTAGTAATTTTAGGTTTTCACGTCTTTAACCAGTATCCTTAATATTTTGCAAACTTTTACTCTATATTCCAAACATTAACTTCTTCGATTATTACCATATTAATAAATACAATTGTTTGGCTTATTACTCGTAGATTTTCTCAACACATGCGGTTTTCATAAAACCAAATTTTGTTCTTCTTCTCCAAGATTTATTATTTCTTCTTTTATCCTTTTTCTTTTATCCTTTTTCTTTTGGGATTGCTATTTTACGTGTACACTGTATCGAAGCTTTTATGTAACAAAAAATAGACTAGTTTGTGTCTTTGTCGTGGTTATGATTGTTTTTTTTGCTTTTTTTTATGGTGCATTACAACTGAAACATTAAATTTACTACAATATTATGAATTTATATACAGCTGCGCCAAAAAAAAGCAAAAATAAATTATCGTAAATATTTGTAATATAATATCTGATACTAAAAGGTGAATTTTAAATGTTAAATTTATCATAGAAATCTAAGTTTATAGGATAGATTTAGTTATATATGTATGTGTGTCTAATAACATATATTTTGAAGGCAACAAGTATAGCACTTCTTTAAATATAAAACTAGACAATGGGATTGAAGCGTATGGTGAGAGTCTGTTTCATATTTGAATACAAACTACAGCGTAGTCAGATTAAATATATATATATATATCCCTTCTGCTGAAAGAGTGCAAATCGACCCCTCATTTTTATGCAGGATAATCCCCCCTGTCACAAATCTAAATTGATGAAGGAATACTTTAATGAGAAGCAGGTGAGTGTTATATGGGATCCCCAATCTTCTGACCTCATCCCATAGAAAACTTATGGAGCATTATAAAGTACAGGCTCTCGAGAAAGCAGTTGAGCAATATGCTCCATAAGTTTTCTATGGGGTTGAGGTCAGGAGATTGGGACGACCATGTCATAACACTCACCTGCTTCTCATCAAAGTATTCCTTCATCAATTTTGATTTGTGACAGGGAGCATTATCCTGCATAAAAATGAGCTTGGTGGGGTCGATTTGCACCCTTTCAGCAGAAGGGAGCAGACAAAACTGTAAAATTCTCTTGTACTGCTCGGTCCTGAGGGTCTTTTCAACAGGTTTTAAGAAACCAGTTCCATGAAAAGAAAAGCATCCCCAGAACATTATACTGAACGGATGCTTGACAGTACTTATTGCTAGATTCAAAGAGCTTTCAAAGCTTCTTCTTCGGATTTTAGATCGCTTATCCTTTGAATTTAGCTCAACTTTCGTTTCATCGCAGAAGAGAACATTTAGTAAAAAAAATCAGGTGAGTCACTTTTATCGAACAGCACTGCATATATAATCACATACACACACATACACGCACACACTCACACAAGCGCGTTCTCGCAATCTCTCTCTCTCTCTCTCACACACACACACACACACATATATATATATATATATATATATTCCTTCAGAATTCTTTACATTATCTTTCACTACCAGTCATTAGAACAATCTTACATCTTCGAGGTGTTATCGTCACCTATATAAAAATAAATGAATAAATTTAAAAACATATAAATTGAGATAATATATTAAATGTGTTGATATATGTGTATACTCTATAAAATATATCAATGTAAAATCTACTGATTTTTACGATGAAGATGAAAACAAAATCTCTTGTTTCGCCAAACTGACTGATTTAGTTCTTAAACTTAATAATATAAATCTAGTATTTTACAAGCAGAATAATCAGGTGTAAACTAAGTTCAGAATCTGTATATCTTTTTCCCAACGAACATGCATCTGTAAATGTGTAATCTAAAGCACAATTAATAACATATCTAATGTTCGAATTTCTGATAAACAAATATCGATAAACTTTCTGTTACATATGAAGATAACAATGAAATAATATACAAAATAAATATTTTCTTTAAAATAATGATTGTTAACATTAAACAGCGTTTTAATTGTTACTTCTTGTTACGTACTTGCATACATATATGTATATCTGGAAATGAATAAATATATCCTTTCTCATTAGACTGAATTTTGGCAAAAATTGCTGAGTTTAGAGCAGAGAACTTGAAACTCTTGCTATTAAGAATGCGAATTAGTACCCTTTGGTAAACTGTACGTCAATGTATGTGTGTGTGATTTTATATATATATATATATATATATATATATATATATATATATATATATATATATATATATATATTAGAGTTGAGATTATTAATTTTTTTATATTATGCATAAAGGAAGTTTATCCGTTCTTTTAAAAAAAGAAAAAAAAAGGAAAACATTACATTAAAAAAAATTAATCCGGTTTAATGTAATATATATATATATATATATATATATATATATATATATATATGATATATTATATTTTTTGTTTTAAAATATGATTCCTTCGCTACATATGAGTTTTCATGTTTCGAAAACGGGAGCCGAAACCATCCAAATAATTATTAAAATTAAGTTGAATTTAGGTGTTTAGTCCCGTTTCATCTCCAAGCGAAATTTTAGGAATAAGCTATCTCTTGGTTTACGTGTTTTTAGGTATGGTCCATTGTAACATTCGTTATTGTGGGAGTGTCTAGGCTTGTTCTCTTCTTTAAGTGGTCAGAGAATTAATTATTATCTATAGATTCATCATCTTCTGAGAGGTTTGCTAAGGTTGGGTAGGGTGTCTATTTCACGGCTAATGTTGGCGGTCATTCTCTAGTTAGTTCCCAGTGGGGGGGTATTTTTATGGTGCGCCTACAAGTCGTCATGTTTAGGGAGGATTGTGTTTTATTATTGTCTATCTGATTATCTATTTATTTATTTATTTGTTTATTCAAGTGGATGTTTTATATACAAGCCGTATTGTACTAAGTTTCATTTTATTTTTTGACGACTACAGAAAGCGTTTTTCCTATTTAATGATTTGGCTAAGCTTTTAAGACTTTTATTAAACTATGGGATTTTTTTTTATGTTAATTATTTAATGCGAAATTTTGTTGATGTCTGCAAAAAAACCGTTAACTCCTGCCTATGGTTTAATAATTTTTCATTATTTATAAACTTAATAATGTGTAGTTTTTCGTGTAGGCATAAAGGGCATGGGTCATCCCATGTTTTACAAGTTCCTGTTTTATTTACTATTTTTATTTTACTTTTGGTGTTTTATTCGTTTCTTTTAGATGCCAGAAATATTGGGATAGAAATGTCTGAATTCTATTTTGAATATTGATGAAGGAGCTCTTGTGTTGCCTCCATCTAACTTTAAAATTATTCTTCGTTGAGCCTATGTATATCCTATCAGTGTTAGAACTCTCAATGGATGAGATAGTGCATTGGTATACCACGGATTTTGTGAGGCATTTATTTTCCAACGGGCAGTCTTTAGGGTTTCTACAATCACATAATTTTTCGTTTCTTTTATCTAATTTTAGTTTATGAGTTTTATTACAGTTTTGGCATGCGTGTTTTTCTAGGTTTTTCTTATTATGTCTTTTTATGATTCTTTCTAGATTTTCAGTGCAGCTGTAACTCAATTTTAAGGTGTTTTTGTTAAAGATCTCGCTAAGTTTGCTATTAGTGGGGAAAGTGATTTTCAATTAAAGCTAGGAAATTATGGCCTAGTTTGGTACTGACCATTTGGGTATACGGAGGGGTATACCAGATGATCTTTCTTTTCCTGTTTTTTCTTATTATTGGTACTATCGTTTCTATAGGTTATGTCAGTATTTTTGTTTACGCTATTTTTCAGGGCTGTGTTATAAAAACTACTGTGTTGTCGGAATATTTCCTTATTTTCTGAGTTCATACTGATTCTTTTCTCTATTGATATGGGTATATGCTTAATTATAGATGGAAGGTGGTTTGACTTAGGGTGTACATACTGGGGATTAGTATTAGGTTTTCTGTAAGGTAGGTGAACGTTGTTCGTTAAAGCTAGCGTTACGTGTAGGAAGTTTAATCTTTTTAATTTAGTGTTGACTATGGATTTTAAATTTAGTTTACCGAATTCATTATAAATTATCTTTCTAATTTTCTCTGTTTTAAAATTTGTGGAGCTCCTCACTACCATGAGCCCCTCATCTCTGTACAGCCCGATGTCCCTAATGTCTAGTTCACGGTAGGCGGTTAGATTGTACAGTATAAATAGACCTAAAAGGCCCGAAGATTCTGCAGAGTCTAGAGATCTCATGTTGATGTCAAATTTGTCATTCGTGTTTTTAATCCACTGGTCCCCATTATGGATGAGGACAGATTTCTTTGTACTGAGAATTATGTTTGTTTCTTCCTTAGTTAAGTCCGAATATACTGTAGCAAACTCCAGGGCGATTGTGAAGAGGTCTTTTGATATTGACTGATAGTAATCGACAATATTGAACTGAATTAGAGTGAAGTCGGGCTTGTTGTCGATGTTGGTAAACCAGTTTATGACTTCTTTGGTGTTAATCATGCAATATATATATATATATATATATATATATATATATATATATATATATATATATATATATCCTTAAACAAAATGGACGTCATATCTAAGATACCTTTCGGCCAATGCTTTTTCAAAGATATTCGTTGGCAATATTAGATATAAATGAATACAAATACAACTTATTGAAGTAAATGAGGAGGGAAAGGTGGAACTCGTCTAAAAGACACATTTTAATTATACAAAATTAAAATTGAATGAGGTGGGGTGTAAATAAGTTGTTCCACAAAAGTTTAAAATAGAAAGAGGGGAACTCACAGACCCTCCAAATGATATAAGGAACGTAAAATGTCTTTCTTCTGTCTGCACAGACTGGGTTGCTGACACTTAATATAGACGGCTTCAGAAAATCGAAGGTGGTGTTTTAATCCAGCACTCTGTAAAATCGAAAACCACGTGTCTTCGTACTCAGAGGCACAAGCATGACTGACCAGCAAATGTTGACCAATTGCATACTCATGGACTGACTTTGTTCTTCTTATGGGACTGACTGAATGCACAAATGCAAGAACATGCTGTGTCACCCGCGTTCCCATCTTTAGATTGGTACGTCCTATGTATACGGCGTCGCAACGGAATTTGAATTTATAAACAGAATTTTTATGAAAATAGGACAACCTACCTTTATAAAAGGAAGGAAGCAAGGTTCTAGTATGAAAAACCGTGGGCAATTTAACAGCATCATATGTAGACAAAATGGTCGCCGAAATTTTGTCCGATAATAGCTGACATTGCCTACCAAGCCAAATTAACTTCAAATAAACAGGGCATTGGCTTGTACCAAATACCACAAACCGCCACATTTTGTTATCAATCTCACCCTGATAACATTGATGGGATATCCATTACTTTCGAAAATATTTCGAATTTTAGTAAGTTCACCATCCAAAATTTCAGGGGAACAAATCATGACAGCACGATGGACCAAAGCGGAAATCAGACCAATCTTGCGAGACTTAGGAACAAACGAGTTCCAGCTCGTATAAAGTCCGGTGAATGTGGGCTTACGAAAAACATTAGTAAGGACAGCCCCATCCTTGCGTTCAACTAGGACATCCAAAAAAGGGAGAGCTCTATCCTTTTCAATCTCCATTGTAAACTTAAGGGGAAAATGGAGAGAATTGAGTTGAGCCAGAAAATTTGTGGCATCTATGAAAGAATCAAAGATGGAAAAAGTATCGTCCACATATCTCATATAGACATAGGGTTCATAATAGCCCACGAAAATATTGGGTAAAACCGGAACCAAAGGTCTACCCATCGCAACCCAATCAGTCTGGACATACATTGTCTCATTGAACCTGAACTGCCCGCCTTCTATAGCCATCCGCATGCATTCCAAAAAATAGTTCTTCACGGATGCTAGCAGGACCCAAATTGCCCATATATGGAATGTCGGCACAAATCCCAATAGTAATGGGACATTGCTAAATAAACTGACAATATCAAACGACACCATCAATTTATTTTCAGACCAAATACCAAACCGCTAATGAATTTAGATAAAAGAAAAGAGTCTGAAATATTATAGTCCGAAAAAATCTTGCGGTGGTGTAATTCAGCGAACCATTTAGCCAACCCATGTTGTACCTATCCCACCATGGACAAAATAGTTCTAAGGGGGACTCCCTCTTTGTGTGCTTTAGGAAGTCCATACATGCGTGGACGTTGCCAGCCTGTTGGTCTCACCCTGTCGTAAACCTCATTGGGGATAAAATTAGCCATGTATATGGATAGTAACCATCTTTGTGTCCTGGTTCAACTTCACTGGTGTTGTCGCATGAATCTGTGGTGACAATCATCCTAAATTTTGTAGGATCATTTAAAATATCATTCATTTTATCCAAATAATCCTGTTTATTTCGGATTACAACACCAGAACCGTTATCAGGTTTGGTTAGATACACATCATCGCTTGACTTTAATGATTTAATGGTGGCATAATGGATACCTTGCCACGAGAGGAAATCCCCTTCAACGGAAAGCGAAGAGTATTCATTGGCCTGGTCAGTCAGTGTTGCCTTGGTAGCAGAGATCTTCTCAGAAGAATTTGAGACAAATTTTATCAATTGAGAGAATAACGTCTCAAACTCAGTTAAAATATGCTCCTTATTAACTTTAGAAGGCGGGATGCAGAAATCCAAACCACGAGAAAGAACTGATAATTCAATCCCAGTTAAAGTGATATTGTAAAAGTTGAAGATATGTTTGCCCAAATTAACTTCAATGAGGCTATTTAAATATTTATTATTCCTCTCTCTCACTGATATATATATATATATATATATATATATATATATATATATATATATATATATATATAATAGAGAGAGAATATTTCACTTCAACTAAATATATATTTTGTTTGTACGTGTGTGTGTGGTTCTATGTAGTTATATGTGTTGCGTTAACAGTTTCTTGAGATGTTTATATACAACTGGTTCATGAACCAACGTTGTAAATATACTGAGATAGCAAATCTGTATGAATGGAATAGCTGCCGGTGCAATATATTGCCCGTTGAGGTAGAAAGGCTTATTTGCGTAATTACATCAAACTGGAAATATTAGATAATTAGACAAATGCCTAACACGAAAGAGAAGGAAATTACAAATTTGAAAGAGTAAAAAATAGTTTGGAACGGAAATTGTTTGAATATTGCGAGTCTATAATAAGAATCACAACGGAATGTTTTCAATCGCCAGACACTTTTAGCACTACTGCAGCTTCGGGTTATTGAGTCTGTTGTTTCTACTCAAAAAAGATCAGAAAATATTATCTGCAATCCGACAATACCTCCAAAGTAATTTTTGTAAAACATTAATTCTTCAGTTCTACACATTTTCCGCGTATTATATATATATATATATATATATATATATATATATATATATATATATATATATATATATATATATATATATTTATAAGTGAACATTGAAGTCAACACCCAACATGCTGGACGTAATCGTCAGGCCGTCCAGCATGAAACAGCCTGTCGGCTCTGAGTGTTGACTTCAATGTTCACTTTCATATTTATATTTAGATACGCTCTATCCCTGATATTAAGCACGTTATCCCATGAATATAGCCCACCTTAAAACTATATTTCTTGATATATATATATATATATATATATATATATATATATATATATATATATATATATATATATATATATGTATGTATGTATTCTGTGTGTATTTAGGCAGCATTTTTTCATTAATGAACCTTTCATTAAACAATATAAAGAAGTTTTTTTTTTCTATTTATTTTAAGCAAATTCCATTCATATCGTCTGATAAGCTTAATAATATTATCATTGAAAGACGAAAGCCATCATCAGAGATGACAATTACATTACAATAAACTAAAATGTAAGTTTAATGGTCAGAGAAGAATCAGAACAGGAAACAGTAGTATTAAAAAGTCCTCAATTCACGTGTGAAAAAAATAAGATAAATGTAATATTTAGAGATTTTAACTTTGAAAATCTGGAGGTCAAATTAATCCGATACCTTGGTTTGAAATTTACGGTATCCTCAGGCAATTTTTGTCAAATGTCCTCATAAAAGAATTAGGCAAAGCCTTATAACAACCGTAGCAATATTTTCAACCTATGTCAATAGAAAAATTAGCAATTTCTAGATCCAAAGAATCATTTAAACCAAAATTCCGAAGTCTTAATTTCTCGCTTACTGTTATATATCGTACCTATGAAACTAATGGGTAAATACTCCACTGGTGAGTATTGTATTTTGTTGATGTTATAAAGATAACCATTTCATCTGCAAACTCAGTTTTGTTTTTTTCCTCATTCAGTAAACCTTTCTAGGCTTACATAAGAAAATTTCTCTTCCGCCCATAGAAACAGTAAAAATAAAGCGTTAAGATGTCATTTGATAAAAATCGTCTGAGGATACCGTAGGGTTGAAACAAAGGTAACGGATTCAACTGACCTAGATAATTTTAAAGTGTGTATATATAATCTTCAGGCCAAGCGTAGAAAGGTCAGCTATTTCTAATTATAAGGCTTATTACGTAGGCGGTAATTTAAAATTATTCTAACGGATATTGAGTTGAAATAATTGTGGCTCCAAATGTGGTCATTTGTAGCTATGCTGTGATGTTGTTTGTTAACGTTTAGCGTTTTATTTATTATTGACTATATAATGTATTTTGTATTTATGCATTATTTATTGTTGATTAATATTATTACGTGTACTTATGTTTAAGTGTGCATTCGTACGTTGTTTATTATTTACTTAATTTGTAAATATATTTGTTTATTTTAATATATTATTTAATTGTTATTTTCTTTATTTTTATTTTCGAGTATTTATTATCTTATTTGTATTTATAAGGCTGTTGAAAGGCAAAATGGAATATGCCTATTTCTAGAACAACTATAGCAGACAAACAAATGTCTTAAACAATTTTACCACTTTGTCATTTAATTGCCTATTTTTTTCTGTAGATATGTATATGAATCTATTGTTAGGTCAGCTGTCAAGTAATATGGTCTACTGTGTTGTGCTGGGAGTTTTTTTTTTTCTCCAGAATCTATCTTGAATATCTATAAGTCTACCATACGTTCTTGCTTGGACTATTGCTGCCCATGCTACTTAACTTGAAATTCTTGATAAGATCTAAAGAAGAATCAGCAATTTTATTCGTCTTAATCTGGCCGCTGGGTTTTCTATAAATAATTTCATGGTAATTCTTTGTAATTTCATCGTAATTCTTCGGATGAGCTCTTACATACCGTAAGTTCTATGCTAACAGTATTTTTTCTCGTAGTTTCAGGTGGTCCCTTCTGGCTCCATGCTTTCTAGCGAAATTTAATCAGCAAAATTTTTAATGCAGTCTCACTCTACTGTCCAGCTTACACATATCCCTTTCAATTCATTATTAATACATATTCCTAAGTCTTCCACACTGTTTACACACTTGTGATGTAGTGGCTTTGCATGGGGTCATACCGATTGATATATATATATATATATATATATATATATATATATATATATATATATATATATATATATATATATCAGTTCATGTTCATTTTTTGTTTAATATCAATAAACCTCGAATTTTATTTCATGTAATAACTTATTTTATTTATTGGGCTCATTTATGGCCTACATTAAAAAAAGAAAATAAACTACTCATCAAAATTTTATACTAAATAATAACCGAAAGCAAAAAAAAAAAAGCGATTTTAGTTCAGAATGATTTATTAAATTACATCAATGTAGCCATGTATATTCTTTTTTAATCCGCTTTTAGGGAATATTTTCAGTTGATTCGCTAGGCAATGTTTTTCGCATATAACTTGATGAGAATCTTACTAGACTCAGTCATATTTGCGTGCAAACTGAAGCAATTACTGTCTGTTTTGTTTATCATTTCGTTCCAAAGAAAGTGTAAATAAAAGTGAAAGTAAAGCAAGGAAGCCGTGCAATAAATGAGGAGAATCTAGAAAGTCAGAATATAGTGATATATTAATCAAGAAATCGAAAGTGTGCTATAAATTAGACTATTTTCATATAACTTTCGGTTAGATTTAGCTACTTCAATAGTAAAACGATGAGACGTAGTTCCCAAGCTTGCATCAAGATTAAATTTAGGTGGTTGAGATAACATGGCGTAGATATCATTAGAAAAATGAAGATATTTATGCGAAAGGCAGACGGAACCCGAAAATGAGAACGAAGTCAAGATGCCAGGTCAGGACCGATAACATTGCATGCCAGATATGGAAGTAATATTCAATAAACTAACAAATGATTTATGAAAGTGTAAGAGAGAATCTGACAAGAAAATTTATCTAGTACTACACAGTGAACCAACTTTCCTGGCAGCTGATATTTGGAAATGATCAATATAATCATTCTATCTGCCTATATATCTATATATTCCTGAGATAAGGTATTATGTATACTATTTACATTATTGAACTGTTATCCTCACCTTCATTGTCATATTCAAAACGTTTCCGCCATTGTGCACTCCGGGCTTCTTCAGATGATTGGATTTTTGAACCGAACCTCTTATTTCGTCCTCAAGAACATATGGCCCACTGGATAAAGAATTTGATTAGATCCAGTGACTAGATCCAACAGATTTGTTAGTTCAGTACCAGGTCATAGCAGTGGAGAACCAAAACATGGAGAATTGAGTTAAAGGAAAATAACTGAGACATGAGGAAGAGGCATGCTACGTGGAACGAGAACAATCTACAATTTACAAAAGGAAATAGAATGCATGCTAATTGAGAAAATTCTATGAACATAAAAATAAAGAGACTTTCATAATGAGATCCGATAGCACTCAGACAAAATTCAAAATTTTATGATTAAATTTTGTCAGAAAACCAGAAAAATTGTCCTAACAGTATAAAAAATAAATAAATTTAAATCAGTAGTTTAAATGATTTCAGCGAAATCTATTTCAGGAAAATTTCTTCAAAAAATACATCCAAACCCTACAGACATAGACACTCTCAAAACCACAACAAAACACACACAGACACAGACACCCAGACACAGACATGCACACAAACACAGACACACGCACAGACACGCACATACACACACGCACATATATTGCATATTGAACACTCTAGTCGCGCACGCCAAATGAGGGAGCAGCCAAATAAAGTGGTGTTCAAATTCTCCCGAGGCTTACAAACATTTAAACAGATTGATCATGTTGTTGAACCATTTTTCGCGAAAGGGCTAAGGATCAATTGACACTACTCTCATTGAGTGGGCAGAAAGGCCTGCATCACAGTCTGTGACAAAGCCTTAATGGTAAGTAAGGCTATCATGGTAATTAAGAAATGTAATCTTGTGCTTATAACCGGGTTGTAATTATAAAGTGTGTGTGTGTGTGTGTGTAGAATGTATTCAAATGGAAGGACATAAGGTCATTTTAAATGTGTTTTAAAATTACTCTTATTAATATTTAATCTCACTTTCTCCTTTAATGTTCTATAATTAGAATTATGAGAGGGTATATTTATCATCTGGAGGTATTTTCATTTTAAATTGATAATTTAACTTAAATTTAAATATGCCACTCTTTATCTATCAATATTGATAGTAAAATATTAACTTAATTTTCTTTTTTTTTTTAAATAATTAAACACTTCAGAAGTCACCTAACGTTAAACTTTAACAATGAAATTAAACAAAAATCTAAATAAATTTCAAATATTAAAATATATGTAATTATTTATAAATGTATGTGTATGTAATTTATGTATGTATATTGATAGGTACCTGGGTATATCGCTACATGTATGTCTATGTGTGTATTTGCACATGTAAATAAACGTATGTATATATAGTATTTGCATGAATATGTATGCGATATATATATAAGAAGAAAGCAAAATCTTTAACATTACCCTCAAATATTATTCCATAATTAAACCTAAACTTTAAGTAAGTAAGATTACCCATATAAAAATAATGACAAATTGCATTCATAAATTAGATTAAAAGTAAAACTAATAAAGATGTTACCGTAACTATTTTTACAATATTAAAAAATACGATTGGTTGGGTAAACAAACTATTATAATTTAATATATATTTTTAATATGTTCACTACAAACGTATTAATAAATATACTATTTAACTCATATTAAGTCCCTAAACTATTTGCTTAAAAAATTAAATATTTAAATTGATAGCAAATATCAATTTTTTTAGACATCTAAATTTCTATCAAGCATTAAAATATATTCTTTACATAAATTGCTAAAACTCAATTACAAACTCTTACTCTTTACTTCCCTCTCCTTCTTTCTTTTTCCTTTTTCCTTTTTCTTTTCTCCCTACTCCCCTCCCATTTCTATATATCACTTCCGTTAAATTAACCATCTAAATAGGTCAAGGTCTTGTCAGTCCTCCTCCCCCAATATAAAGTATACTTGAGAGAGTAATGAAATTAATTCCTCCCTATACTCTACTATGTCTCTTTAACTATCCCTCTTACACTCTCTGTTAAATTACAAAAACGTACACTACCCATCAATTTTAATTTCATTTTTCGTTTCATTTCATTTTTGGAAGTGCTATCTGATGATCCGGCGTCCTTTAAAAGGGCTCTGGTGAAATAAATTATTATAATGTTACCTTAAAATGGTCTGTTTTTCTTTTAATATATATATATATATATATATATATATATATATATATATATATACACTTCCTGCCAAATTATTATCGAGATAACTTTTTTCTAATATTTCAAAACCGTCCAATCAATTCACACAAAATTTTCAATGTTGGCAACACTGATCTGCGTAATCACTGTCATTTTCGTACTAATCTGCGCAATGTAAACAGACTGGCGCCATATTTGTTATCAGCACGGGGATTTGTGCGTGCCAAATTATTATAAAGATTTAGTAGAATTCCCAGAATTGAGCAAACAAAACGTTTATTAATGTTGAACGTGAATGTTTATGATCAAAAGAAGCTAATAAATATGTTAATCAAACAAATAATAACAGATATAAACAATGGCAAAGTTTTAAAGAAATTAATAGGGAATGTGCTCTCCCTGTTTTGAAATTACTTGAAAAAGTTGACGATCCATAGAATTTGTTAATTGTAGGATGTCTTCTGCTGTAATGCCGCGAGATATGTCAAGTATAACTCAGCGTTGCTCCTAAATTGTCGTCTGTTGGCCTACAGTCTTCACTTCATGATGCTCCAAAGGTTTTCGATTGGGTTCAAATCCGGAGAAATTGCTGGCCACTTCATTTTTCGAGGTCCATCGAAGCCTAACTGTTTCAAATATTCAGTAGTCTTGTGAGCAGCGTGTGAGGGAGCATTATCTTGCATAAAAAAAACAATGACCCTTCTGAAGGCAACTCTTTGCCGTTACATCCACGGTTCAAGATGCTCCTTCATAAATGCTATGCATGTATCAGCAGTCATTTTGAAGCAATCAGGTACTCTCCATGAGCCCACTAATGTGTTTTCAATAATACCAACCCAGATCATTATGCCTCCACCGCCTTGTTGGCGTCTCATACACTGATGGCGATTCTGTCCGTTCATTACCCAACCTTTGCATCATCTATCTGGACCATCAAGTGATGCTCGAGTTTCGTCTGTGAACAAAACTTTAGAAAAATCAATCTTCATATTGTCCTCGGCCCATTTCAATCGATTTTCAGTGTGATTTCTCGTCAACGGAGGCTTCGATACAGGTTTGACTGTTGTTGCTATTTCCCTCACATACCGACACCGGGTACTTTTTGACACAGTAGGATCCCCAATACGACTTAAAAGCTCTTGACTGTCCAGGGTTCTTCGTGGCCTCTCGTTTAAGTCGTGACATGAAACGACGTGAAATAACCCTCGGCTTGCCTTTATATGCCCTTTTGCGTACTTGTGTAGGGTCGGCGGTGAAATTTTCACTGTTTGATGGCACTTCCCTATCATTTTAAATATTTCTAGGGTAGATTCACTTTTTGAGTGTTCTGAGGTAATAGTTTACTTTTCAGCATCACTTAAACTGCTTTTCACTAAATTCTTATACTTTTCTAATAATTTGGAACGCTCAAATCACCGAGCTGATAACAAATATGGCGCCAATTTGTTTACATTGTGCAGATCAGTACAAAATTTCGGCAATTGCGCAGTTTAGTGTTGCCAACATTCTGTGAAAATTTTGTGTGAATTGATTGAACAGTTTTTGAAATATTCGAAAAAAAGTTATCTCGATAATAATTTGGAACGCAGTGTATATATATTTCTGAGATCAGGTATTGTGTACACTATTTACATTATTCGGATTATTGTTCTCAATGTTGCTGCCATATTTATCACAACGTTTCAGCCGTTGTACTCTCCGGTCTTCAGGTGGTTGAAATGTCAAACTGAACCTTTGATATATATATATATATATATATATATATATATATATATATATATATATATGTGTGTGTGTGTGTGTACGTGTGATATATATATATATATATATATATATATATATATATATATATATATATAATCGTTCATATAAACATACATACACAAATCCTTCGTTGTTGAGATATTAAATTTAACGAAAGGTAACGAGAAATGACAAAAGTTTGCAAAACATACGGATATAGGAGCTGCCCTTGAAGTACCCTTTCTGCTGACGTAAGACATGCTAGGGCTACTTGACTTGTATAATCTATGACAGCCTGTAGAATACGTTCTTCTTGGTTACTTTTACGAGATAATCCCTAGTTTGTGATACCTGGGATCCTGACTCAGCAATACAACGATAAACAGCAAGAATGTTTGTAATAATTTGTTGCCTTTGCTGTGGAAACGTAAATCTCATACAGCTATGCAGCCTGGTGTTACTATTCGCGTAGGCCTAGATAAAAACATATTTGCCTGTTCAAAAAGTAAATATCCTGCTATAGTTAAACGAAACACTTCTCGCATAATTCATCACTGCACACGTTAAACGATGAAGAAAGACTAGTAACAAAAGTACACGAATGACAAATTTAACCAAGTCTCCAATGCAACAGAGCGCCATTTTCCGTAAAATTTCTTTAAGTTTAATAACTGGAAAACTGAGGATTTGAAGATATATGTTTTATGGACTTTTGGTCTTGTTTGAGTGTGAGAACCTAACTACAAATTTTCTAAATATATTTTTGGTACACCCTGTACACACGCACGCACGTACAGATATATATATATATATATATATATATATATATATATATTATTTTTATTATAAGACATTATAATAAAAACAAGTTGAATATATATATATATATATATATATATATATATATATATATATATATATATATATATATATATAATAGAAAATGTAATTGTGATAAACAATGTAGTCACATGCAAAACAATCTTTCTGTTACTACTTTCCGTATTTCGATGGGCTAAACTAACAAAAAGACATATATGACCATCCATGTCGTAAACTGTGTTTTATAATTTTATTATACGTATAAGATTTAAGGTGATTTCGACATAAATGTACGCACGCAAACACACACATGTACATACACAAACACACGCAGACACACACAAAACAGAATTTTGATTTATGTTATTTGCTGTCTTGTATGTTTTTCCTCTATCAGCAAATCTGACACTATATAATGTCAAACAGTTGTAATTCATTACAGCAAATCATTGCTTTGTGTTTTCTTGTGAATGCAATGAGTCATCTTAAATATCTGTGCATCGCGAAATTTACTTTTTACTATGACACTTAACGCTATGATTTACAAAGTTAGATCTTATTGAGAGAACTTATGGTATAAAATCAATAATTATTAGAATTAATATTTAATATAAACCAGTAATAAAATTGAAAGCAGACTCTTTCTCCCTCAAATGCAATATAGATTTACAGAGAAATAAAATCACTGAACATTTCTCTCTGCTATTGATCCATAATTATTTTAATAAATTTATATGTCCTGTTGATTTTTTAATTATTAAAATATAAACATTGCTGCTATCTGCTACGGTGTGTCCGGTTAGAGGTTATTGTTTTTTTTAAAAATGAGATGGGGTGCTGAATTTTAACCGTAGATGTTGCATTCTCTATCTCACAAATACCTTTTGAATGTTTTACATATCTATACCCGTCCAGTTATAGCGGGATATACATCTGGTTGGTAAACAATCTTGGAGAATGATGTTTCTCAATTCCAAACTGGTTTGATATCTCGATGACAAATCCATCGTTTAAAAGCAACAACACTAGCACAGGGTGTTATGCTTCTATACTCTTCTGTACTCCAATGCGTAGTTCATGTAACTTTTCAACAATACACAGATGCAAAGTTGTTAATAAAATATTTCCCTCAAATTTACGTTTATTTATTAGCAAAGTAAATCCTCGAAATGATATCTCACATTGTATATTACAAACGTAATTGCAGCAGCGAAGAGGGAATTTTGCAATTCTTACTCATGTCTTTACTAACCTTTTTATTCACGAATTAGCTTTATTATAAAGCTATCAGCATAAAACATCACTTATTTAGAAATATCACAAAAGATCAGATTGAATATTAATAAGGAAATTTGTTTTTAAAGTTGAATATGTGAGTTTTTCGCTATCGCGAGTAAATGAAAAAAATAAGTACAAAAATGACATATTGATTTCTGGTACATAATCTTTTGTAATCAAAAAGAGGCATATATATATATACATATATATATATATATATATATATATATATATATATATATATATATATAGCAAGGGTGTTTGTTATGCGAAGATATTTGTTTTATTTGAATTTTTTATATGATTATCTTGCCTTTTATTGAGTAACTTTGTAAATAAAGTTAGTGTTACATATATGCGAGGTTATGTAACATTAACTTCATTAAGTGTACCATTAACTTCCCACAACACACACACATACATACATACATATATACATACATACATATACACAGACACGCACACACACACACACACACACACACACACATATATATATATATATATATATATATATATATATATATATATATATATATATATATGAATAAAAATGACAATAGCAAAACTAGTAATTGCTGACGAGTTTCGTCCAATGTAGACTTTATCAAAGCAAAATACGAAAATGAAATTAATTGAACAAAGTAACTAATAAAAACAAAAACAGAATGTACCTAGCAA
This sequence comes from Acanthosepion lycidas, assembly GCA_963932145.1. Taxonomy (NCBI): domain Eukaryota; kingdom Metazoa; phylum Mollusca; class Cephalopoda; order Sepiida; family Sepiidae; genus Acanthosepion; species Acanthosepion lycidas. The sequence continues at coordinate 8,253,501 of OZ010582.1, forward strand.
CTGGAATATAGAGAAATGCTGTTTTCATATTTTTAACTGAAAATAACGTCAGTATTTGTCACGTGTGGAGAATATTGTCATTATATCTGTGTTGATGTATTCAAGCATTTTCTTTTGATTTTATGAATCTTTTGTGTATATTTGTTTGTAAGAGCAGCAATTTTGTTAAGAAAGGTGAAATGGGGAAAAAACCTGGACGTGGATTAATATTTGGGTAATTTTCTATGGCTCCACACCCTAGAATTTTCCTTCTGAGTGAGTTATTTTCTTTTTTTATGAGTGTAGCATTTTTAAAATCAAAATTATGGTTGAATTTATTTCTATGTATGACTAGTGCATTAGCTAGTGTTCATATTTATATTATTGATTGCTGACATTTTTTTTATTAATAATACTTCCGTCATTTTGTTTTGTATTGTTTTTTTGTTTTTTTTAATGCGGATGGGGTTATTATATTTGTATACTCGATAAGTATCTTACGGATAGAGTTTGCTAGGGCTCTCTATGAGAGAGACCTAATTCAGCTATGGTCACAGAAATGTAACGTGAATCTTCTTGTTAAACATGTTGTAGTATTCCCAGTATAAATAGTTACAATATGAATCGATCAGAAAGACATTTTCTTAAAGGACATGTAAATTCGTAAATAATATTGCTTTTCTTGCAAGGTGATTTGTTATTTTTGGCGATGAAGATAGCAGTTTTAATTTTTTTTCTAATTAATAATTAATTTTCTTGGTTTTTCGACTGGAATTGTGAATTTCTTTATAATGTTCCTAAGTGAAGATACGTCTTACGTATAGTTAATCTGGTTCACGACGCATTCATTCATTAGAATACCCCACAAGAACCAACCTGTTCACCGCCATTCAATCCAACACTTACCATAGTACCGCATATTCCCAGAGACTCTACAAAAGACGCTGGACATGAAAATATATACAATTGTTTAATAATAATATATTCTATTAATTTTTTTTTTTTACTAAAATATATATACAAAATTATGGCATGAAATGCGTGTGGACGAATGTAACCAAAGAGAAAATTAAAATATTTTAGTAAGACCCGTCCACACAACAGAAAAATAAGAGCGCCCACTATATTCTACCGCTAAGCAGAACGAAGCAGATCACTTACTACGGAAAGGAAGAGACAAAATATATTAGTGAGTGGGGCATTATCGAAAGCTAATCCAGCTATGATAAAAAAAAGGATGGAAACAAAAAAAGCTGTTGAGGTAGTGAATCTTGACATGCATCATAAAAAAAAGTTAATGATGATACCAGATGGGGAACAACATTTACTCACATTAAAAAAAAGTCTAGCTTTACAAGGGAATGGGTCCAACAGAAAAAGAAAATCAATACTGGTCAGATAAGCTAAATTGACCGATTTTGGCCATCATTCGTTGAAATCTGCCGATAACAAACGCATTCTGCCATTTTTGTTTTTCATCTTGGTTTGATGCCGAAAGACTCAAACCAGAATAACGCCTGTACCCTTAGATCCCTTCCATCCATATCGTCCTCATTGCCATCCTTGGCAAGGCAGTCAGCGTCAAATACACCATCTGCCTCATCCCAGAACCTGGAAGTGTAACATTATCACACGCGTATGCGAGATCAATGGATGTTCAATATCGATATCGAACCATCAACTCGACATGATCCCAGAACGGGCTCACTTGAGGATAGTCGTAGAAATCGTGCACAGCCATTTCTTCCAGACCAAGTTTACATCGTTGACAGTCGGGAATATCTGCTCAGACAATTCTGAATCTCCCATCATTGCTTGATAGTGCATTCTGGATCACTTGACAGGACTGCGAATACTCAGGGTTATTGAGGTAATTAGCTGCTGGCGCCCAGGACCAGAAAGAGCACAACTTGGTCGCCAACAATCTGAGACTCACTCAAAATGGTGTCCGACACGACTTCCGACCCATTAGTTCCCGGCACAATGTAATCCGAGGCCGTAAATGGCCACTGGACCGCGAAGTAGCACGTAAGCCCTTTCCCTACTCGTAGAAGAATTTGAAATGTTTCCAGGGCTTACGATGGTATTCAGCCTCAGACCTGGAAGGAGAGATGATAAGGCTGGGGAAGGCGGTCCTCACGCTCTTCCTAACGCCTAACGAATCTTCTGTCAACGCTCGGCGTACGAAAACCATACTCGAGTTGTGTTGATGTAACATTCTCAGCACACCATGTCACGGAAATTGGACATAGACTTGGCTGCAGAAACTTCGGCTTGCGGCCAACCCCACAAAAGGGAGAACAGCAAGCGCTCGTTCGACTTTCTACGTTTTCTGCAAAGCGGGAATATTTACAACCGGCAAAAGAATGACATACTTGGCGGACACGTCGCCGTTACCTTTTATGGAAAACCCACTTCGAGGCCAAGACAGGACAGCCACTCCAACCTTTGATAGTACCTCCAACCACTTCGTCACACCACCGCACCACTGCTTCCCGTTTACCTGCACTACAGCGTTGGGGAAGCGATGCCGCAGTTCGCTTTACTTGCAGATGTCATTTTTGAATCCGGCGGCCTGTTAGACAGCATCCAGGTACTGATGGTCGATCCGAATGAACGCCTTGGACTGATTCAAATTGATAACCGCGGGTCCAGCGTCGACTTTTACACCCTCTAGGATCGTGTGGATCAGCTGCAGGTTGCTCTGCATTGTTCGGCCGTTCACAGCACAAGTCTACTCTAGTCCTAACAGAATCTCGTCAACTGACTGAAGCGCTCTGTCAGGATCTTGGCCAAAATCGTTAACTCTGTGTGTAGCAGAATTATTGTCCTGTAATTGTCTTTTCTCAACAGCGTGATCACACTATTTGTGGTCCGTTTGAGGATCGATCCGTGCTGGAACCTGTTGTTGAATACCATTGCCAAAATCGGAAGAAACATGTGCGACAGCCTCAAGTATAATTCATAGAGTAGACCATAATTCTCCTTGGTAAATCGGTTCCGAAAATGCTCTCGAAACGCCTCAGATTGGGTCGACAGCAGGCGGCGTCCAATCAGAGATGTCGAGCTCACGAATGTAGCTATCGGATTCTCGACATATTTCCCCTTTCTTCTCTTCTGTGCCCATATTTATTGATTCGGTATACATCTTATAAATTTCAAGACGTCGATAAAATCCAAGAGAATTCGACTCGCTATCCCATCTCAAAAATCCCAGAAATGCTTCCGCAACGACAAACGATGCTGGATGATGTCTATAGATACAGAACGGTATGAGATGGGAATTAAATGTCGAATTGCTGTGTGTTGTTTTTATATCTTTAGTCTCGACTCGATCTGATCAGATACACACACACACACACACACACACACACACACACACACACACATACATATACAGTAGCGTCCAAAACTAAGGGACAAAATTTTAAAACCTAATATTTGTTAGAAATAATAACTGTGAAAAGCTGAAATTTTGACAACTGGTAGTCGTTATCATCCATAATAACATACTAAAATTTGAATCATTTGCAAAGGATAGAAAAAGAATTATAACAATTATTTATTTATTTTCAAAATAGAATCGTCCAAAAGTAACGGACAAAATTGAGAAAAACAATGTAAACAGCATGCTATATTCAAATTTTTTGATTTCCTCTAAAGAATAAATCTTACTTAGTCATTTGTAAACGTTGCATCAGCCGGCACCATGGCGAAACGCCAAAAACTTGATTACTCTGTGAGACATGCTATTGTGAAGCTACACAAGGAAAAGAACACCATTAGAGAGATTTCAGAGAAAGTGAAACGTTCCAAGAGTGTTGTAGGCAGGGTTGTTAAATCCTACAATGATACTGGCAAAATAGTTAGTGCTTTTAAAACCGGCAGACCCCGCAAAACTTCGGCAAGAGAAGATCGAATAATGCAGCGTATGTCATTAAAGGACCGTTTTAAGTCTTGCATAGAAATTAAAAGGGTTATGAATAGTACCTCATGTGTTAATGTATCAAGACAGACTGTTTGTATATGACTGAAAGAAATAGGGCTGTTTAATCGAACCCCAGGGAAGAAACCATTTGTTAGTTCGAAGAATAATAAGAAGAGATTAAAGTTTGCAAACAGGTATGTAATTTGGACATATGAAAATTGGGCAAAAGTATTTTTCAGTGATGAAAGCAAGTTTAATTTATTTGGGAATGATGGAAAAAACAATGTAAAGAGACGTATTGGTGAAAGATTAAGTAAAAAGTGTACTAAGAAAACTGTCAAGTTTGGGGGCGGAAGCGTCATGGTATTTGGAATGTTTTCTAGCCACGGTACAACGCCTCTTGTCCGGTTACAAACTCGTGTAAACGCGCAGATCTATAAAAACATTGTTCAAGAGCATGTTGTGCCAATCATACAGAATTCAGGTTTCGATAGGGCTACCTTTATGCAAGATAATGTCCCATGTCACAAGGCAAAGGTGGTAATGAGTTACCTTAGCGAGCAAGATTTGGAAATTATGGATTGGCCACCACAAAGTCCTGACTTAAATCCAATAGAAAATCTTTGGAAGACCTTAGGAGTGAAAGTTATGGAAAGAAATCCCACTAACACGGAGGATTTGTGGGTGAAGCTTCAAGAAGAATGGTCTAAAATTAGTATCGAGGATTGTCAAAAACTGATTCGTTCTTGTAGTCAAAGATGTGCAGCTGTCATTGAGAGCAAGAGCTCATTTACTAAATATTGATTGTACATGTATTTTTATTGTTTTTTTGCTGTTTACATTATTTTTCTCAATTTTGTCCCTTACTTTTGGACGATCCTATTTTGAAAATAAATAAATAATTGTTATAATTATTTTTCTATCCTTTGCAAATGATTCAAATTTTAGTATGTTATTATGGATGATAACGACTACCAGTTGTCAAAATTTCAGCTTTTCACATTTGTTATTTCTAACAAATATTAGGTTTTAAAATTTTGTCCCTTAGTTTTGGACGCTACTGTATATATATATATATATATATATATATATATATATATATATATATATATATATATATATATATATTAATAGTAGTACTCGTTTGGAAATATGTCAGGATAAATCCTTACCATTGGAAAAAATTGGAAATAACAAAGAAAAAAAAAGAAAAAGAAAAAAATCATCAGAACAAGACAAAACAAATCGCTAAGTGCTTAAATCCCTTAGTCCAAAGTTAAAGAACCCAAAAGAATAGATAGACTAAAATGTAGAGTGCTGAATACTGTAAGTAGAGCGATAAACTAGAATAAATCTAAAGGTAAGGGGGAAAAATACATAGGTTTCACCTAAACGGATCTCCCGGTTAGGTGAAATGTAGGTAGGTTTATCTGGCCCCTAAGGATTTATTCTAGTTTATCGCTCTACTTATAGTGTGCACGTGTGTAATATATATATATATATATATATATATATATATATATATATATATATATATATATATATGAAAATTCATTGTGGGAATTAAATGAATTTATCAAATATATTTAATGCTTTCCTAGTGTAAACTAGTGTCAACTAATTTTCACTAGTAGAATTATACTTGAAGATTATATATTATTGATTCATTGATCAAACCTCAAACCTCAACATCAGTACAACATTGATTTCACATATGTTTGTGTATTTATGGATAATGTTTTAATGAGCAAAGAAATGCGTCGTAGGAAATAGATTCTGATCAGAATTCTTTCCAAATTACATTGCTAGCTATTTTGGATGAGGAAATCTATCAAAATATGAAAGTCGCTGATCTGGTGAGCATCCGGTAAATATGGAATTTCGATGGTTTATATAAAAAAATATAGAAGTAATGTTTATTTTGGGCATACTACTCACATAGCCTCATCTGTGGTTTGTGAAAAATATTATTTTCTTTTGCAGGTAGTATTTCTAGGATTTTACGTAATCCGAGAATGTTACAAATTTCGCATTATATAGGAATTGTCGATTTTGCGTTTCTCTGCTGACTGCAATTCTGTTTTCCATTAAGCGGTTTTCGATTCGCGTGGTTTATAACAAAAACGAGAGAAACCTGGGTCGTTGCGTTGAGAACATTTTAATGGTTATGAGTAACATATATGATATAAAGATATATTGATATATAATATTTCCTTCGATCCCGATATGTGTTTGAAAGTGTTTGTTTTCCTGACATGAAATGTCAACGAATAAAACCTAAACAAATAAGAAGATAGACAGTTCTGCTTTTAGATAAAAACACGTAAGTTCGAAAAGAATAAAATGAACAAATAAAGGGAGAAAGAATTCTAAAATGGCTTAAATCAGTAGTAAGAAAATGAAGAATATATGAAAGAAATTAAGAATAGTATAATAAATAATTTAATTGTAATTCAAGTTCAATAGATATATATATATATATATATATATATATATATATATATATATATATATATATATATATATATATATATATATATATAGGTACGTCCACTAGGTCACGTAAAAAAGCCGCATATCACGATTAAAAATGACTCATAAATCAACGAAAACAAAGTTTTGTTTAAATATGTTGTTATTTAATTGAAAGCTAAATCATTAAATTTATTATTTACACTAAGTAAAATATTCTGAAGTCTTTTAGATAGAAATTATATAGATTGGAATGTCAAATATATGCTCGATTTTTGTTTAATTTTCTTAAAAGCGGACATTTTCTTAAATTTTAAGAAATTTGTAAACAAACAAAATTTTGAATTTAAACTTCTTCCTAAAATAAATTTATATATTTTTGACACGTTATTTGAGTAAAATTAGAAAATTTAAAGTTAAAATAATCTGATATGAAACAAACAGTACTTACTTATAGCTTAAAAAATTTGTATCCAAACATTTCTCAACGATGTGTCTGAAATGTTTGCATGTCTTTCATCGATTTCGCAATTGACGAGGCGATGACAGACAGCTATGGATGATCAAAATTGACAAATTTTTAAATTAGGCGAACGCGGTTTTTCGTTTTTAACTAGTACTTTTTAAATATTAACATTTTTATTCAGCAATTATGTACTATTTTTTTTATTTTTTTATTTCATACTTTCTTAATTAGACAATTTTTTAAATCATTACATAATTGTTTAAACTTTTCTTATTAATTAGATAATTGTATATAAACTTTTCTTATTCAAACTTTTTCATTAGATAATAATTTTTTAACCTTTTTTTTTTTTAGATAATTGTTTGAAGTTTTTATTAGATACTAATTCTTTATTTTTTTAATTATATAATTGTTTAAATTTTTTAAATGCATAATTCTTTAAACTTTTTTATTATTTAGGTAATTCTTTAAACTTTTTTATTATTTAGGTAATTCTTTAAACTTTTTTATTATTTAGGTAATTCTTTAAACCTTTTTTTATTATTCAGGTAATTCTTTAAACTTTTTTTTATTATTCAGGTAATGTTATTATTGTCTTGGTTTCCGTTTCTCTTACTTTCTCAATCTTATGTTAAATTAATTAATAAGAAAAAAATTATTTCAATGAAATATTATCCAAAATAAAAGAAAATACTTTAAAGAAAAATATTTAATAAAAAGTAATTAAAAATAATTACAACTTTTAAAATTTGAAAAGTATTTCTGCAAACACGTTAACGATGTGGATCTGAACTGGACAGAGAAGAGAAATAACTGCGGTGCCAGACGACACAAATCACGTGACCTTTTTAAGGATTATGTCGCGTATACATTTTCATACATAGAAATTATGAACGTTTTTCAATAAAAATTTATTTTTAAAATTATTTTAAAATTATTTCTGCTTAAACGAGTGTTATGTGCTTTTCAAAGTTCGATTCGTAAATTTACATTTTCATTAACGTTATCATTACATTGCGTGCACGATTGAAATAAATAATTTTAAACGATTTTTGAAGTATTAAGACGTTAATGAATAAATTTTTAAAATCTGGAAAAAATTTGCAAAAAATACATTATTCATCGAAAATTTTTATTTCTTCCCAAAATAATGTCCTTAGTATAACGTATCTACAAAACAGGTGGAAGCTTTTCTAATTAATTAAATTAGATACTTTTTACATTTTTTTTTTTTTTACAATTCAAATCTGATTTTCTATAAAGTAGCAAATGTTTGACAAAAAAAAATTGGTGATTTACTTTCTACAATGATTCCTGTTTATAACTAATAAAAAAAATCCCGGGAACTCTGATTTAATTTCTCGAAATTTCCTGAAAATATGTAAGTGGGTGGAAACATGTTAAAAAAAAATCTCTTTTTAACAAGATTTTCTGAAAAAAATTTTTTTTTAAATAATTTCATTCATTTCTGAATTAGTCCTGAAAGTTTCATTAAAATCCAACAATTATTTGATTTTTGCAAGAATTTCCTAATTAACGTGTGTTTTCCTCGGGAAAAGCGCAAAATAAAACCTACCTTTTTTTAGTCTTATCGCGCTGTCGTAAAAAAAAACATAATTTTTAAACAAAATTTTCTACATGTTAGAAAGGAGTAAAAAATTTCAAAAAATATTTAAAAAATACTTTGGTCTTTCCCCTTTCAAAACAACATAAACATATTGAGACAAAACTTTGTTTTCGTTGATTTTTGAGTCATTTTTGATCGTGATAGGCCGCTTTTTTTACGTGACCTAGTGGACGTACCTATATATATATATATATATATATATATATGTATGTGTATATATATATATATATATATATATATATATATATATATATATATATATATATATATATATATATATATAGTTTAAAATTGCCCGAGGAGATACATTTATAGTATTGAAACATAATTGTAATTAACATCGTTTGTCTACCATTTAATTAGTTTTAATATCTTAGAATAAATAATATAATAATAATTTATTTCAGCTGAGCTCTCTGGGGAGGAAGTGTGGGTTTGTAAAAAATTATTATTATGGCTAATAATGCAAGACTATTCGGTAAATCGAATCGAGTTCTCTCAGTCACCGTGTGTTTATCTAAAAAAATAAATACGCTTGAATTCACTTTCATCCCTGCCGTGTGTCAATGGCTTTGTGTTAGAATCCCTGAGTTGGAGGCAACCTTACTTCTAGGCACACTGATGAGCTATGATACAGCGAAATAGTCTGTCTGTCGTTTATATATATATATGTAAGGATATCACGCATATCATTTACTCATATCATTTGTAAATGTTTTAAATACAAACAATTCAACTAGTCTCTGCAAATTCTGTTCTGAAAAAGAAGTTTTTATTTTAATTTTAATTTCAAGCTAATAGATTTTATTTAATATTTCCAATAAATAAAATACATTTTCTATATTTTAAAATAAACTGAAATTAACCGTAGGGAGTTTTTTTTAAATAAAAAGAAGCTGATTTTTTTGCCATTTTTTGTTATCTCTCATCACATTTTAATTCCCTATCAAAACTAAAATATATGATTATGAAAGTTCAGTTGCGGAATATTAGATAAACTAAAGTTTAATTAGTCTCATGTGAAGCAAATACTACATCGCCGAAATCCATTTTTTAAAAGTTGGTAGGTGTTTAAGTTGTTGACAGGTTGACATCTTCACTGAGAGTTTATATCTTGACTTTAAAGTTTATATATTAGGTTGGTGCAAAAATAATGACGTAATAATGTCGTTTTTGACGTTCATACGTCAAAAAACGACATTATTACGTCATTATTTTTGCACCAACCTAATACTTTTCTACGATGAGTATATTTGCAAAAATGACTTGAGTAATATAACGTGAGCGTCTTTTTATATAATTTTTAATTAGCCTGTAATTTTAAACATTTAGGAAAATTTTCTCCGTGATCTAATGTTTTACTGAGTTTTAGGTAATTTGGATTTAAATTAAATATATTTTCAGAAAATAAGAGAATAAATATATTATAGAAAAAAGGACACATTTATACATACAGACACACCAAAAAAATGAAAAATATTTTTAAAAATATTGCGTGTTGATGAATTGTAGCATGGTTTACCATCTATGATTAATATAGTTTTCACTCAATAAGAATAACATGTAACCATTCAAAATTAATACAAAAAGATATAAAAATGTATATATTAGTTGAATTAATAAATAAACAATTCTATTAAATATTCATCATATAATAAAAAATATTCTTAAGACATTTTCTATAATAAGTATTATTCATAAAAGCAATTAAAATATTTTCTAATTGAATAACATTGTACATTCATTGCATTTTTTTTATTTTACGATTGAAAGCAGATTTTCAGCGAATCGTCGTCCTATGTTATAATAAAGATTTAACGATCTAAATGCTCTAAGGAGTTCTGCGTATAAACAATATAAACATTAAACGGTACAAAATTTAATTTCTTGAGATACCTTTTAATTAAATAATTAAGAGGTAACAGATATAAAAATATTTTTAACCAAAATTTTCTAATTAAGAAATATTTCTAAAATAATTTAATTTGTTTGGAAATAAGTCCGGGATGTTTAATTATAATCAAACTGTTATTTTTATTTTTATTTTTTTTTTGCAAGAATTTTCAATTCAATGTTTACCATCGCAGAAAAGACGCTAAAAGTTCCTATATTAATATTTGTTCCGTCTGCTGACCCAAGAAATAAAAAGATTTGTAACCAAAATTTCTAACATTCTAAAAAGTCTAAATATATAAATTAATAATAAAAAAAAAAATTATCTCCTCTTTATTATAACATAAATGTTTTTACGATAAAACTTCTTTTCGTTAATTTTGGTATATTCTTTCATCATGGTATGCTCATTTTTAGCGAATATTTATTGGTAACTACTTAAAATGAAGTCAATCCCATTTTCTCGCCAGTACTTTTAACTGTGAGCGACCGTAATAATTATCCATGAGCTGGATATGAAACTGTGACTGGCCACGAAACAAACAACTGTGGGATTACTCATTGAATTAAAATAAAGAGTCGGAACATGTTTTGTTTTTTTCACATCTCTACATTTTCTAACGAAGTCCGATTTATTACTCGATGGACATTACTGTTTGGAGAATGTTATAATTCAGAATTATGATCCACATGCTATAGATATAGACTCGCGAGTTTATGTTACTGTTACAATCTTCCATTCAACAACAGAAAATGTACACGATTGCGCCTTCTGTTTCTTTAAGTATTTAGACAAAGTTTTTGTATTGTCTATTATTAAAATGAGTTTATGAATTTATATTGAATAACGTTTGGTTTCTACGTTTTCCTCTACCGTGGCTTAGTATTTAACGGTTTTTAGTAGGCATACACATCCGACGGGGCAATACTATCTGCGCCTTTGTTTACTAGAGGTGTACCTACAAATGCTGATCTTGAATAGTATTTTGTGATTATATTTCTTTATAAATGATATTATGGATTTAGTGCAGCTATAACTCAGTTATTTTTCTTGTTAAATATCTTATTTATTATGTGCCGTTTTGGGAAGATGCTCTTTGTTTAAATGAGTGGCACATTTCCATAGTCTCTTTTTCACCTAAGTATTAAATACTGGGAGGTGCCACGGAGGAGTAATGGATAGCAGCTTGCATTGAGGAATTGGAGAATGTAATCGATTCCAATCGAACCTATTACATTCAATTACATTCACTAACGAGCTAATACCTCGGAAAAGATATGAATCCTCTTCTTCAACCCCCCCCCAATAGCTATTGCAGGACAGACAAGCTTGGATGCCAAGGGTTCTACCGGAAAAAAGAATTGCCACTTATTGCGGGAAAAAATTGCCTCGTACAGTCATGTATCAAAAGATACATGATCGCCTAAGCAATTGACATGATCAACGAGGCCAGCTGACTGATTAAAGGCTGGAGTGAAACATATTACCATTCTACACTTTTTCTTATTCCCTAAAGAATTGCATTCATTTGTGAATAACTTCTAAATGGTTTCTTAAAATCTGACAAATATTGGATTTTTGCAAGCATTTCCAATTCAATATGTTGTATATATGAAAAAAAGGCAACTTTTTTCACACACACACACACACACACAAATATATATATATATATATATATATATATATATATATATATATATATATATATATATATATATATATAGTTTAACATCACCCGAGAAGATACATTTATAGTGTTGAAACATAATTGTAAGACATGTTTTTGTTTTAATATCTTAGAATAAATAATATATATGTATATCTCTGTGTGTATGTGAGTGTGAGAGAAATAATATCTCTCTCTCTCTCTTTCTCTCTCTCTCTCTCTCTCTCTTTCTGTGTGTGTGTTTGTGTATTGATGGATTTCAAGTTAACAATGTAGATAAATAGGCAGACTGGATAAAGCGGACTTATTCCTATGGAATCATATAAAGATGAGACGAATAATTCAATAGCAAGTAGGCATTTTTTGTTATTCCCTATCAAGGTATTTATTGTGGACGGCATCGTGTCTTCTAAATCCTTGCAATATAAACGAGGAAAAATGATGTAGTGGAACTGACAAAAGGATAGATATATAACATTAGAAAGACTTGATTGATAGACCGATGATTAAATGTATGCTAGACTGTCACGGTGATATTTACATCATTTTTTCTAATTTATTTCATATCATACCACTAAATGTCCTGTATTTTAAGATTTATCCTATTTTTATTCTTACTTTTGAAATCTTGTTTTATTTTTGTCTTTTCTTATGTGTGCGCTTCTTGCTTGCACGTCACACAAAATGGGATAGCGCATACTTCAATATATGAATTTCTTTCGATGTGTCAATGTCACTTGATGCCCAAATTTCTTTGACAGAAATTTCATCTGTCCAATTCAGTCGGGATGCCATCAAATGTGAGAAATGTCTTTATCTCATTATTCATAGAGGGAATTTTGCTTTGTCACTGACAAATCGTAGTTGATTGATTTGAAGAAAGAAAACGAACCTAAGAAAGATACCTTATAGAAATTAGGAAAATATTTAGTAAAATCATAAGGTTTTAAGCGTGGAGAGAAACGTTACAATACATATCTACAGGTGAAAAATAGTAAACTGAAAATGGGATGTTAAAAGTTGATAGAAGCAAGCAATATATACTAACAAGAAAAACATGTAGCTTCATCAATAATTAAATACAATTTTAAAAGGAATGAATAGATGCTATAAAGGAACATGTATGCAGGTATAAAACAGTGTTCGTCTTATCTGGTTTTCGCACGTCAAGAGCGCCATTTCCCGATAGAGAAAAACACTAGTGTTATATAGCTATCCCAGTCCCAGACGCCCCGCTGACTAATGTCTAATACCTGCTCAGTATCGTTCATATGCAAACAGGGCCAAGGTCTTCTCTCAACAACCCATTGTGGAAGCACCACATACAACCAACTCGGAGTCTTTATTGGGCTGACCCGATTTTCTGTTACAAAAACCAATTATCTATTCATACGTTTTTTTTTATTTTCATGTGTGGTAGCTAAATACAAAGATACTTTGACCAATACCAATACGTTTTAGTATCTCCAATGAAGTCGTCTTATGTTAAACTGCACCACCGTCAAGCACAAGCGCCAATATATCGTTAGTTTTATTCCATCATCTAATGTTCTCCTGAAAAGAATAACACTATTGTTATTTTGTGTGTAGAGGGGTGATTACCAGGATAGAGCTAAAACCGACAATAAGAATTATGAACAATTTCTTCATATTCTTGTGAGATCAATATTTTCCCTCGGAGGAAAATAAAGGAAACTAAATTAAAATTAAAATATTTCTTGATTGCCGTTTTCAAAGCACACACCCATACATATTTCCCTGACTTTACTAAAGGGACAGAACAGATTCATAAAGAGTCGGAAGAACAACATTTTGGTCTTTGGTAGAAATGACGATGCACAGATAGATATACTTTCCAATTCTGACATTTATATAATTTGCATTTGAGTTATGCTGGCAAGATACCCAATATTTAAAATTATTTAACAGTAGGCAAGGCAATAAAGCCATGCAAGGCTTTACTGAGAGTTAGAGATTATGAGAAAAATATACTGTTAAGGAGAAAGGACAATAAAAAATAACAAGAATTAATAAGACAGAAGATAACGATTGATATTGCATATAAATGTATTATAATCAACGTTAACTAGGAAGCAAGAAGCCGGAAGAGAGTTCCAGAAGTGATAAATGCGATAGCACAAACTGTCTTTAGAAATTATGGTTACATCTAAACATTTCAACTGTAAAACAACGAGATCCTGCCGCTAATCTAATACTGCATAATTCATAAAGTCAACCCACCATAGAGAAAAGTTAATCAGAATCAATCAATCAATCAATCAATCAATCAATCTATCTATCTATCTATCTATCTATCTTCATAGCTATCTATATCCATTCATATTATTTTATATCATTTCAGATTTTCGCATCTGTGTTTTTATCGCGTCATTCTTACGAAGGTAATTTTTTTTTATTAATTTGTGTTTCCAGGCTTACTCACGTTAAATTATAACTGGAAAAAATCTCGGTATTTTGAAGCATCAATCAGTCAATTTTCCGTAAATAGATAAGTAGATATCAAATTATTTTTTTTAAAGCGTCTTGGAACCTTTTCAAATTGAGGATATAAAAGATAAAATAAAATTATAAAAATTAAATAACACAAATGAAGACGAGAAAGAAAATCAATGACAAATTAAACTGGGGAATGAAAATTAATATCTGGCAATAATATTATCATTCATTTACAAAAGTTTGTAGGAAAATAGTAAGACAGTTGAAAGGATATTAAGAAATAACAGATGTGGGAAGGGACGTGAGAAGTTATCTTATATATAAAGTACAGTGTGTGTAGGTGTTCGTGCGTGTGTGTGTCCGCTACGATTTCAATGATTCATAGCTCATTCAAAAGCCCTAGAAAATTAGGCACAGTGAACGATTTTCGTTTAGCTCAGATTCAGATTATGCGAGGTTAAAAATATATATTAATATATTATATTCTATAATATAGGTCTTAATTAGCCATCATGTTTCTCTATCTCTTATGATGTTGAATGTATAATGAATTCTAATTTCTATTTTCCCATCTTTACACTGTATTAATTTTATGATATACATTTCCCCCTATTCTATCAGCCATGAACTAAAAATAATTGTTTGTACGGAAAATAAGAGTCTACGTATATCATATCGTATTTAAATTAAGTGGCAGCAGAAGAATTATCATTGAACTTTTAGAAGGTACAATTAAACGATAATTCAATACTTAAATGCAGTGATCAATTTTAAGTTCTGTAGTTAATTAATGGTTATCACATCTACTCCTCCCAATCTATTGTGATGATGGCCCATCCAAGAGTCCTCAACAGGAGCTGCCTTAAATGCTGTCCAATAGGTCAACCTTTAAGCTACTGTTTTATAAAGAAAGAAAGTTTTTTTTTTTTATTAATTTCAGCAAGGCAAGGCGCTAAAGCCACTATGGAGCTAGAGGGGATTGAGTCTGGAAGAGAATGAATAGAGTAGTGAGTAGAAAGGACAATAAGAAGATAGAAAAGAATGATTATGATTACATTCACATTTTGAATGTTTATATATATATATATATATATATATATATATATATAAACAGAAAGTGATATCTACAGGCGAGAAATCCGATAAAAGAAACTATTAAATTAGAATATATGTTTTGTTTATATGTAGCTATATCAAGAGTAAAACAATGAGACCTAATTGTCAGTCTAGTCGTACGTTTAAATTCATAAGGTAATGCCACCAACGATAGAGATCATTAGAAAAATTGTCATGAAAATATTTATAAAAATGAAAGATGGAAGACACGTCACAGTGATAGGAAAGTGGCTGAAGTTGAGATGATAGATCATGACCAATATAATTGCAGACACTTCTTTAGAGATAAACAGAACAAACCGGAAATGAATGTCATGAAACATCAAAAGACATCAGGAATGATAAATTAAGTCTCACAGTTAGGTCGATTGCGTTACAGAAAGTTTTAATTATAATATTGATTATTTAATCAATTAGACTCTCAAATCTTGATTGCAATATTTGATGAATGAACTGAAAATAGATCGACAATAGAGACTCACTTTTGCTCTTCCGTTGGATCAATGACGGATTCACTGAATTGAATGTATTATTGACAGGGCTTTCTTCAGTGATAAATTACTGGCAGTTTAAATGACTTCAAATCTCATCGATAAATCTTTCCCATTGCCTATTAAGAGATGTCTGGAAGTATCGATTAATTCACGGAAAGTGAAGCAAATCTTTGAAAATTTCCTTTATCGGATTTTGGCGTAAGTGTCTAGATAATTGTAAGCTTGTACTAAACAGTTAAGTTTTATAAAACAAAAAGTTAGTGAGGTCAATTGATTAATCACATATCATGAGATTCTACTAGACCAATGTGCGTATCTGTATATATAGACGGCACTATATTCCACAGTCTTCTTTTAATCAGCCAGAACTATTACGACTGAGTAGGGAATTTGATCTTCACTGGGTGACTCAACTTTCGGCCTTGTGCCACATCTAAACTACACCTGGAAAATTACGAGTCCACATTCTTGTGTGTGTGTGTGTGTGTGTGTGTGTACAGGGTGCGATGGATAAATTGTAGTCTAAATTACGCAAAAATAAAAATAATATTGACATCTCATTTTAACAGATATATTTAACAAAATTGCACAAAAATATCTTGCAATACTAGAGTAAATTTCTTCAATAAAATCGCTATCTAGACTAATTCGGAATCTCTTGCATCTCTTTTGAACGGCCCCCTTTTTTAAGTTGATGAAAAACACAGAGAAGTCATGTTAAGACAATGGAAAAAAAGATTGAAAACCAGATGACATTTCATGCTATATAACATTACGGATTCAAATCAGGTTTTTGTCACCCGTCTCTATATACGTTGCAGAAGACCCATACTATATTGGGCAGCAGTTTTTAATGCACGGACATATGACTGATTTAACTTTGTGGACATCATTATTCGCCCCACTGAATATTTGGATATTTTCTAAGGAAATGTAAATATTTTAAAGTACTTACCGAATTTACCATATACAGTTGACGCCGTATTTAGTTTTGAATAATTCGTGAAATATTGATAATTTTCTATCTATTATATTCTTAGTTATAGATTTTTCTAAAACTGATGCAGTCCAAAATTATTCGCATCCTTATGGTAATTATCGAATAATATTGCTCATTATCAGTTGTAATGTTTATGTTTTATTTTTATTTTTTTTGTTTGACTTTTAATATAAACAAATTTTGAAAATGAAATAGTATTGGTCTAGTTTGACAATTCGTAGCATTATCAAAAGGTGCAACGAGACTCAAAAATACAACGAGCACAAAAAGGGAAATTTCTGGAAGAATGGAAAGGAAAATTGTTAGCGATGTCTCGATAATCATCACTTAACGACAAAGGAGAATGTCAATGATGTAAAGACTTTATTGTTGAATGTATCGTCGAAGACAGTCGTTGGATGCTTCCATCAAGCATTACTTCGAGTTTATTGCCCAAGTAAAATTCCCTTCCTTACGGCTAATGACATAAAATGCAGACTAGTTTATGCCTGAAGCCATCTAGAACATGTGAGTAAATATTGAAATTCTACTTTACGGTCAGGTGAAATCAAACTAGAATTATTTGGTCACATGAACTACCGTTATATGTGGGAGAAATTGAATGAATCTCATAAAAAAAAAATATATATATATATATATATATATATGGCCTACAGGTAAGCACGGTGGTGGGAGCATTCTTTCCCTAGGGATGTTTTGCTGATTCTGGAACAAGAGAACAAGTGAGAGTTTAGGTTATCATGGATAAAGAGCAGTATTTGTCTATTCTTAAAAATAATATAAAACAAAGTTTACGAAAACTGTCTGCTGTGCGTCATTCGAAATTCCAGCATGACAATGACATGAAACACACGGCAAGAATTCTTACAAAATACTTAGGTGATAGCAAAATTAAAGTATTGGCATAAACAGCACAAAGTCTGTGTCAAAACGCCATGGAATATTTATAGATATATTTGAAGAAAAAATAAGAGAAAAATGTCCTTCTATTTTAGAGAAAGTGAAAGCTAGTGCCAAGGAGAATCGAGCAAAATACTTATCAGTGTGTACTGTGGGAAGAACTTGTAAGGAACTATCAAACATGATTAAAGTCAATAATTAAAAAAATAAATGTTAAACCATTGATTATTGATGCAAGAGGGTCGATAATTTTGTCCTATGTTAAAGGTTTTTTGGTTTTCTTCGTATTATTCTTTGACATTAAAATAAACATTTTTTTGTTGGCATCACTGCCCGTTCATTCACATCTCGTATTTCATCATTTGTGAAAAAAGGCACATGAAGTTTCCATGAAAATTTTAGGTATTACAGTTTAATTTTTAATGATGCAAGTAGTGTGAGTAATGCTGTCTACAAATGTATAAACGTGCAAGATAGGTTTTAGTGAGAAACACGACACAGTGAAAAATCTCACATCGAAATTTATTCGTTATGATCATTCTGATGGATGTCCGGGGAAACTGTTTGACGGGGCAAGAGCAATGAGATATTATTTTAGAGAGTAGCGTCATCCATACTAATGGAAGTTACAAAACGTTCTCTGAAAGGTTTATACAAAAAATATTACGCAGATGATAGGCTACTATTTAAAAAAAACAAAAAAAAAAACATTTGAAGTTAGTAATAACATGACGGCTTCTTTAAACTGGAGTAGATAAAGATAAATGATTTCAGATGGCAAATAAATAACGAAGTACTACTCAAAATCAAAATTAGCAGCATAAAAATTTGCATCAATAAAAGTAGAATGAATGAAACTGTAAATCCGATTGAGATGGTGAACATAACACAGAAGTACAGTATAAAGGTTCAAAGAAACTTAAAGAAGATTAAAATTGATGTAACCTGGTAGCTTCACAAGGATCAAGTCTTGTCTTTGCAAAAATTTAAACAAAACCGTGGCTCGGCTTCATAAAAATGTAAGAATGTTTCCATTCCAATAAACGATTTAATTGTAAAACGTAATAAATAAATTCAGTATAGAGCTTGAGAGCCCTTGGAATATATTATTGATAACATTTGACATATCGTAAAATATCAGATCTTCTCGGTGAGAGAGTGTTACATTAATAAGTCTAGAGACAGCACAATGGTACGGTTGAAAATTTGCGAATAAGAAAAGAAATGATTGACGTTTAGGGAGATTTGCCTATTGGGGCTTAAGGTTTCTACTATTACTGTTAATAATAAGACAATATTTACTCTTATCCTATAAAGGGATTCTATACAAGTATCTACCGCCGAGCAACAAGCGAAAATATTTAAAATTTCCGTGTGTATTTGAGTGGCGTTTATGATTAATTATTTAATATGTCGCAGGTGTTTGCAGAATTATGAGGATTCGCTTTCGTCTGAGGTCAGCGCTTCTGCCCAATAACATAGCGAAGGACGAGTCATCAGTTGAGCAAAACTGGGGAGAGTAAGAATAGAGAATAACTAAGCAAGGAAAAGGAGCTGGTGAAGAAAGAGAGAAAATTGTATGTTGGAGAATAAATTGATTAAAGACGAAAACCTTAGCATTATTAGCGGCTGGTTGCTTGAGAACATCGACAAAAGTTCACATTGGCTTTCTCACATGGTCATGTCATTAGCACGTGAAACGACTAGCAGAAAAGATCAGGATGAAAACCATTCTTATGTCCGCTGTGATGTTATTTGCCTTGGCCACAGCCTAGCAACGCAACAGTATGGCGTCTGATCAGCAAGCGAAAAGACGTGGGAAGAAAACCTTTTGATTTTAGGTGCGATGTGGAGAAAGAAGAGGAGAAGCGGGAGGAGCAATGAACTTTTCAGAACGTCATTGATTTTGGATTACTTGATCTTTTGGCAATTACACAGGTCAAATGTCACTAAATCTGGGCGTCAAGCGATTAATAATTCCTGCCTTAAAGAAAAGTATTTCGGACATAGAGTTTCAATATTTCGATTTTATAAATGGCCAGCAAATTTAGGTAATTGCCCTATGAGAAATGGAAATATTTATATAGAGTATAGTCGATAGGAAGTATAAAAAAAGAATACAACTATGGATGCCTTTATAATTATATTTATCCAAAATTTCGTTGTTTATTAAAATAGATGCTTATATAAGCCAGAACATCAAGAATAAGATTTATTACGTATATACGTCAAAACATTACCTCGACTTCGCCGCATCTTTCAATATTTAATTTAATAAAGTCGTTGGTGTAT
>OZ010582.1:8278791-8286291 GCA_963932145.1 Acanthosepion lycidas
GACATCATATAGAAAGAGTAACAAAATAAATGGATATTGGGAGGAGCGAACACTGAATGGAAAATGGAGGAAATACCAGTAAAGAAATCAGATGAAAGAACACAAAAAATAAAACACATATGAAGATAAAAGAGATAAAAAGTAAAGAATACTTTAAAAGTTTGTCAGCAATGTTTCAACTGCCAAGTTGGCGGTAATGTGGACGGCGGGTGAACTCATGCGAAACGCGCGAATCCAAAACGAGGCTGTCCGATGAATAGGCCAAAGAGCCGAACAGGCGGCACGATACAATTTAATCATTCCTTAAACCAGTAAATAATTGCCAAAACCTTTCTCACAAAACAACTAATGTAACTGAATCATAGCTGACGTGGATGTCTGGGTGTGGCAAACAGATAGAAAACTTGAAGTGGTAGAGGATAGCGTAAAGGACGGTGAACGAGTCGGTGGATTTGTTTCTTGATTAGTTGAATGTGTAGGTTGGTTGTAGGTTGGTTTTTCGACCGGTTGATCGGTGGGTCTGTCAATTGGTTAGGCGAGCGGCTCGTGTGCGCATGTGGCGTTCAATATGTGACTGGAAAGTGTGTCGCAATGTCGAATCTGCCGGAGAGAAATTCATCTGGGTGTGAAATTCATCAGCATTACTGATCACAGACAATTTCACAATTGCGAAATGGGGATCTAATTCGATTGGAAATCAAAGAGTCGACTGTGTCTTCGCCTCGATTTCTGTCTCATTTCACAAGATCCGCCCTGAAACTTGAAAGAGTTTGGCTTGAAAATAGAGTGCCGTCATGTTAATTGCATTAAACCTAGTGGCATGACGGGAGTCACGCCTTTCTGGACTTAGGATATGGAGGGTGCTCTTTTAGGTGAGTTATATCGAGAAATAGAAAGATGAGGTTGGTAGGAAGAGAGGGGAGAAAGAGAGAGAATGTTTGGTGTCGGAAGAGAGAGAAAGTGATAAGAAAAAATGAGAACTGAATAGGACGACAATATAAGGACAAATAAATAATGAGACTATTCAGATGAAGAAAAATGGTAGAAGGCCTGATAAAAAGAAGTTTAGATATAAATAATGATGATAAAGATATTGAAAAAAGTAATACATATAAGTTCAAAAAGAAAGAAAGCATTTAGAAAGAAAGAAAACAAAAGAACAGAAATAAAAGAAATAAAGGGTGATAGCAGGAATAAGAAAAGAAAAGAAAGAAATATAGCCAGCGTCAAAAGAGGAAGAAGGAAAGAATAGTATTATTAGCAAGGGAAAAAAGAAAGAAAAACGAAAGAAAGATAGAAAGAAAGACCGAAAGATGAAAGAAAGAATCAAACAAACAAACAAGCAAAGTGGTGAGTACATATTTTATTAAAAAAATAAATGACAGGATGAAAAACGAATTATAGAAATAAAGAAAAAGTGTGAATGAATTTTAATTTAAAACAAGAAAAAAATAGAAAGGAGGTAAGAATGTTACTTGACCTTCGAAAACGAAAGGACGTAACAAACACCATATGAATAAAAATCTTAGTATCCCTCAAAGAAAAAGAAGTAATGTCGTAGTCCTCAAAGAAAGAAGAAAGAGAGAAAAGAAAAGATAATACATAATGAAACATATAAGACAAAAAAGTGCCTAAAATCGTGAAAATGCCATTAAAAGTGCACAAAAGAAAAACACGCAAGAAAAAGATTTCCAGAATGTGAACATTTGTAGAAGAAAAGCTTAGAACGACGAATGAATCATGAAATACAAGCATTGTAAAGAGCAGAAAGAGTTAATGAGAAAAATGTGAATGTGAAAAATATAACAAAGTAAATAGGAAGGAAATAATTGAAAATAGAAATGTGAATTGTGAGCCCATGAAACAATCAATGATCAAGATTAAAACTGAAAAATGTCAATTAATAGAAAAAGAAATATTAAATAAAAATAATTCAAAGAATGAAGGAAAACAGGAAAAGAAAGAATGTAACGAAAAAAAAAAAAAGAAAATCACAAAGATTTTAAAAAAGGAAATATTGCTTGATATGCCTCAGCTGAGTCAGACAAATTGTCACTTGACGGTATGAGACTGGTACTGTGTTACCTGACAGATAAATTAAGGTGCTAGCTCTTGTAGGCAGATATTTGAGATTGTGTGAATAGGACGCTGCATAAGGCGATGGTACCATATCGTCTATCTTTCAAATGCGATCTATGTATGACAGCGATTAGGTTAAAAAGTTCAACCAGGCAGAAATATTTAGATTTAGCTATATACCTACTTAAAATTAATTTGAATTATAATTCTTTCTTGTTATATTTGAAACTTCAGATCGACAATCTACGGTCGTTATGTACAAATGAAAATCAAATAGTCGCCAAAAAGCAACACGATATCATAAAATTAAAAGAACATTTAGAAAATGATAATAACTGGCTGTCAATATTTCATAAAAACGGTTCAAATACTTTTATATAAAATTATACTTTCACAAGGTCAGCAAAGTGTTGGCTAATTATATTCGGAGAAATAATAAATATTACTAAATTGGAAGGTTTATAGATGGTTTTTTTTCATAGCTTAACCTGAAAGGCGTTGTCACAAATATACAACGTAAAAAAGATAAGGATCACTTGTTCAAAATCTTATCAGCGATGAACTGAAATTTGGTATAAAATATAACTGAAACAAGGAAGAAAGAAAGGATAGTTAAAATATAGTGAATGTAGTAGAAGTAGCAGTTACAGCAGCAATCGTAATAGTAGCAGTAGTGATTTTAGTAGTAGTAGTAGTTGTAGTAGTAACAATTAGCAATGATTCTCGTAAGAATATATATGTTATCTATTGTTTTGGGATATGTTTCGGCTGTTGTGCACTCCGGCATTCATCAGTTGTCTTTTGACCCGGGTAACTGCAGTGAATTTCGAATTGAAAAGGAAAACATTAGCATCAAGTGTTGGAATAGTATCTATCCTTCAAGCGTAACATCAGCGTCTGCAGGTGCAAACACAAGAGTCCAAGTGCAGGACCAGAAAATTGCTACGGTCTGTGTAACGTACGACAAAGTCTTATCGAAAAATATTCAAATATGCCGTCCATAGGACGTCAGAAGCTTTGATTCATGAATATGGTGACATAGTAAGTATGATTTCAGTCGCTCAGATGGACAGTATACACTCAATGGAAATGAGGCGTGAAATAAGTGAGCATTACTAAAATAACTACTAGAAGAGCAGTGGAATGAGAACAATCTACCCACGTAGATTAAATAAAGTTTACAATTCAGGTGTTCAGTTCAAAATACACCAGAAGAAGACCGCAGACAGAAAAAATATATATTTTATAATCTAAGAATATTTCTTTTTGTTTCTGGGGTTATATAACTAGACTTTAACGCGTGAAATTTCAAAATATATGTGCTTGAGAATATCATAATAGGAAAGTTGAAATTAACTGCTTCCAGAAAACAAAAATGTTTATAGTGTTTCGTCGGTTGAAATGTGTAAATTTTTTATCCGTTAAGAAATAATACTTCTCAAATTCACTAATATTAGTTTATTTTTATTTTACTTGTGCGAAATTTATTTGCAATATTTAGATTTGACGATGCAGATTATCAAATGTTTTATTATATAATTATTCTATGTTATAGCTACATCTGCTACCATTTTTTTTGTTGCAGCTCTTGGAAGTAATCAAGTAATGTGGCATTTGTTATTTGCGAAATCTCTTCGTTTGCGATTTTGCAGAGTTAGTTTATAGGATCTGATGAAGAATTTGTTCTTTTATATAAATCTTTTTGAATATTTCGTTAACACAGATTTTTTTAATAACTTCAACCAAAGTGAGGTGAGAATATAGTACAGTAGCTATTGGGTAACATGGAATTAAAGTGACAGAAAAGACTGAGTATAGGGAGGATTGAGGAAAAGACAAAATATGAACTGCTTTCAAGAAGGGAGAAAACGGTGATCGACGTTTAAATTAAATTTTTAAAGATATAATTACCAGGGCAGGAATTAAAACGGAAGTGTGTTCAATGGGCAGGAAGTGTGAAAAAAATAAACTGTTGGAGTTGTAGTGACGTTGCATTTATCTTTTTCAAAAGTAAGTGTATGGGTGTTAGATGCCAATCTTAAATTCAGGCTACCAGAGTAATTGCTATGAAAATATTTACATCAAAAAAAGGGAGAATCCCCGAGAAGTCGGTGAGAATGTTACTGAGGTCGAGATAGCAAGTCAGGATCGATTAGATTAAAGATCCTTTTTTGGATTTTGTCAATAAACTGCAGATGAATGGCAGTAGCACCAGACCAGATATGACAGCTGTATTCAATACACGGGCTTATGGTAGATTTTTATATGAGCAAAACGGTGACCCAAACTTCCTTACAGTAGATACAGCAAGTGATTCACTGTAGTCACTTCACTCTAAGAAAACGTGAGGCCAAGAAGGTGTAGATTTTTTTGCCCGCCTGGAGTGCAGCGTTAGACATGCTAACGGCAGTCAAAAAAATTTCTCTATGGCGGTTAAATGAGATTAGTTTTGTTTTGAGTCGTTAAAATTTACAAGCCATTTCTTGTACCAGTTAACCACAGATTGGAGGTCTCTTTCAAGGCGAGCATACAGATTTATTTTCTCAATTCTGACGAATTTACTATTGAGAGAGAAGAAATAGTATTGTCATCTACATAAATACTTAGGAACTTATGACATAAGGAAGATCATTGATGAAGATCAGAAACAGCGTAGGACATGGGATAGAGCCATGGTGGTCAAGCGCCTTTGTGTGAAAGAATGTAGAAACGAGCCCGTTCAAAACCACCTACATTTCATGATCTGATATGAACGATTGTCTTAGATCAAACAATCGTACTGCAATAACGTAGCCATACGCAGAAGACCAACGTGCCAAAGCCTGTCAGATAATATAATAAACTATATTTCTTTGTATTTAAAATGTTTTTACATACATATTCCACTCGATACAGGTGTGCGTCTCTTTATAATTAAAACAATCCACTTTGTAATATAAGATTATATACAAATAGTTTATCGACGTCAAAGTGAACACTACAAGCGTCAAGAGTATTTTATTATTTGCTATTAATAATATTGAACCTCGAAAATGGAAGACGATAAAAGAGGTACATCAAATATAGCCTTAAAATAACAAAGTCAAAGCTGAGCCCTTCCTTCCATTTTCGATGATCTCAACCTTTGTCAGTCCAAAAAGGAATGAGTCATACAGATCCAATTGCACTAAATAGCTTTTATTTAAATGAAAACTAATATGAATGAACGTTCGAAAAGAGAAAGAGTATCTAAAGGAATATAACGGAAGGAGAAAATAAAATGCAATGCTGCAATGAAGAAATCTTTCGAGAAAATACATATAAGAGAATTTATGATAATAAAAATGTAATTGATAACATTTCTATATTTTATTAACTCGCTAGATATAAAAGAGTTGCCAGAATATTCTGCGTTGGTTGAGCCTCTCATCAAGTTATAGCAATGTTCCTCAAGTTGTTCAATTTGTTTAGCATGCCTCGCACTGTAGGCTTAAAATGCAATTTCCTATATTTTTAACATGTAAGCAATGTTCTACTGAAATTACAGAATTATGTTGCTTTTCAAATGGTAGAAAATACATCATGTTGGATAAGGAAAAAAGAACCTGCGGGATTCACTAGCATATTAAACCAGTCGACCCTTGCGACATTTGCAAACATGAATATATATATATATATATATATATATATATATATATATATATATATATATATATATATATATATATATATATATATATGTATATGTATATGTATGTATGTATGTATATAAGCAGCTAATCATTTGATTTAATTTTTGATAAAACTTAATCCCAAATTCGCTTTATTTGTACTCATTATTATTAGTATTCCTCATTCATTGTTAATCAAGCAGTTACAGTTGACTAATATTACAGATTAAGCAACAGCAAATATCCTCACTGTTAAAGTAGAAGTTGACCAGTAAACGGTAATGCTCTTTACGAAGGTTTCCAGCATTCTGATAACAACTGGCGCCTGCATGTCTCTCGACTTACCAGAAAAGGGGAAGGATCGAGATACATACATAGCTTTTCCATTTATTTCCAATTTAATATGTTTAGAAAAAAACAAAATTGCATTTCTACTATATATATATATATATATATATATATATATATATATATATATATATATATATATATATATATATATATATATATATATATATATATATAATTGGTTTTGGTAATCCGTAGAGTATGGATGTTTTAGGGTGATGTGCGATGAATTTTAATCAGGAAATGTCTTCATTTATTAATAATTTCATGGTTTTATATTTAAATATTTCTGACTTTTTTATGACCTTCCTTTCGTTTATTTCTCCATAAATATCGAACATCACTTGAACACACACACAGACACAAACATCTATATATATATATATATATATATATATATATATATATATATATATATATATATATATATATATATGTGTGTGTGTGTGTATGTATGCATGTATGTATGTATGTGTAGCAATGGATTTTTCTTTTATTAATTCGAAATACGTTATTATCCGATACTGAGAAGACGTGTATATTTCGAAAAAACGGGATATGTTTACTCAAAATACGGATATCCAGTAAAATTATCGTTTAATTGATTGATTATATATATATATATATATATATATATATATATATATATATATATATATATATATATATATATATATATATATATATATATATGTGTGTGTGTGTGTGGATAGATAGACATCGATATATATATATATATATATATATATATATATATATATGCATGGTTATAAGATACTTTATTTATTTACAACTCTCTTCTAAGAGAGAGAGAGAGAGAGAGCAAAAGCTCCAACCACGACGTGTAAGCCATGGCCAAACACAGACCATCCATGGCAAAGAATCCATGTCGATGTTGCAGGGCCTATAGACAACATGTACTACCTCATTTTTGTGGATAGCCACTCAAAATGGCCTGAGTTCCTACAATGCAAAAGACCAACCACAAGTTGCTCGATCGGATTTCTACACAAGCTATTTGCGCGTTTTGGCGTGGTAGATTGTGTAGTTACAGGTAATGGCACTCAATTCCATCAAGTGAATTTAGAGACTTCTGCAAGTCATATCAGGTGGACCACATTACAACGCCTCAGTACCACCCTAGGTCGAATGGCCAGGCCGAAAGGTTCATGGACCCTCTAAAAAGGCACTAGGCACACCGACAGATAGAGCATTGCAAAAGTTTCTGCACGTGTATCGGATAACCCCTAATCCGAACACGCCTATGGGAAGCTCGCCTGCAGAAACAATGTTCGCAAGGAAAATCAAGTCTGTCTTCGACAAACTTATTCCACAGCAAGCAAAGTTTAAAAAAAAACCGTATCGCCTCATTAGAAATATTTCAGTCCTGGTGATAAAGTCTTTTTCAAGGCTTACAAAAACA
>OZ010582.1:8291291-8318061 GCA_963932145.1 Acanthosepion lycidas
TGATTACTGTTCTTTTATTGTACACACACACACATACACACACACACAGACACACACAAATCCTTATATGCAATTATGCTGTTTTAATGTTAATATGTCATATATATGTTATAATGGCATATAATGATTTTTGTTTCCGTATATTTTCTTCATACTGTCGGATCTATATCCATATATTTGCTTACATATATATATATATATATATATATATATATATATATATATATATATAAGTTGACTTTTAGTTATCTTCTGGGTCATAGGGACATT
This sequence comes from Acanthosepion lycidas, assembly GCA_963932145.1. Classification (NCBI taxonomy): domain Eukaryota; kingdom Metazoa; phylum Mollusca; class Cephalopoda; order Sepiida; family Sepiidae; genus Acanthosepion; species Acanthosepion lycidas. The sequence goes on from OZ010582.1 coordinate 8,291,562, forward strand.
ATTGCATGGTTTAGGCTGAAATATTTAAAAAAATGGATTATGAATACAGCGTTGCAAAAAGATGAAATTAGAAAAAAAATTATATAAATTATTATAATGCAATCGAGGTAAGAAAGCATATAGATTGGGTGAAAGTAGATAAATGTTTAGCGATATTTCTTCATATGTAACATCTGCCTATATTTATGATGAAGAAACGTATGAGTATTGATATGATTCGGACAGATTTATATGAATTTATAATATGATAACGATGAAATATCTTTGTATATTATAATTAAGGCATTTCCAAGATGTACGGGACTAAAAACCTCCCTCACTTGAAATTGAATATCTTTTTTATTATGATGCCTTACCTGAATGAATATGCTCGTAACTCACATATATAAATCTATTCATGAATTACACACAGAGACGCACATACACACAAGCGGGAAAGAATACACACTCACTCACTCACTCACTCACTCACTCACACACACACACACACACACACACACACACACACACACACACATATATATATATATATATATATATATATATATAATTGATAAAAAGAAACTGGTCACGTAATTGAATGCTATTATTTCAGTCATGCAGATTTCAAAGATTCGTGAGCTCATTGTTGTAATGCATTCGCACTTCAGGATTATCATATATATATATATATCTATATATATATATATATATATATATATATATATATATATATATATATATATATATATATATATGCGCGCGCGTGTGTGTGTTTGCGAGGGGCTTTATAAAGGCAATTGTAAGGATTTTATTTTGTACAAAGTATTTAGAGACATGATGAAATTTTCGATTAGGAAATGTTATTGCTAATTACTAGCTATGGTTTTGGTAATTCAATATCGATGTACATGTATATGAATGTATCCAAAGAATATCTAACTAGATTCTGGGAGTAACTCCTACTTCAATTCCTATACATCATTTATTAGCACGTTATAATCAAAATATAAGAAATACGGAGGAAGAACTGATTGCGGCTCTGATTGCAGAATCGGAAAGAGGAAACTAAATTCCAATTCATTCTATTCACTTACATTCTGGACTCTTGAGAAAGGTATAAAAGCATCTTTTCTCTCCCCAGCTCTGGGTAAATAGTAATATGGACTGGTGACTGACGCTATGCATGACAACAGGTCTAGAAGAAGGAAACTTTGAATTAAAAAATACTTCCGTCTATGGATAAATAGCAAGACAGACTTGACTACACACACACACACACGCGCGCACACACACACACACACACATATATATATATATAAATATATATATATATATATATATATATATATATATATATATATAATGAATGGACTCTCCCGTCGCTTTCGACGTATGAGGCTCAGACAAATTAATTAATTCAGTTATGAAATTGTGTGCGATAATCTTAAGGGGAACTTAAGACCCGCTAGTGATTTACAAAGGAGGCCGGATATGGCGCAAGTGTAAGAATTGTGAGATGATATCACTGTTAGATTGGCTGAACTTTTAGATGTTGCTCTCACTTCTTGAAGACGATTCAGACTAGCTGAGTGAAAACTGCCGAGTTCATTAAACACGTTGATCTCCATTCTACCCGCACCAAGGTTAAGCGCTCGAGGGTGTTATAAGGTATATTGACAGATGACAAGTTGCTCTTCAGCTTGTCTTCGTATCTTAGCCATGGGCGTCCCACATTCCTGTAGTCCTGATCTAACTGGCTGTACATTAGAATCATGGGTATCCTAAGACATTCTCAAGACATGACCAGTCCACCGTAACTGAGACTGTATGAGAAAAGTCTCGATTGCTCCAATATTACACCTGTTAAAGAGGTCTACATTAGATATCCTATCTTGAAGGTTAACCCCACAGATGGCACACAGACAGCTTTTATGGGAAACATCCAGCTGGCGTATACATTATCTGTATGGAGTATAAGACTCTGAGATGTACAAAAGTATGACATATCAACAGCTCTGTAAAACCGAATTTTCATATCCAGTCGAATACCTCGCTCATTCCACAAGCGATGGCGAAGTTTGCCGAAGACATTGGTAGCCTTTGCAATCCGATGCATGATTTCATCATCTAAAGTTCTACTGTAGTTGACTTTGCTACCAAGATAAGTTATAGACTTTACATAGATCAGGGCTTTGTCTTCTAATTTCAGTGGTCTCTCTGGAAATCTGTAGACTGATGATTCTTGTTTCTCGCCGCAAAATGTAAGACCAAAGGCTTTACATGCAGTAGAAAAGTGAGCTACAATTTTTGCATACAAAAGATAACTCCCATTGAATCATGAAAGCAAATTTTTAAACACGCATAATCTGTCAACCCTGAATCTGAACTCAAAGAAAATCGTTCCCTGCACCTCCTTTTTCTTGGGCTTTTAAATGAGCAATAATTCATTAAAATCGGACCAAAGGGAACAAATGCTTGGGGATACATTATATATATATATATATATATATATATATATATATATATATATATATATATATATATATATATATATATGTATATAGTATCATCGGTTCTAATATCGCATTATTTCCACTATTGAATCTATTCTTTGAAGTTTTAGAAGTTAATAACTTGTGTTGTTGAACACATCTCTCCGTTCCAAACTTCGGCATTCGAAAACAGTCGAATAATTCATAGTTATTTTAACAAGGTTAAGTTTAGTAATTGTTTTAATAATCATCACGCGAACATTATGTTAATCTGCTTCTCCATATTCCATTCACTACATATCCGCCAACAGTATTCACGTATATGTAATCTTTATTATTCGGCAACAAATGCCACATCCCGGAATCTTTGTCTCATAATGTGAAGACTTGGGCCCAGTCATGTACAAATATGTACCTGAGTTTTACAGAAGTGACCTGCTGCTGTCTTCGCGAGAAATAAATTGTTATACCTCTCTCTCTGTCTCTCTCTCTCTATCACACACACACACAGATATATATATATATATATATATATATATATATATATATATATATATATATATATATATATATAAACTAGGATCAAATATGGATTGACATAAGGCAAAATAATAAGATGAAGAACAAATCGGAACTTCAGTATAATTTATCGCGTTTTAGCAATATCTTGAAACATTCATTTGACGCCAAGCCGCTCCTTGAATTCGGAACGCCATTACTTATATTAACGCTTATTTATTACATGAAACCTGCTTAACCAATGAAAATCAAAAATATAGAAAAATGCAAATATTTTTTTATTATATTCTTCCATATCTCTTCCTCTGATGAAACTTTGATATGAGGAATATCTTATTGATAAGAATTACTATTTTGTATTTATCATACACACACACACACACAAACACACACACACACACATATATATATATATATATATATATATATATATATATATATATATATATAGAGAGAGAGAGAGAGAGAGAGATAGCGAGAGAGAGAGAATGTAAGAAAATATTATCCGTCATAATCTCGATGTAGTTGGTTCAGTAGACCACAGACGAAAAATGCAAAATATGTAAAACCTAGATAAAACTTTAAAAGAAATGATCGATATCATCATTGATGGGGTCTGTCAGATCATTGTATTCTGTCTTGAGATATGACTGGAAAATATTGGTAAACCGAAGCCAATTTGAAATCTCCCAATGTATTGAATTATGGAAATTTGCAAGAAAATTAATGTCCTACGAATATTGCTTTAACTCATTACTGAGTTAATCGGATCGAGCTGTGTCAAATCGAATGCTGTTATCGCTATAAACGGAATCGAGCAATATGATATCCAATATGCAGTAGCGATGGTCTATGTACATATATGATAATAAGATTGTTTTATGGTGTGATATATTTATGGCTTAACGTGTATATATATACATAATAAATATAAGCAATTATACTCGTCCGGAGAAACCTTAGGTATTTTGGCTTGTAAATGAACAAACCAATCCCCAAGGAAAAATAAGGAATAAAAAAGAAAGAACTAAGACCATGTAATTCAGGCGAAAACAATCGTCCAGAATCCAAGCTCTCAGTTCAAAGAAAAAAAAAACACGAGTAAAGCAAAAATAACTAAGCACAGTGCTCAATAAACTAAGTAGAGCAAATCTAACTATGAACCTAAAGAGCCAAGCAAACCTACCTAGGTTTCACCTACGCGTATCATCAGGGAACGCTGTCCAATGAGGTAACATTAGAACAGAATATAATATAATATAACAGAATAATATATATATATATATATATATATATATATATATATATATATATATATATATATATAGCTAAGCTATGCTGAAGTAAATGTCGGTTAAAAGTAATGTGTCTTCACTGTTTCAGTTAAATGGTAAGGATATCATTTGTAAGTAAATTTAATACTAGAACTATTAACATACTAATACTACTATTGCTAACAACAACAATAATGTTAATAATGAATATATACTTGTCTTTATTAAACTGTATTAAACAATTTCAAACAGATTTACTAGAACCAGGATGATGAACAAATAAGTGAATTAATTGAAATACTTTAGATAAAATTACTGCAAGAATACTGCAGACTACGTGAATTTGAGAACAGTTGCTGTCCACAGATTCCAATTGTGTACAATTAATAATAATAATAATAATAATAAAAAAATAATAATAATAATAATATTGGCTTGAGATCAATAATATATGGTAACGCCACGTGCTAGAGTAAGATGATCCAACATGACTAAGTCAAGGTCTGCAGTTTCGAAATACAAACAGTTCGTATCTTTAAGTTCAAAAAATCAAACATAACATAAAAAAGAGACAAAACTCCTCCTTATCCATGTGGGTGTTCTTAATGATCATCATATCAATGACAATTAATTTTATAAGTTCAAGATATACGCCACACTCTGAAGTAAATTTGATGTTCAAGTCAACATTTTTCCGTTTTACCATTGAGCTAAATGGGGTCTATATCACCGAACTTAAAGACCGAATTTTATAATTCAAGATCTCCCGTTGAAAACGAACATCATAAAAACTAAAATAATAAAAATAATAATTATAATAATAATAACAAAGTGAATCAACATAATTAACAAATATTGACGAGATAGCTGGAAATTTGAGGACATTTTGCCGCTCGTTATACAGCGCTGACTTCTAGAAAAATCTGTTGTTTCATTTCAGTTAATACGATGAAGATTAAGAAATTCTTCTTAAAATATTAAGAAATTTCAAAACGTCAGGCTTTTTTTTGAATGAGTTCTTGGTCCAACTTTGCATTTTTTAGCACCCTCTTTTTGTTCTTGTTAACTAAAGAAATTTTTCTCGAAGTAGACGATTCTGTTTAGTAAATAATCTGAAACAATAAAAACCCAACAGCATCTGGGACCGAGACGAAAGAAACTGAATGCTAAGGGTTCAGTGTCAAGAATACGATTATATGAACAGTGAAAACTGTGCGAAATATGAGAGGTCACATTGATGGCCATTCAGGGAAGGATTTTGTCTATAACATTAGTTTGATTAGTAAGGATAATGAAAAACGTATAAATATAAGTTGTATTGCCTTTTGGTAAAAAAAAGCATGTATAGCATTAAAATAGAATAAAAATATATTTAAATTTTAATTAAATTTTGATAAAAGTGTAACATTTATAAAAGCTATAAGAAATTATCGTAAATGGTTCTCGAGGATTTATTGTAAAAAGAGTTTATAAAGTAAATTGAAATCAGAAAAACAGCAAGAATACGAATGACACTTGAAGTAATGGGGGATAATTTGGATTTTATGAGACTTGCTTTCACTTTATCTCTTGTTGTTGACATTTTATGGTTACTAAAGTAATTATCTAAACAGTATTTGTGATCTGATAACATTACTGAATCTCTCTCGATGATATTTCAATGAAAATATACTCTCATGAAAGAATTCATTCTGCTGACGCCATGATTAACGAATTGCTTTAAGTTACATAAACTATGCCACCCTCTCTACGCTTAATTCCGCACTTATCCTCGCACCTATACACACCTCTTCAACCCTAAGCGTAACGTCTCCACCCATATTTCATGGCCCCACAAAATATTTTACCCTATGGTTCCAAACGCAGAAACAATTATTTATTTATTTTTTTAATGAAGAACCGTGTGTAATGACCGTAATAAAGGGGAAATACTCGGACTGGAGCCTTTTTTTTCATAACGCTTTTGGCTTTTCCTTGTCGCTCCTATTATTTCACTTGTGTTTTTCGTAACTTGCTTTCCTATTTGGTGTCCTTCCATCTTCGCTTCTTCTCTTCTTCTTGATAGCCGGAGTTTGGTACTAATTATAAGGGACGTGTGGTTGGTGCGTAAAGAGCATTATACAGGAGGCGGAAAGGTGTGGGACTGAAATAACACGAAAGACCGAAGGCGTTCTCCAATTAGCGTTAGAAGAGAGGCTTACTGACAAGGAACTGCATGGTAGGGTATCTGCCATACATATAAACAAACATTAGCATCAAACAGTACAAATATTTTCCCATGTTGTATTAGCCGTGTGCAAAGGTATATTTATAATGGGAACTGAAACCAACATAAATGTTTTTGTGAGAATAAAATGCCAGAGATCATAAGTATATATATATATATATATATATATATATATATATAAGCAAATTATTCTTAAAAGTGGAGCTATTTAGTGGCTGAAGTTAATGCATTTCCCCCCGCGATTCAGATTTCGGCGTTCTAGCACAATAAGACACAAATACGTTGGCAATACAAACTCAAATAAAAGAAAAGAGCTATTCCTGTAATAAGAGCCATATTGTCTGATTCAATCCCGGATGTTCATAATATATCGCAGAAATTGGTGTTGTCTGGCGCGGATTGGCCAACGGCGTCGGTGGTAGGTGTTCGAGAGCAAATTACAGCCAATATGTCTAACCCTAATTGTCAAAAAATACATATGAGAATTTTGGCGCAATAAAATCTTGTAAAATTCCATTTTTTTTTTCTCTGTCCTTGGATATGCAGCGTAAATAATTTATTTTCCTCGAATATTCTATCATAATTATTTACGAAATCAATTTAAATTCCGAAATGATTCTAAAAAAGATATCTGGACAAAATAATACTGTAACTTTTTTCTAATATTTGGCACGTACATATACATATAAATCCAGAAAACATTGAAACAACTTTGCGATTTTGCCAACTCTAAAGATTCCTGATAAAGCTTGATTATTTTTCTTGGATTACCGAAAATGCATAATAATATTTCAATGTCAGTTTCAAGCTTCAATGTCATTTTCAGATCATTAAAAAATTAAACTGCCAGTCAACATGTCGATATCATAATTATATCTCACGATGAATCTTGAATTCTTTTTGTGTCTGCCTCTTTCTCTCTCGCACTTTAACTCTCTCAGTATATTTCTCTTTATATGTATATATATATATAAATTCATGAATCATTCATACAAAAAACAAATATAGAGGTTAATGATTTAAATGGCGAGAATACATCGTCGCAAGCTATATAAATAAGATACACTAACCCCGAACCTATATATGAATGATATGATCCCCGTTTATAAATTCCAGTTGCATGAGGTGTTTTTAATTTTTACAAGCTTTCGTCTGTCCCTACAAACGTCATCAAGTATGGAAGTAGAGTTTGTTCTTGTTTTTACTTCTCAGTAATGAGAGGACAACGAATATAGAGATGTAATCCGAGAAAATGCTATAAGAAATGTGTTATTGTTTTGGAACGTGCGGTAGCAACGCTGAGTTTGAATTTAAATGTGCGTTTTTGTACAAATATAGCAAGAAGAGAATTCTTTTTTACTGGTAGATTTTACGTGAATATGGCATGAACTATATTGTTCAATAATTACAGTAATGTCACACTTATTATCCGAGAGTTGCACGTTGGATCAGTTATTTTAATTTCAATTAAAAGGTGCAAATATAATATGAATCATTCATACAAAAAAACAAATGTAGAGGTTAATGATTTAAATGGCGGGAATACATCGTCGCAAACTATATAAATAAGATACATCAACCCCGACCCTGTATATGAATGATATATATATATATATATATATATATATATATATATATATATATATATATATATATATACATATATATATATATATATATATATATATATATATGAATGATATATATATATATATATATATATATATATATATATATATATATATATATATATATATATATATACATACATGCTCATATATATATATATACATGCATATCTAAATATATGCATATATATATATATATATATATATATATATATATATATACCTGCTCATATATAAATGCATATATATGCATATATATATATATATATATATATATATATATATATATATATATATATATATATATATATATATATATACATGCTTATGTATATGTGAATCTTTATAGAATTCAAAATGGAGGATGCAAGTTTATATAATCTAATGTCTTATAATGCCTAATATATATTATAATTAAAAAGAAAATGGCTTAATACCTCCAAAACGAAACTGCTCTTTTGTAATCGTCTGAGAAAACATTTTGTTCCGTTCCATCAGCATGGCTGATGCTAACCTTCTGGTGAGTGAATTCTCTTGCCTTCTCGGACTAACGTTTTCCGCTGACATGAAATGGAAATATTATACTAATTAACTGACTATCTTTTCTCTCAGTAAATGTTGTTCACTGTGATGTGCTGGACAGTTCTCCTCGTCGGAATGTATCTTGCTCATATTTAAGTCTTTGTCCATCTATTGATTACTGTTGTCACTTCTAATCTGGTCCGTCTGCTATAAATTTAGCGATTGTTGATAAAATATTAAAAGAAATCTGCAATGTTATTGGCTATGACGTGGTATCTTCAGTCCTTTTCCACCGTCGTAACGTAGGTTGCTTCCGTCTTTTCTATAAATTTTTTCGTGTTAATGATTCCGATGAATTTTCCTCTTTAGTATATTATCTAACATAATCGTCTTTATCAATTCATAATCAGTACTGGATTGGCGGCAAAATATCATTATTTTACAATGGAAAACGCCAGATAATAGCTGTTAATTCTATGCTATTTCTTCTTCCTTACCTTTCGACTGTAGAAGTATCCTGGCTTATTGCTTTCCAGTCATCTGTGATCCTGAAGATTTAAATGCAATACAAAACTTTATCTTCTGTCTTTGTGATTCCTGTCCATTTATTGTTCGCTCCCCTTAATAATATTTTCTTTTTCCACCTTTTCTGACAGTCAAAATATAGGGATTTGGGGGAGGAATGATTAAAAAAAATGAATTATTTGAATGTTTTAATATGTTAAATAAATACGTAATTTAAAAAAAAAAATGATTGTTTATGCGTATAATTGTCCGTTTTAAGTCTCAAGGAAGATAATAATAATTATTTGATGATTAGTAAAATAATTCTTCTATTGTTAGATGAGAAAGTGTTTATTTTTGGTTCATATAACGTTTACTTTTTTTTAACAAAATGTGTGTATATCTATATTGGAGGACCAACTTTCAGTGTTCTATCTTGATATATGCGCTATGTTTGTCTTTATTTTTCTACTCTGCGAGCGTAAAACTTTTACAGGCTCTCATTGACGCACACCCACACACGTACGTTCCACCCCCACATACGTGCGAGCGCTCACACACACACAGAACCACACACACAACCGTATATATGAATGTGGAGCCGAATGTTGATCAGTGAACTTCATTGTATGACGTTTGATATATGTTGTGTATATGTAATTTATATTAAGTGCATTGAAAATGCATATTATTTTGAAAAGGAAACAGTTTTACATAAACGACAAAGGCACGCAGTACACAAATACTATTTATATATCTCTAAACTGAATCCTCTTCGGGGATTCTTCCCTTTATTTAGTGAGGATTACTAATCCGATTATTGAATATTATACAACGAAAAACACGGGGTAATTACTGACAATTTTACGTTACCCTTTGTATTTAGATGTTCTTATTATCTTCTTTTATTAATGCTGATAGAGATCCCATTTTTTCATATTTTGCCTTACAGAACACCAACTTAGGAATGTTCGGAACTTAGAAATTTGGTCGAACTCTTGACGACCTGAGAAAAATGATAACCAAAAATGCATTGTCAGTCAATTTTAGACTGACAAGGTCATTTTCGTTTATCTACAGCAAAAGAAAGAGCACAAAAGACAAATATATCAGAAAGAATAAAATAAAATATTAAGCATCAATCTAACGGTTATTCTCATCATATTGGAACAGGTATTCCACAACTTAAGTAAGACATATCTGGAAACACGACGAAAATTCTATATACTATTAAAAATATATAGTACAATTTTATTTGCTTGTTTATCGCAACTTACTTAGATTGTCAGTACTTTGCAATTCTTGATATTATTTATGGTGTGTATGAAAGCGTCTCGAAGACGCTTTCAAAGCGATGATCATAAATAAATACTGAATAATTCTTAGGTGAGAGTGGCGATCACACCCATTACCGATGATCTATTTTGCGATAATAACGCAACTATATTAATAATGAAAGATATACTCGACCAAAATTAAAAATAGCCGATACTGCTTCATCTAATATTGATAAGTCCTGAAAAGATTAGTGGGAAATTGAATATTCTTTTTGTCATTTAACTACATGATATTGTTGACGTCACCATTTATCGTGTTAAAAAATCTGAAACCCACGAGAAATTGAAAAATATATTTTTAGGTTTTGACATAATTATTGTTGAGTATGGAAGCACTTCGAAAATGCTTGCAAAATGCCTAAGCGAATAGAAAAAAGCGGGAAGAGTTTAACTATATTTGATATCATTAACAGTATATCGCATAACAGCATTAAGAAAATATAACTAAGCAAGAGTTATGAAAGCGCTGAAAACACTACAATATTGTGCAAAACAATAAAGCAGAATAGCTTTATATTATCGTTAGGAATAGCATTTCTATATTTAAATTATTTTATTCTTTTGGTAATTTAACCTATGTCTTATATATATATATATATATATATATATATATATATATATATATATATATATATATATATATACATACATACATACATAGAGAGAGAGAGTGAGAGAAAGAGATAGTATTAGTATTTTATTTCCTTTGATTTCTGTTGTGTACACATATTTCCGGAACCCGATCAGAGACCTAAGGTTAGTAATGGCATCATGACATTTTCCAGTGACCAACTAAAAAATTAAAAAATAAATAGATAAAGCCATTCAGAATTTGTGGCCTGTTCACGTGAAAACATTTTTTTTGTATTATTTTAAGGCATGATTTTCCAGGAATAATTTCAATGTGTCCACTGGAAACGTTTCCAACCAATCCGAGAGATCCAAGTACAACAGGGATTTTTGATATTCCCATGAGTCATATTTTTGAGATTTCTATTTCAAGGTCCTTTCTGAAGATCTTCAAAGATAGATTTCAGTCTGCAGGGACTGCCATATCAATAAGGGCGATTTTTTGGTTTACCGTCTCTAATAACAATGTCTGCGCGGTTACCTTTGATTGTTCTGTCAGTGTGTATTGTGTAGTTCCATAAAAAAATGTAACGGGTCTTATCTCCGTAAACGGGTTTGGGTGGTGGTCATCCCAAATTCTTTCAGTTTCCTTCTCGTAGAAGTCCCAGACTTTCCAATGGAGATATTGCTCCCCTCTTTCATGCCTGGGTTTATATTCAGTGGGTGTCAATACCGTGCAAACTAGTACTAGATGATCAACTTTTCCTGCATATTTATCACAGAATCTGCATTTTGGGCTAACATATTATGTGTGCTTGATAGTTTCTAGTTAACAAGCATTGGTCCTGTGCAGCAAGGATAAGGTTTCAGCTTTTGACCCTACACGATGTAGCCACTGATGGGTGCGTTGTTTGTCTACATCAGCTTGTTTGGTACGGGCAGAGTATTGACCATGAACCGGTTTATCTTGCCATTGTTTCTGTATCTGTTCGGGTGCATTTGTTTTTGCTTTTTTTAATTATTTTGCAGCTTCAGTCAGTGTATTGTGGTTTACTTGTATTTCTGCACCCTTTTGAAATTATTATTATTATTAGTAGTAGTAATAGTAGTAGTATTATATTATCATTCTTACAGTCATTTTAATATATTTGTCCATTGTTAGTCATGTTTACCTAACTAGTATCACAGATGCCATTTCAAATAGACTTTTGTATTTAAACTGAATACATTTTCTAATAAATGTAGTATTTTAAATAGACAATTTAGATTAGAAATTTGATCAACTTACCATTGGCGAATCAATGGCTACCAAACTGACAGTCTAATGTATAATATGCTAAGTTCATTTGTTTGTTTGTTTGTTTTTTGTTTTTTTTTTGGTTTTGTTTTTGTTTTTTATAATTTCTCTAAAATTTGTTGTATTAGTTATCTCTCTTAGATTGGGGACGCCAGTTGACAGAGTCTTTTTCTGAAAATGACAGACTGTTCAAAACCAGGATATGAAAATCAACACCATGATAGTGTATATGATAATAATAGCTATGAATATAACAGAATCAGCTATATAAATAATGTTAATAGCAGTACTGCTTCTATTCTAATAGATGTAAAAATGAGCATCCTAAGGACATCAGTAAGTTAGCTGACAATCAAATATTACCAACGTGCTTGATCTGTTTTCAAAGCAAGAACAAACCACGCGGATTTTCTCGATATGTACTCACATCAATCTTGAGTATTAAAGCAATTCAATCGTCCTAATCTCTTTATGCGAATCATATTCTCCCTGTTCATCGATTTTCTCCCATTAAAAATAATATCTGGTTGTTTAATGAGCAGAAATAAAATAATAAGAAGAAAATTTTTCCTATTTGCAGACAAAATTTGAATCAGCTTATTGCAAAATAATAAACTATTTTTGACGCGTGTTGAAATCCTCACAGTATTCAGTATTGTTAAAATTATAGCTAACATTTTTGTTGGGTTACAAACGCTACGTTTCGTTCAATTTCGCAAACCAATCGATGAAATATTAGGTTGGTGCAAAAATAATGACGTAATAATGTCGTTTTTTGACGTTAAATAATACGTGAAAAAACGACATTATTACGTCATTATATTTTGCACCAACCTAATATAAGCTGCTTAGTTTGGAAAATACTTTGACAAAAACCTACTTGGCGGTTTAATAATTTCTTTAATGTCATTCAGTTTTGTAGCACTTGATAAGAAACAATATTTTTTTTTTTTTAAAATTCTTCTTTTTTTTCCTTTTTTACCAGCGAGGAATACATTCTTCGGATTAGTTAATCTTGATCATGCAACATACATCTGGCCCTGCATAAATATTTAATTCGGGAGACAAACTCCAACTTTGTGAAGCGTTTATACCTGTGATTTTTTTTTATCGTTCTCGCAAACGCAGCGCGAATTAGAAAATGGATTATTGTTCATATAAAAATTAAAGAAAAGATATAAAAAATAATATTGCATTTTTATTAGTATTTGTCATTTTAATCAGTGAATTGTTTTTAAAATATTGTGAGTATTTTGCACGTTATATAATAAAACATTTAATTTTTCCAAAAAAAAATTTACTCAAATACGTAACCTAGGAAAACATACTGCATTGTGTACATAGTTACCCGTTTGCACTTCGCCACAAAATTTGGTTTCGATCGGTCAATGTAAGGCTATCTTAGATTTTGTGACAGACGGACAGACTAACGGAAGTCAGAGAATTTTATATATAAATGAAGTGTAACGGTTATCACCATAGAAAATCGAATCTGTTTGCTCGGATAAGTCTGCTGACACATTACTTTCCTACAAAAGTATGTGTTAAAGGACGAGGAAAACCGGTTTCTCTAGATATTAGTAGATACCAGTCTATGAGAAGGAAACAAGTCGGAAACAAATCGATTAAGCGTATTGACGTCGCATTTAGAATAGATAATTTTCGACTATCAGCTTTTAGCTTCTCGATTTCTGTCCAACGTGAGAAGCGCCCACGGCTCTATTCCTAGTCCCATTACAAGATGGACGTTTGTTAACAACGTAATTATGTTGATGTTTTAAAATAAGGTTATAAATCGGTTGTTCTTCAGTGTCTGTTTCACCTGATATCTTCACGTAAAAAGAACGCTACAGACCTTCAGAAATAGGGATTTTCTAAAAGCAAATCTTATATTCATATTTGAATATCTCTTCTACATTATAATCTGTAATATTATCATGAAAAATATAAGGGCTAACTCCTTGCTGGGTTTAGATGTATACAATATAAGAATATATTGTCTTTCTTTCTGCCTTGGGACATTTCCATATACTTGATCAATAGTTTCGATATATTAAGTGATGTGGGGCCAAAGTCGGGACCACAGAAGGAAAACAAGGAACACGGATTAGATGTAAGAAAGATATATTAACAATAGGTTACAGAGATAGTGTAAGCGGAGCTTACTATATGTTAGTGTCCAATACTGGTAGTCGTACGCGGCTCTCACTGTCTCTTTGTATCTCTCTCTAGAGTGCTGTGTCGCATACTTAATATAGAATTGGAGTCCATTGTGTAGGTAGTTCCGGTCTCACAATATTAAGTTTGTTAAAACAATTGTACAAATTGCCTGTTTCTTTTTAAATATTGGCAGCATCCTTCTACCATTCTTTTGCTATTTTTCATTTTTTTTTTCTCTTCGTCTTTCTATTTTTCTTCATCTTTCTCTTCTATTTGTTACTCTCCTTCCTTCTACTCTTTTTTCTTTATACGCTTCTTCTTTATACCCTTCATCTTTCTACTCTTTCTCTCTGTACTCTTTTTTCTACTCTTCTTCATTCTTCTCTTCTTTCTAAACATCATACTTCTAAACTTCTTGCTACAATTCTTCTTCTACTTTTCTTCTTTCTATTCTTCTTCCTTCTAATATGCTTCTATCTACTCTTCTTCATTCTACTCACCATTCTACCCATCTTTCTACATTTCTTCTTTCTACTCGTCTTTATTCTACAATTCTTCCCTTCCTTCTTTCTACTCTTTTTCCTTCTAATCACCCTCCTTCTACTCTTCTTCTTTCTACTCTTCTTCATTCTGTTTTTTTTTCTTTCAAATTTTCTTCTTCCTTCTACGATGCTTTTTCTACTCTTCCTTCTACTCTCCTTCTTCCTATTTTTCTTCTTTCTACTATACTTACTTTTACTCTTCTTTCTACTTTTCTTCGTTATCTTCTTCTTTTTTCTAAACTTCTTCATTCTACTCTTCTTCCTTTTCCACTTCTTCTTTCTAATCTTCTATCCCCTTCGCTTCTTATTTCTCCTTTTCTTTCTTCTACTTTTCTACTTTCATCTCTTCTTCGTTCTTTTTCTAACGTGCCCTCCTCTATCTTCTGTTATTTTTCTCCGTCGTTTCTCCCTCATGTTTCCAAATTCTACTAATTTAAATGTTAGCAATATAACTTTTTTTTAAAAACTTCTTTCTAACTTTCCAGCTCGCAGCTTTTATACAAATATGACAATGATTCATCAATCATGATTTGCTATTACCTTCATCCTTCTACTGCTGCTGCTCCTTCTACTGCTCCTTCTACTGCTCCTCCTCCTTCCAACTCCTCCTGTTTTTTCTCTCCTTCACTATTCGCTTTAATCGTCCTGTTGCACATCTCATTCCTATCCCAATTCTTTGTTTTACATTGGATATCGCGTTTTTTAACATCTGATAATGACGGTTGCTTTCGTTTTCCACTTAGTCGCGTTCATTACGACTGCAGAAACTTTTTACTTGTAACATTTTTTATTTTCAATTTCTTAAAGTTGTCGAACGATTTTTGTTTATTGGAGGTGATAAGTATTTTTTTTATTTACCATTTGATAACGTTTCTTATTATTATTCATCATTTTTCTACATATTACTTTGCTAATTCTTGGAGAGTTTCTTTGGTTTTTTGTCGTAATTGTCATCAACATATTTATTACTATCCATAGACTTGTAATTTACAGATTCTTCTGTGTTCTTATTCATCAAATTTGACATTATTAATAGCATATATATATATATATATATATATATATATATATATATATATATATATATATATATGTATATATATTTAAATTAAGGTATATTTATAACAATTCTACTGGGTACTCTGTTGTTTTTTATTATTATTTACTATGTTTTCTGTTGCATACGCAATTCATGTATATCAACAAATAATATAACTTAGTAAAATATCTCTAAATTTTATTTCGCAACTTCATACTAATCAATATATACCTTCATACATACATGCATACATAAATATATATATATATATATATATATATATATACACATAAGTATATATATATATATATATACATATATTTATATATATATACGCATAAATATATATATATATATATATATATATATATATATATATATATATATATATATATACATACACATAGATATACAAAAGCACATACATATCCATACAGATATACTAATTTTATAATATTATTATTATTTTTACTACAATTATTATTATTATTATCATTATTATTATTATTATTATTATTATTATTATTATTATTATTATTATTATAGCATTCAGCTTTATTTCTTATTCCTATCCGCAGTATCTTTCTTGTAACTTTCTGCAAATTGGTTAAATGACTGCTAATAGACGACGTGGTTTTAAATTCAAAGATGCTGTTCCGAGAAACATTAAAACAAAATGCGGAACAGAAAGCAAAAATCAAAGAAATCTAGATGTGCGTAAAGTAAGCAATAACAATCAGACAATTATGTGCCATGTGTGATACCCGCTTAGGTGATCATGTATCTTTCGATACATGACTGACCTGGCATATTTTTGTCGAACTAGATTGCCATATATTTTTGCGCTAGACCAGTTACCATCCAAGGCTACAGAAGAATAGGATTTATATCTTTCCCAAAGGTATTAACACGTAAATAAATGTAATGGATTCGACTGGAATTCGAACTCGTCTTGAAAATATCACATTCATTTCCAATGCATTTATAGCAGTAAATACCAATTACATAATATTTTGATCAATAATGCAATACTAGTAATGATGGCAAAGACAATAGAAATGACAATGAATAACAATACTCATAAGTCACATTTGAATACTTTAATAACTTAATAACATGTCTTCAAAATTAAAATATCATTAATTTAAAATATAATTTGCGGTAATGAAAGTTCTACTTATGCATTGAGCACTGTTTGTTTTAAAATAAAGACAAAAATTCTTTTTTAAGAAATATATCGCATTTCATTATAAGTATTACTTTATTTTTAAGAATTTAAATAAATTTTTATTCATAGTCAAACAGAATTCAATTAAAATCAGTTTATTATTTACGTTGAGTTATATTTACACTTAAATATATAATACAGAAAATGAAATTAAACAAAACAAACACAAAATTACGACAAATATTAGAATAATATGAAAAAGGAAATAAATATTTACATAAAATTGATTTATAAAAGTAGAAGCTAAAAATATTGAGGTATATACATTCTACTACTACTCTTACTACTACCGGAAAATAATTTTGGCTGCAATCTTTTAATTTGAAAGACACAGAGAAAACGTATTTGGTTTCTGGACAAAGGTTATGCAACCGACTTGTGGCCACTGAATTGATACTGATTATTAACAAATTTCGAGAATTTCCGATACAAACTTTACCAATACTGTTTCCTTCACATATTGTACACACCTCACAACCTTCAAAAACAACAACACTTTACTTTGTCAACTGACTTTTTGGAGACGGGTATATATATATATATATATATATATATATATATATATATATATATATATATATATATATATATATATAGTCAACGATGGAATTATTCGTACACCCAACGATTTTTAATATGTTATCCATTTCTCAGAATCTAATGCCCGTATGGTGTAAGTTTGTTTTTTTCCATGTTACTGTTGCCGTCGTAATTGTAACTCTTCGCTATTTTTTAAGAAATAAAATTACAGTTGTATTTATTTTTTACAGTTGTTTTTATTTTTTAATAAACCTGGGGATATGTAAAATAAAAAATAAAAGAAACAAAGACGTTAATTCTTTTTTCCTAAATCGGAAAATCTTTAACAAATTTGACATATGTTAATTTTCAATTTTCTTTTAAATTTCCGCTCGATATTTCCGGAAAAAAATAGAATGCATGTAATATCCTTCAAGCACCAAAAGTTGACATAACTCTTACTATAAAGCAATTTAACATATTCAATTCTCAAGTCGGTTTATTTTCAATTTTGTATTGAAAATAATAAATTTCTTCACTTCTCGAATACTAAAATTCATCTAATATCGGCATATATAATAGATGCAATTAATTCCTTACCCTTCATCGAAAATATGTCACAGCAAATTCTGGCCCAAAACAAGTTCCATATGCACGACACACATCAACATAAATACAATACAAATATTCCCTCAAAATTTAGAATATACTGGAAAATAAAACCGCAATAAATTTAAAGCTTGCTCCAGATGGGATTTCCGTTTTCGAGCTTGGATTTTTGACAATAATAAATTAGCTCAGGGTGTATTTCAATTTCTCCGTCGTCACAAGTTGAAGGAATATTTTATCGAAAAAAATTGTTGCGAATATACTACAAGAAATACAATCGAAGACAAATATATTGATCGAATCTGGTAGAATCTGTTTAATGAAAATCTATCCTTGTATCCAGAGGTAGTCCGAGAGGGATGCTCACAATAATTAATAGAACTTTTGGAAATCTGTCAGGCTGGTATTTGGGAAAACGCAAAATCAAACCATAACAAAAGCCTGGGACAACCTTACTATTTCGCAACGTAACTCTCTTCGTCATCTGATCAATGTTGATTTCATTGTCATAAAGATGGCAGACAAAGAGGCGCTATTGTTATTATGAATACGAAAATCTATATCTCGGCTTGTGAAGAATTTTTAAGGGAGGATATTTTTTATGAAGTTTCTTTCAATGATATTCTTTCTTTCTTTCTTTCAAAACAAATTTAAAAAAATAGTTCAAATTTGAAAATTGTAAACGTCCACACTCAAAACAATATAGGAGTAGTCCCCAAAACACTCATAGAATAAGAAAACCCTGTTCGTTGTGCAACAACATGAGTTAAATTAATTCTATCACAAACTCAAAGAGAAAGATTACGATTTCAACAGAATGTAGTAATTGTACGTTTTCCCTTTAAATGTACGATGCCCAGTGTACCAAACTTGACTTGATTTATGTGCGTTGCACAAGGGAAAAATTAAATAAACGATTCAATGTACAGAAGAATGATGTCACACAAAATAATGTAACATCAACCGAGCTAGTAGAACACTTTCTTAAAAACGAGTCTAATTTCGACAAACAGCTTACGTTGCACATTCTAAAAGAAACATTCAGAATCTGCCGACCTATCGACCCTTAAAACACATGAGGATGGTTGGGGAATAAACAGAATGAGAGAAGAGTTCTATTAGTATTATACTAAGCTGTTTAATTTATTCCTCTTAGTAAGTAATCAACTAACTGAAAATATCAAAATGAAGAAGATCGCCATCTTATTAAGCACATTTTAGTTGCATGTCTTGACACGGGCGGCGTTTCAATCTTTTTACGCGTTCATTACCAGTACAGCCGTTTTTCATTACAATACAAGCAATAATTTTTTGTAGATTTATATATTTTATACTTGGAAATTTGTTCTTATACAACTTAAAGAAGAGAGGCATCCTGTTGAAATAATATTTAACATTATCAAGTACTGGATTTTTTAAAAATATTTTCTTAAATCATGCTCTTCACTTAACCGTTGAAAAATTATGGAAGAGTTACGTAAATTATTATTATTATTATTATTATTATTATTATTATTATTATTATTATTACTTCGTTATCAAAAGTACATTATTGGGTTTTTAATTCTTTCCGTGTCTTTGCAAGAGGATCATTTCAGTTCATGATAATTATTTTCATATTTTATAACTTTATCATTCATAGCATTTTATATCGATTGGCACAACACTGTTCAAACCAAAGCGTGGATGGCACACCGTATGTAT
This sequence comes from Acanthosepion lycidas, assembly GCA_963932145.1. Taxonomy (NCBI): domain Eukaryota; kingdom Metazoa; phylum Mollusca; class Cephalopoda; order Sepiida; family Sepiidae; genus Acanthosepion; species Acanthosepion lycidas. The sequence goes on from OZ010582.1 coordinate 8,311,715, forward strand.
CAATCTCAATGCAGTAGTTACGTTCTGTGAGACAAGTTTATTGTCTATTATTATAAGTTGAATTTTCTTTGAGTGTTATAGATATAGCTAAGAAAAGCTGGAAGAATGTCATTATTTATCAACGGTCAATGAAGATCAGGATGTGCACCTGGTTGAATGATTATTCACGCGGAATCTGAGATCGGGTAGCCGACTTCGAATTCCTGTCTTTCCTTGAACTTACAGAGAAATGCCCTTGGGGCAAGTATGAATCCATCTTTGTTTTTTTCAAGCTATGGTGTACAAAAGAGAACAGATTTGGCTTCTATATCTTGGATGGCCGCCAGTCTAAGAGGACAACTATGAATTCTAAACCGGTTATTCGTTTGCTTGTTTTCTCTAATCTACTCCACGAACAACTGACATAAAATAGCTGACTCCAGATCTTATCTACAGGTTCAAGACGAATGAATATCATACACACCACAGTAATACTAGTTAGTTAGATTAACTTGTTAAACTATTCCATTCGCAGAAATTCATATATCTACACATTATTCTATCAGTTAAAATTTTGTTTATATTCTATCATTTTTATTTAAGTAATCGACGACAATATTTAAATATGTAGAATAATTTGTTTCAGATTAAGATCTATATTTTTTTACTATAATAATTTAAATGCCTCGTTTACTTTTATATTGATAATATCTGCGATTATGGATATTCTTAATTCAATCATTGACAATGATTCCAAAGAATCAGTGGCATCCACCAGTCGAGATCGTTATTTTATACATTTTGGTTGGAACCCAGAATTACTAATTATTTTCGTGTTGTTTGGTTTCATTGAGTTTTCACACCATACATTTTATTTTATTTTATTTATTTATTTTTATTTTTCAATATATATTCTTGAGAAAATATTACACCGTCTATTCTGAAGATGGAAAGTCTAAATACACTTTTTCTCGAAATTAGAGACTCGTTTTACGTTGGTGGGAGGTCTGAGATTGAAACCGGCTGTGAAGTCGAGAAAGTCGCCATCTCTACCCCGAAGGCTATGACTTCCATTTATGTATTAATTAATCAATTTATATCAGCATCATAGAACGCTGATATGACAGAAAAGCATGAAAATCAAGGATAATATATTGTCAGTGGGAAGGGTGTAGACAAAATCTACTCCATCGCTCATAGCTGCAAATTAATAAGTTGAAATCTATCTATCTATCCATCTATCTATCTATCTATCTATCTATCTAATAAAAAAACATGTAACATTAATATACTATAAAACATTATTGATTGAAATATAGGAAATATTTTTAAAAATCTCTGCAATTTTTTTCCTGTTAATTCCGAAATATTTATTTCACTTCTGTGTGATATGTTGGCAAAAGAATAACAAATTGCTTTTGTTTAGTTTCTTATATTTTGATTGTATGTATTTTCTCTTCTGGACTTTATTGAGTGTAAAAATGTTAAATATTTCTTGCTTTCGTAAAAAGTTTAAATAATTCTTAGTTTCGGCTAAACTATTCGCTCTTTTCAAAGATGTGTTTACATCACTTTAATAAGTGATTTGTAAATACTATTATTTCATTGTAAAATTTGATGAAAGCAGACATGTTCTTAATTTGCAAATATGTACACTACTTTCTGGCCGTATTGATAATTGACATTATTAAGGGTTGGCTTCTTTTCATAATGGATATTATTAAATGTTGTTTTTTTTATATAATAAGAGCTTGAATCACTTTAAAAAAACACATTTGAAGTTACAGATACATAAAATACTCGTGTTCTAGGCGATTAGGTAATATATCGAGGTTGGTTCAATAACTTGCTCGTTTAAACGTGTCTATTGTGGAAATCTGGTCACAGAGGTAACGAATTAGTCATCTTGATAGGCAGATGCTGACGTTTCCAACATGATTATTTGTGGGTTTATTTATTTATTAATAAATACCTATGTGTTATTTAAATGTAGAGTCTCTGATATAAATTTGAGTTTGTTTTGTACTTTATTTACAAACTTAGCAATCTCATTCTTCGACGTCCTTGTAGAATAACATATAAATATATTTGTTAATTCTCTATGCAAAGAAAAACCCAAATTTTAAAGTTTTACATTTATTTTTTAAAAAAATATGTTTGGGTATATTGTCTAGACAATATACAATTTTTTAAATTTTTGTTTATGTTTTTTTTTATCACTTCTGATATTAAGTATCAGACATTACGAATAGATTGCCTTAAAAAAAAAGCTGAAATGTAAGAATCTGAAAACAAATTTATTGTAAATGACCTAGCCATTAAATAACTTTATATACACTTCGTCTTAAAGTATCAAGCATTTTACTAAGGCTTCCATTATCACATCTAAGTAAAAAAAAAAAAAAAAAGCATCAACAAAATTCAAGGGACAGGATAAATAATTTTAAATTTAATAATGAAGAGCCTGTGACAAAATTAGGCACAGGTGTCATCATTCATCAAATAAAAAGACACATTTCGTCATATAATAGGAATCAATATGCTTTTGTCTAAATTCTTAAAAAATGAATGAAATAAACAATTCGTAATCGTGCCTGAAATTATTAGTTAAGAATTTGAATGACATTTTTGAAAGCATTATATTGTTTTAGAAAGCCTGGCGAGAATTTTAAATTTCATCTGTCTATAACCTTTCCATATGTTTAGTTCATTGAAACATTAATCTGATTCATTCTCTTCGGAGTCTGCGATCGGTCAGCCGAAATAATTTTTACACGCCCAAACCACATGAAACCTTTTTCAATTCTACAGGAATCTTTATTTTTTTCATATTTATGTTAATTTGCACTTCAGGAGATCAATTTGAATATCAATGATACGATATTCATCAAAATTTAAAAATACAAATTTATGTATATATCAATATTATACAATTTTTTCTATATTTATTCTATTAATAAACAAAAGATTGAAACACCTTTTATTAAATTAACAATTATAATTATTTAAAAAAACCCTCCAAGGAAGTCAGCATAAAAAGAACTAATCTCTACTGGTTTGAAAAATACTTTATTTTTTGCGTTTGGAAATTTATATTAAAATATTAAATTTTCGTCTCTACATCATCAATGGAATTACCATTATTAGAAAATTAATTTTCTTAAATTCTCATTACTTAAATAAACTTACACATATGATGATACTCCCATTTGATAGTTAACAATGGTAGTAATAATAGTTTTGTATGAAGAAATATAGTTTTTTGAAGCATGGCATGAAAACATCTTCTAAGCATTATCATTTTTTTTAAAGTTTGTTGTTTACGTGGTTATCTGAAATTCTAGAATTCAGAATAGCGTGTATTTTGAGTAAAATTCTGTATATTTATCTCTATCTTACTTTTGCACAATTCAATGAAGTCAGACCTCCATACACGAAAACAAAGACACATATATGTATTTATAACTTAATCAGTTTGTATATTTTTACTCAATTAAATTAAAAATCATATGATTAAAGTTGATTCATTTCTCACAAAGTCAAAAAAATATTTGTAAGATTATGTTGCGCAAGTTATTTAAAATAAAAAGATTTGAGAGCCTAGAATGTAAAAAATGTATGTCCCGATTTCTACCTTAAATGCAACAATTCTAAGAATTAATATTATGTTACACACACACACACACTAACATATATATATATATATATATATATATATATATATGAATAAAGTTAAAATGAGGTGTTAACGATAATTGCTGAAAGAGTATATTTTGCATATGTCTTCGTTAATGATCTTCCTGATATTGTCGTTTGCTCCGTATATATTGTGATGACACAACTATTTATTTCTGTCTTAATAGTAAGTATGATCGGTTTGATAAGGTGTGTATTCAACTGATCTAAAAAAAAAAAGTGAACTGCAATCTGTTGTTAAATGGTGCAAGGAATGGATTGTCAATTTGAACGCCTCTAAACCAAACTGCGATCTTTTAATCGACAGAGAGAACCGGTTTACCTTGCATCAATATGTCGGATGCCAACCTCCAGGAGAATGACTCATTGCACATTCTCCGACAACGTGTTCTGCTGACATAAAGGTGAAAGAGTACATCGAATTAAATGCCATGTTTGCAGCTAGGAAAATTCTCATGCTAGACAATTTTTCTCGCCAGAATCTGTCTTACGTATTAAGAAGACTATAGTTCGTCATTTATTTGAATATTTCTGCCACATCTGGTCTGGGGATCCTGTTATATATTTAGAGATTTTTCATAAATTCCAAGTAATAATCTTCAATGTTATTGTTCCTGACCTGGCACCTCGGTTTCAGTTCCTTTCCTAAAACCGTAATGTAGCTTACCTGTTGCTTTTCTATAAATTGTTTCATATAATTGTTCTTATGAACTTTCCACTACGTTACTTAGATTTCATGATTTTAAGCACAGTACTAGCATTGTGGCAAACGCTCATCATTTTATATTTGAAATAGCTAGAAGTAACCGCACTTTTCGCTGTGGAACTCTCTTCCGGTTCTTGTCTCCCAACCAACGTTGATCTTCAAAAATTTAAATGCAATGGTGTATCAATCGTTATCTTCTTAATTCTTAATTCTTGTTATTTTTTGTGTTTTCTTCTTAATAGTATATTTTTCTGATACACTCAATAAACCCTTGTGGCACAGTGGCATTATTGCTTTACTTACATTCAAATGATGAAAAATAATAAGATATCATCAGTTACCAACATGAATTGAACCGGTGCAGACCGTGTGTTTGCTGTTAAAATAACAGAATTCAAATTAATAGGTGCCACACATTGTATACTTTATAACTAAATTTGCCTATGATATGTTTCAATGATTTTTTATAAATACGTGTTTCAGTTTTTATGATGTTATTATTTCGTTCTTTTTTATATTAAATGCCATATTATAATTTAGAGTTGTGAGACATTTATATATTAAAACTCTGTAAATGATTTTGTCTTAGGTATTGAGATGTTGGGTGACATTGTGTGTCTGGATTTATCAAGATTATTTACTTGCATTATTTAAATTATTCGGACTGTTATCCTCACCTTCATTGCCATATTCACAGCGTTTCGACCGTTGTACAATCATGCCTTATTTAGGTTATTGGTATTCCTTGGAGAGTTTAATTAAAGGGAAGTAACTGAGATATCCAGAAGAGGTATGGCACGTGGAAGTAGAACTATCTACCCCGGTGGAGGAAATAAAGGGTTTGGTTGGAAATTCCAATCACCTGAATAAGTCCGAAGTGTACAACAGCCGAAATGTTGCGAAGATATCTATGACAATGTAGACGTGAGTAAAAGTCCCAGTAATGTAAATAATGCAAGTAGTCATAATAATAATCTCAGAGATATAGAGAGATATAGAGTATATTCAAGATTATTTAGTTATTTTTTTTTATTGATTCTGTGGATAACGTGATCCTTCAACTTTTTTTATTATATATGAAATAATTAAACCGTAATATTATTGATTACTTGATCTAGAAAAAAGTGATCCTGGTTATTTATTGATTAACTTATCGATACAAAGATGTTTCATTATATATTTATTAATATTTTTCGCCCAAAGCCAGGTTGTAAAGCTACTAAGACAGAAGGGGTTAGTTGGTGTGGAAGAATTAGAAGCAAAAACATTGCTATATATCTAGTTCTGAGGAGGACAGTAGATAGCGATGGACATGGCATTTAAATTTTTGAAGATTAAAACTGATTTGAAAACGTGTATCCAGAAGGCATTTCCTCAAATCTGAGAAAAGAAAACTATTAGCCTAGAAATTATGGTTACATCTATCAAACTCAAATTTGAAAATGAGACCTAGTCGACAATGAAGTACTGCGTTTAAATTCTTAATGTCTGGGTACCATAGCGAAGAGCTCATCGTAAAAATTACCATGAAAGTATAGAAAAGGTACAGAGAGGCAACATTACGGCGATGAGAAAATGACTGAAACCGAGCCACCAGATCTGGAAGAACATTTATCTCTTTCTTGATTGTGTCGATTGTATTTTGTCATGATTTGTATATATATTGCATGAAACATCTATCCAGCACTGTTATTTTCCGCTGACACAGTTATGTTGTTATTTCTATTTACTATTACTATTTTTTTTATTATTATTATGACATGTATTTATTATTAGTATTTTCATTATTATTAATATTTATTATTATAATTATTATTTATTATTACTTCTATTTATTATTATGTTGTTATTACTTATTATGTTGTTATGTCCTCTTAAATAATCTGCATACGATCAACTACACACGGAAATTCAAATATATTAATATTTCCTTCCGGAAATATGAATGAAAATTAATATCAAATTC